>CM035792.1:13595234-14195234 GCA_020466265.1 Siphamia tubifer | reverse complement strand
TATGAGGTGATGCATATCATGTCGCCCCTTTACCCACAGTCTGGCTGGATTCCAGGTGCCGCGTTCACATGATGTATTTATGACTCAAAGGAATTTTCCTCTATGAAATATTTATGATAGTAACTTAAGTTGCTTAGTTGGTGCAGTGTCCGGTTCCTATGGGAGCTCTGTTTTACATTTCAGCGTTTAGAGTAGAAGGAATCCATGGAGACTGTTATTCATTTATCATGTCACTTGAAATAATTACATTAATAAGGATCCCTGAAGTAGCTATGGAGAAAAAAAATAGATATACTGTGGGCATGTTTTGATTAATTTGTGAGCACCGGGGGGGAAAAAAAAAATAAAAAATTATATTAACTCGTGTGACTGAGATAAGTGAATGCAGCACAAAAGGATGACTTTTCTCATGGAGTTGCTTTAAAACAGTCGCAGATTTTAATTTCTCAGACTGTTGACGTGACAAATTTATGCTTTTTTTTTCTCTAAGTAAATAAAGTACAATCAATATGGGTGAATTAATCACAGTGTAGGAACGAAATGTTTTGCTATATTAAAAAAAAATAATAATAATCGTTCTCCACTGGCACCTATGGGAAGGATTTTATTCACTAGATTATATCAAAACTGACTATGTATTAGAAGTATACTGTGAAACGCATATCAAATCATAAAAAAAAAAAAATTATAATATTTGCCTCTCAAGATCTCACACGTCTGCATTTGATGCAATGCGTAATGGACAGGGGTCACATAATGTTACTGAGCATGGTTGGAAATGAAGAATAGATCAAGCTGAGAAAGCCAGAAATCAAATGAAAGAATGATCAAAAATAACCCTGTGCTAATGAAGGCAGAGTTCACAAAAACAGAGCAATTTGCACTTCAAGCAAATGCAAAAAAAATACAATAAAACCTGAACTGAAAACTTTGGGATTTTTTTTCAGTCGTTGGCACAAGAGTGGAACCTTATAATAACCTTCTATTACAACAAACCATGGGTCTGGCTCATTTTAAACTGAGGGGCCGTTTACACAAAGACGATTAACATGATCAGAACTGAATTGAATTGAGTTTTTATAGGTTAAAAATGGTGGAAATGGAAATGTTGAAAACTATCTGCTGTTGAGTTTCCATCTCACATCTTGAAAATGCAAAAAATATTGCTGTTAAACATGTGTTGAAAAGGCAGTGTTCTAAACCAGCACCATCTAGCAGCCTGGCATGCATATCCAATCCATTTCCACACGCACTTGCGTCCCCGTATACATGGACATTTTTTAATAACAACACTTGTGTAAGTGCAGATAAAAAGGTTAAGACGAGATATTCCGATATGGAATATCTTATCTTATCTTATCTTATCTTATCTTATCTTATCTTATCTTATCTTATCTTATCTTATCTTATCTTATCTTATCTTATCTTATCTTATCTTATCTTATCTTATCTTATAATAATCAGAATTACTTTAAAATAATAAAATTAATAATCAGCAGTCTGGTAAAGTTCATCTCGTCCAATCACAGTAAAGTTTCCTAAATCTGGCTCCGCCCACTATGGCTCTGCATCCAATGACAGTAGAGTTTCCTGAATTAAAAACAAGAAGACATTTATGAAATTTCCCCATGGTGGGATAACACCTTACTTTACAGTACCTTACATTACCTTACCTTATCTTACCAGACCAGACCATACCATACCATACCATACCATACCATACCATACCATACCATACCATACCATACCATACCATACCATACCAGACCATACCATACCATACCATACCAGACCATACCATACCAGACCAGACCAGACCAGACCATACCATACCATACCATACCATACCATACCATACCATACCATACCAGACCAGACCAGACCAGACCAGACCAGACCTGACCGTACCGTACCATACCATACCATACCATACCATACCATACCATACCATACCATACCATACCATACCATACCATACCATACCATACCAGACCGTACCGTACCGTACCGTACCCTACCCTACCCTACCCTACCCTACCCTACCGTACCGTACCGTACCGTACCGTACCGTACCGTACCGTACCGTACCGTACCGTACCGTACCGTACCGTACCGTACCGTACCGTACCGTACCGTACCGTACCATACCATACCATACCATACCATACCATACCATACCATACCATACCATACCATACCATACCATACCAGACCAGACCAGACCAGACCAGACCAGACCAGACCAGACCAGACCATACCATACCAGACCAGACCAGACCAGACCAGACCTTTTTCTGTTATAACTGTCTCTGTAACTGAGATCCAGGAACATGCTCAAATCCTTGTCTAATGAAATACATTGTGATTATAAAGGCATATTACTAGCCACTGTATATGGAGGAAAAGTTGTAAAACAAATATCTGTGTTGCATGTTGTTCCCGACCTATATATTCCTGGCGAGCTAAAAAAAGAGTTGAGTTACAGCAGGGTTTGAGGGTCATTCATATGTACAGTAAAGTAGCAGAAGAATATATATATTTTAAAGCATTTCAAATTCCTTGACAGAAATTGGCCCGAGGCGTTAGCAAAGAAGATCATTTTTTTTTATGTATGTATCTGATACTGCATTGGTATGATTTATTCAGATGCTCTGAACTATGCACCTACGTTTCTGTCGCTCCGTTTCCACTGACATGACACTTCACCTTCAGTTTGCGGTCTACGCACTGAAACACTGAAAGCAGCCAGATTTAATCAACACCATCTAAATTACAAATGACTGACACTCTTCATCGCGCATCATGCCAGGAAACTATGTCGAGGGAAAAAGTCAACTGGCTCAAGTAAGCGCCGTCTCTTATCCTCTCTTTTCTGTTGCCAAAGAAAATAAACAGCTCGTAAAAATGTAAAGTATCAGAGGAGAAGTTGCTCTCCATCATCATTTCAGGGTAAAGCGGCACAGTGAAGAGCAGCCAACCAGAGCTGTAAGCTGCTTTTGAATGTGTCGCTCCTCTGCAGACCCTCAGCCAAGGAAAACTCCCCACTAACAGCCTGTGGATTGTACCTTCACCTGGCTGAGGGTATAACATGCACATTCATGGAGTTAAACACTTCATACTTCACTGCACAGACAAGGCGCTCTTTCACTCCAACGCTCGTTTCCCCTGGTGAGTTCGTTAGAAGAGTCGTCCAAGGTCATTTTTAGCAGAGCCATGTAAATGTAAATGTATTTGGACTATGTTACTGTAGACTGTAGTGGTTCAGCTGCACAGGCTCTACTGCTGTTCACTGCACAACAATAATCTTTTGAGTTATAAGTTTAATTAAATGTTATGTAGCCTCGGAGCATTTTTTTTTTTTTTTTTTTTTTGCTTTTTATAGGTAAGCAAATGAAACTAAGGACGAGGAATTTTTACTAAGTTTGCAAAGTATTAAAAGTTGTTTTTTTTTTTTTTTTTTTTTTTTTTTGCCAAACAGCAATGAGCATCAGGGGAATCTTTAGACCAAATAGAATAAAGTTTGTTTGTCAGTACTCCAACACAAATGTCAACCCAGTTTTAAAGCAGTTTTGTCACTGTATAACTGAACACAGCGCAAATTATGTTTTCAGATTCACAATTTAGTTGTTAAATGGTGATAAAATAACACTGGTCTACAAGTAAATGGTAAATGGACTGCATTTATATAGCGCTTTTCCACCTTCATGGTGTTCAAAGCGCTTTACATTAGCCTCTCATTCACCCATTCATACACCAGTAGGTTTCTAAGGTCAAAGGTCAATCCTACTGGGGGCCTAAGTCAGGGTTCAGTGTCTTGCCCAAGGACACTTCGACATGTGGACAGCCAGAGCCGGGACGCGAACCGCCAACCTCTCGGTCATTGGGCGACCCACTCTACCAACTGAACCACAGCCGCCCTAGCCGCCAAGTAAAAGGCTTCTGGAATCAAACTAATAAAATGTTTCCACATGTGTATGACTAATATAGTGGTTGGCTCAAGTTACCAAGATAAGTCTACTTTTTTGGCCACTCAAAGCACTATACATTAGTGATCCATTATTCATTCACTCTCACATTCTCGCTCTAGTGGTGGTAAACTACATATGTAGACTGACAGAAGCGTGACAACCATTTTGCTCCTATGGCCACTCTAAGTGTTCCAATTTAATTGTGTAAACATTTGTAATAATAGATTAATCATGACGATGGATTAATCTCAGTTAATGTGTTAATTTTGACAGCCCTAATTATTTTACTGATACAGCCCTACTTTATGACAATCAACCATTTTTACTCTTCATTCATTCTGGTTTGTATTTTAATTCTATTGTACCTATTACAATGACAAATAAAGTCTATTCTGTTCTAATCTGTCAGATCAGTGATAGAAGACAAAGAGAAGAAAACTTTGTACAGTGTTTTTTTTATTAATTTAAAAAAAAAATGTAGCCATTCGTTGTTGCCGGATCTTCAGCCAACACTATGTGAAATCCAGAGGTGGATACTATCTAAGTAAAAGTACTTTGTAACTGTACTACAGTGTATTTTTTTTTTTAGGTATCTGTACTTTACTTGGGTAGTTATTTTTCTGGCAACTTTTTACTTTTACTACCTACATTTTTGCATAAATATGTGTACTTTATACTCCTTACATTTATATAAATATCTGTACTTTATACTCCTTACATTTATATAAATATCTGTACTTTATACTCCTTACATTTATATAAATATGTGTACTTTATACTCCTTACATTTATATAAATATCTGTACTTTATACTCCTTACATTTATATAAATATGTGTACTTTATACTCCTTACATTTATATAAATATCTGTACTTTATACTCCTTACATTTATATAAATATGTGTACTTTATACTACTTACATTTATATAAATATCTGTACTTTATACTCCTTACATTTATATAAATATATGTACTTTATACTCCTTACATTTATAAAAATATCTCAGAATAGACTCAAACTAAACAGATGTGACAGTATGAAAAATGAGTCAACAGAGGAAAAATCAATGGAGGAAATAAACTGTGACTTTATATATTATAATTATATGACTATTGCCTCACAATTTTGACTTTTTATTTCTCAATTTTAACATTTTATCTCACAATTTTGGCATTTCTCTTAAAATTATGCATTTTTTACATCTTATGATGACTTTTTATCTCAATTGAGACTATTTTCCCCCCTGTTTTTCCTAAATTTCTTGTCCATGCCCACAGAACAAAGTACAGTGACCCTATCAAACACGTTATCTAAACAGTAACTCACTTTTAAAGGCTTTATTTTTGATACTTTTGAACGTTTTCATATTTTTCCTGCTTAAATAAGTATTATTGCATTCATGGCAACAAAACAAAAATGCAGTTTTACTTTTTAAATTTGTACTTTATTACAAAAAATATATTCTTTTTTACTTTTACTTCAATAAAGGAGTTGAATCAGTACTTCTACTTTTTTTTTCACACCAGTATCTGTACTTCTACTTAACTACAGAATGTGAGTACTTTGAGCACCTCTGGTAAAATCAATGGAACTCATCAAGATGTCATTAAAATTTAATTTGTTTCTGGTTTCATTTCTAAATGAACATAAGTATGCCGGTTTGAAAATCCTCCCATATTCCCAGGGAGCCACCTCACCGTGTCGAGATGTTGTCAAAAACTCCGGCTTCTATCGAGCAGCTGCTGCGGGAAACAACTTCTGTAAACATTTTCTTGGCAACCTTGGTGCCCAAGGTTTATCAAATATGAATGTGAATATTTCAAGAATCACAGCCGCTGGAATAAAATTATACAGACATATAAAAATGTCTCTCTCAGAGTTCTGTTTTGCAGCATGCTGGGGAAATATGTTAAGCTGATCGACAGGGTGACAGAAAGAGAAAGTGTCCAAACAACAGAACTACAGGCAGCGCTGAATCACAAAGATGATGTGTTCAAAAGTTTACTGATGATGTCGGTGTAAGAAGCAACAAAAACAACCGCAAACAGTCGAACAATCTAAAATACAAACATGTCTCCATGTACACTGTAAAAAAAAAAAAAAAAAAAAAAACTTTGAGGTGGTTTAATGCATAAATGAAAGTGTGATTAAACATGAATATTGCTGAAAAACTAATAATAAAACTAATGATCCATTTTAACCCCTCAAAACCTACTGTCACAAATATGCAACATACCACAAATATATCTCCTGTATGTGCTCTAGTTAAATTAATTATTTCCACTGAATTTAACATTGACTTTTTAGGGCTGTCAAATGATTAAAAGTTTTAATCAGATTAATTAGGGGTGCTTTAGATTAATTTTGATTAATCGTGATTAAAACACTTTATGTCAGTTCACTGTTTTGTCATGAATTGTCTGTTTTTTGTCCTGAAATACTGAAAATGTGGAGAAAAAATATATATGAAGCATGTTAAAATCCACTAAAATTCACAAAAAAAACATAAAAAGTACTGAGAAATCCAAAGCATATTAAAGAATATGTACTGCATTAAAATAAATTATTAATCAGGGTTGCTTTGGATTCATTTTGATTAAAACATTTTATGTCAGTCGACTGTTTTGTCGTAGGGGGGTTTTTTTGTTTTGTTTTTTTTAATTTCCCACAAAATACACAAACGTACACTAAGAAACTCAAAAAATGAGGAGAAAAAAATACAAAACATGTTAAAATCCATAAAAATTCACACACACAAATAAAATACACTAACATGAAAGTGGTGAAAAATCCACAAAATATTAAAAACTTCTAAAATACAGTTAAAAAAAACGCCAAAAACTGTGGTAAAATCTTCTAAATATATGCAAAAATATGTACTGCGTTGAAATTGTTGATCAGGGTTGCGTTGGATTAATGTTGATTAAGTACTTTATGTCGGTCAACTGTTTTACTATAGGGCTTTGTTTTGTGTTTGTTTTTTGAAATTTCCCAGAAAATACACAAACGTACACTAAGAAACACAAAAAATGAAGAGAAAAAAAACCCCAAAACATTTTAAAATCCACTAAAATTCACAAAATATTCCAAGACTCTTCTAAAATACAGGGAAAAAAACACCAAAAAATGTGGTAAAATGTCCTAAACATATGCAAAAATATATACTGCATTAAAACATTTAATCAGATTAATGATGATTAATCTGAGTTAATGTGTTAATTTTTTACATACCCAGTTTCTTTATATACTTATATTTAAATTCAGGCATTAAGGAATTAACATTTACATGAACATTTCTCTACACTCGCCAACAAAACCATAGAAACAAGTTATGACAACAACTAATTGAGCTTGTGACTTTTTACAGTGTAAGAGGTAAACACAAGTTCACGACTTTTCTTTTACTACGCACCGTACGAGCGCTTTGTGAGTCTAAACTATGTGGCCTTCGCACAATGAGACGTGACACAACAGGGCCGTCAATCACAGGGTGCAGTGTTTGACTGTAGTCCACTGGAGGTCTTTACTCCTACATAGCGAGGGGCTTGAGGGAAAGCAGTGGGCTAACAGGCCCCTGCCTAGACACCAAAGGCGTTTGTGCGGAGCAGGCGCCAGCTGGTCGTGACTACTGTAATCTCTGCCATTGATTAAATGGACTACCGAGTCTTAGGGGGTACCCGCCTCCTGATGGAGCTGGACCACAGTGGAGGGGCCTGGCCCAACACACCCTGGGCTGCTCTCTCTGATGTCGTTTGCTTGAAAAACACTGGCACTGGCAGCCCCAGAGAGATGGAACCCGCTGTGAGGGTCTATAGGACAGGCCGGTTTGTAAAGGCGGCGACTGGACGGTCGGTATGAAAAGAGGTTTAGGGAAATACTTACAAAGCAGAAGAATGAGCAGAGAATGACTGCTGGGTGCCGCCTTTCTGCAAAGCCATTAGGGAATATTTCAAATACTTTTGAATACCTTGACTGGTATTGACAGATGAGAAAAGAGAACAAAGAAAGGCCCGCTAATCCCTGATCCAATGTCTACAAACACATTTAATGTTATAGCTGAAAACTGGTTCCACTAATGCAATAATATATAGGTAGATGTGTATCTGCATATGCACTAGGTTTACACACAAAAGTTGTATTGTTACTGGAAGTAAGTAAAGATGGGAGTTTTTAAAACATATGTGCTGTACAAATGTAAATGAAAAGATGGCACAATGAACTAAATATGAAGGAATTACAATAATAATAATAATATACTTTATTTGTATAGTACTTTTCATACAATGCTCAAAATGATTCACATTGATACAAAGTTACAAGAAATAAAACCCAAGTTCATAAAAGGCTTAAGACAGAGGTCAACTCTGAAATAAAAATGCAGAAGAAGAACATTAATAATAAAGAGCTTTCCATTATTGATCCATTATTCATTCACTCTCACATGCTCCCTCTGGTGGTGGTAAACTACATATGTAGCCACAGGTAAAATTAAAGTATTAAGTTATAGTGGACTGTTTTTGTTTTCTGTAATCTGACAACACTTTAAGAACCCAGTGTGACTTTAGTGAAAATTCGCAGATATTTCTATGCGTTTTTAACCTTTCCTAAGTAATTTATCACCATTTATTAAAATATTATCATCTGAATTTTGTCTTATTTCAATTGATAATCCTTGATTTTCCTATAGTTATTTCATTGATCATTTAAACAGTGTAATTGTGTGTGTGTGTGTGTGTGGGGGGGGGGGGGGGGGGGGGGGTTGGGGGGGGGCATGGGAGTTTGTTTAAGCACTAGAGTTGTCCACAGATTTTTCTTATTTCTTCTCCAAATATGTCATCACACTTAAAATAAGACATAATCACCTAAAATGTGACTGTTCAGTGAGATATAAGAATTTTTTTTCAGACAACATATCTTCAAAATTGTGTTTCAATAAACCAAGATAATTTTCAATTCTTCCATTGGCAGATATTTTTTTCTCTTAATTCAAATAGTTACATCCACATATGTCTTTACTCCCTTTATTAATCTCGCCCAACATTGGATTATTGTAATCACTGTGTGTGTGTGTGTGTGTGTGTGTGTGTGTGTCCGCAGAGACATATCATGCTATAACTCAATGAATACTTGAGATATCACCATGAAATTACATGGGCATATACATGTAGCTAATGCACACCCAATGCAATGATACCTTAGAGTAAAGGTCAAAGGTTAAGGTCACAATTAACTAAAAAGTCAAAATCACATTTTCGGTGATAACCCAAGAACAGAGGGTCACAGAATTTTGAGATTGGTACCAAACGATGCGGAATGAAGATTTCTACAATTGTCATAATTGGTGTTATCGCATACGACCAATAGTTTTTGAGATCTCTGGAGGTCAATGGTGACATGTCACAAAATGTACTTCCATCTCCAACATAGATGCTATACTGGATATATTATAAAAATATTACACGCACTGACACATATATACATATAATGAAATTATCAATATTGCAAAAGGTCAAAGGTCAATGTTGGATTTAGCAGAAAGGTCAAAATCACATCATTGGCTCTAATTCAAGAACAGGTTGCCATAGAAACTTGAGAATAGGGGCGAGATTAGGCATTCTCTGAATACTTCATTTAGTAGTAACAGTACAGATTAACAAACACCTGTATTAGAATGATATAAAAAGTATACATGGTAGATTATTGCAGAAATAGAAGAAATGGTTGCAGTCTCATTTACATCTATAGTCCCTGGAGAACAAAATAGAACAAATATACAAATATGGACAGAAAAGGAAAGAACTACGACACATTAAAAATCCTCACAGACCTCAGGCCTCTAACACAAATGGAATCTGAGGGATTTTAAGTAACCTGTATTTTTTTTTTTTCCTGAATGAAAAATTAAATACATATTCACCCACACCACCACTGTCTCCATGGAGATTTGTATTATATCTTGCATTATGTATTTTCTTGTGTGGGTGCTTGTAGGTGTACATTGCTGAGGAGCTGCCGCATTCATATTTTTACCTCAGTTTTCACTTTTTTGTAAGTAGTTCCTTATTAGACCAGAACAAAAATGTACAAATTGAACAGAAGACAATAAAAACTGTCTGAACAATATGCAAATCTTCATATTACACTGTCTGTAAAGCTAATTTAATACAAGCACTGCATTTCTTCTGGGCTTTTTGGCAGGAGCTAAGTGATCAGACAGTAAATAGATTTTCTTTAAAGAATTGAAGTCATGTGCAAAGTCAAAATAACTATCATACTTAATGCTTTTACAATAAAGATATTTCACTATGAATAACAAATTAATGCATGATTAATAAAGTGTCATTGCTTGACCCCACCAGTAAGGGTTAGAAAACATGGAAAAAAGCTGATTTATTGGTCAGCAACAAGCCTTAGATTTTCATATTCTCTAAAAGACAACACTGATGTGTACAAACATGTCAAAAAGAATATTATATTTAAGGAGAGAAAGGTCAGTTTTCCATGAAAATGGAAAAATTATAATTTCAACAAAACCTTGTTTTTCGATTAAAAGGTTTTACGCTGACAGGAGGTGTTTTTTGGACGTACCACACATGCTATATTCCACAAAACTGCAATGGAAAGAATAAGTGAATAATAAATAAATATAAATATATATATATATATATATATATATATATATATATATATATATATATATATATATATATGGTGATGGACGTTACAACAAGCGAAGAAGAAGAGTTTTAACCTTCTTTTTTGGGAACAAGACTTTCATTGAAGGAAAAAAAACAAAATGTTGTCCACTGCAAAGGACACGCCATTAAAATTTTCAAAATGCATCTGAAAAAAGCAATTGCATTGTACTTTTTCCCAAAAAACACAATTAATAATGTAAAAATTAAAAGTCAAACTTGGATTTTCCTGGGTCTCAAAAGAAATGTGCTGTGGTACATGTGGACACGGCAGGAAACCACATCCTTTTTTTATTTAATACAGGATAGAGGGGTAATATAGATTAATAATAATGAATGTATCTGTAAAGCAACATGATATTTACATTCATCACCATGTTTGTGGAATAAAAAAAATCATCACTTTTGTGATATAATGGAAAAACCAACATTACGTATTTCTGTTTTTAACATTTAGTAAATATCGTTCAAGTTTTGCACATATGTCCAATGAAAAAGCAACTAGTGTAATTTTTAAGCTCTATTAAATCCTACACTCCTAAAATCACACCTATCATGGAAGGTGGTTTCACTGTTTTTGTGTTTTCAACCCCAAACATTGCTTTAATTAAGAAAAAATCTGACAATGGAAGAAATGAAAATTAATTATAATAATAATAATAATAATAATAATAATGGATTGAATATATATAGCACTTTTTTGGACACTCATAGCACTTTTATATTAATGATCCATTATTCATTCACTCTCACATTCTCGATCTAGTGGTGGTAAACTACATTTGTAGCCACAGTTACATTTTCAAGATCTATTGCCTACAAATAAGTTATTTATATCTCAGTGAAAATGAGAGAAACATTTAAGTGCAATGTCTCGAAATGTGAAAATACACTTGATTTTTTTTTTTTTTTTTTTTTGACAAACCGTTTCACCTGGTAGACAAAGTCTTTAACAGCCCTCACATGTGTTACATACCTTTGAGCTATTATGGCGTATAACTCGTGCATATTACACAGCCATATTTTCACAGCACAGAGGAAGTAAAGCTAATTACAAGCCGAGATGCAGCACAAAAGTGGAAGGAAAAAAGTAATGTGTCAGCATGAAAAATTATGTAATAATAACGCTACTATGTTATTTGACCTTTTTTTAGCTGGAGAATGTGGCGTTTGTTTGTTGATCGAACGCCTGTCGCTTGACTTACCTTTCACCCCTCAGCTGTTATGAAGGTTATGACTTTGGGTAAAATTATAAATCAGGTAAATTTGTGGAAGCTACATGGGCATCTATAAAAGGAGGGGAGTATTTACTGAAGCACCTGCATTGATAAACAACCCCATCAAACCCTGCACAGATAACACTGTCATTTCTGAGTGGGGGCAATAAAAACCTTACTTATTGTCGCCTTAAAAACTGCACCTACAGTACGGTTTGATGTCCTAATTTACACAGCTATGCTTCTGAATGACTGTGTTTTTTCTTTCTTGGGCGTACAGTAGTGAGAGCCAATACATCACCCCCGCTTGCCGACTTGAAATCCGACTGACGGTGAGGAGTAGTGGTGTGCTCTAGGCTCTGGGGGGTGGGGGGGGGGAGTTTTCCTCAGGGTGTACCTGAGCCGTCAGAGTTAAAGGACGCCAGGCTTCTCCATCTAACAGCCTCTCGCTCTAATAACTGCAAGTCCCATCACAGAGAAAGCCTGCCGCGTGACTGATCAATGTCGACAGGTAGTTTCAAGGCCGCTGCTCATATTGCCCAGAACAGGGAGCAGCACATTTTCTGGAAGGCTCAGCTGTATCTGTCGGTTACATTATATAATAAACTTTATTTTTGTAGCTCTTTGAAATGCAGTTACAAAGTGCTTTACAGACAATAAACCCGAGGACGTATTAGGTAAAAACACAGATGCATGTGCTTTTGGATATATTAATGCAAATCCAATTTTACTACCTTGCCACAGCACTTTTAAAATCATAAAACCAAACATTTCAACAGTGATTTCTGCTTGAAGATGCAGTTGTTGTTAGCGATTATGACAGCTGCTGCATATGTATATACAGCTCTACTGGTTTATACTGTAGGAGTTAAATAATAACAAAAATACATGAATAAAAACTGCAGGAATGTACAACCAAAAAGCTAATTTCTTATGTCTTTTCATGATGAGAAAAAATAATGTTTCTTGTAATATACTCTACGATTTCCACCTTTTTGTTGCTGTGAAAGTCATGAGCAGGCACTTCAACTGTCAACACCAATACCTGCCTCAACAGGCAGGGCGTCATATGGTAAGGAAGAGAATAGTAGGAAACAGCCACCATTGGCCAGCCTCAGTTTCCATGGAGACCACATTTCTCCTTTTGCTCCTAAGGAAGCGTAAACACAGGGTGAACATGAGACGATTCATATAAATTGTTTCCTAATCTTGTTATTTCTCATTTCCATGCTGGAATGGATATTAGATTACAAGTACGATGAGAGTGGGGAAGGAAAATCTGTGAAGAGAAGAAGTTTTCATGATTTAACATCTCACTGGAGTAGATGACCAAGTGTAGTGTGAACTACGACTATCAGGATGTCATATTTCCATAAATATATTGAATCTTAAGACACAATTTCAGGTTATTATCATTCTTTTTTTTTATACTGATTTTTTAAAAAAAAAAAACTAGTATCTGTTATGAAAATAGCACATGGTTCAAGTAAAATCACATCAACATGGACTTGTATGTATGAAAGAAAAACAGAGAAAAAGGGGAGAAATTGACAAGAATGTGCAAATGAGAAAATTAAACTCACTCGAGGACAGATTCTCCTGTTAAAAGATAAATGGTGTACTGCAGTAAAAGTGGAAAAACACATTAGGAATATACAAGGACGTTTTTAATGGCTGCTTCTGTTTTGTTTTTTGCATTTGCATTTGCTGTGCATGATAAGCAGAGATGCATAAACCAACTTGAATAGATGTATTAATCATCCATTTAAGCTGAAATTGGTCTTAATGTTAGCAAGGATAATATTTATGCAAATACAAATGACAGATGATTCTCCTCAAATGCATTAAAACTGAAGCCATAAGAAATAATAAAAAAAAAAAATTAGATTACTTATATTATCATCTAAGGTTTCTTGGATTAATTTTTTTGAACCTGTTATCAGATAAAAGACTATTTTTGGTTATTTCTGCACACATTAAAAGACAATAGCTACTTTTCCATTGGATATATGAGCAAAACATTACCAATATTCAATTCAATTGTATTTATAGAGCCCCATATCACAACAATGTCACCTCACAGGGCTTTACAGGAGACAATAATCAACCTCAGAAATAGATAAAGCCCCAAGCATCCCCTTACCATGTCCTTAGACCCTTCTTCTCTGCAAGAAAAAACTCCAAAACCCAGTGGGAAAACAGAATACATCATGGGGAGAACCACACTGAAGGACAGATCCACTCCCATGGACGGACAGGCTATAGATCAGGGGTCTCAAACTCATTTTCTTCAGGGGCCAGATTCGGCCCGATTTGATCATCAATGGGCCGGACCGGGAAAAAGAAAACATAATAACCTATAAATAATGACAACTCCACATTTTTGTCATTGTTTTAGTGCAAAAAAACACCCATTAAATTAAGGAAATATTGTTATAAATTATCCAAATGTAAAAAAAATAAAATTAAATAAATTAAATTTCATAAGGCAAATAAGGGCAATTTTAACAATATTCTGCCTCAACTTATCATTAGTCCATGTGTTGGATCCATGTGTTGGATCAGTTCTAGACATTAAACCTTTTATTAACAGAAGCAGAAAATGGTTCAAATTGTGTACAATTTTCTTTAGACATTTCAGGTTATTTACATTTTATTGTTACGGGATACTTTGGAAATGTAAATATTTTCGTAATTTAATATTTTTCTGCAGTGAAACAATGAGATAAATTGGAAGTTGTCATCATTTATAGGCAAAGAAAAAAAACTGACAAGAAAACATGGAGTCATTTAATAGGTTATTTTATTCTTCATCTCTCGGGCCGCATTGGAACTGTCAGCGGGCTGCATTTGGCCCCCGGGCCGCATGTTTGAGACCCCTGCTATAGATGAATGTCCAACATAGTGACAAATGAAAATATCATGTTGTTTTATAGATTATTATTGTTACATATTATCCCTCTATCCCATACTAAATTCTAAAATAATTGGGTTTCCTAATGTGTCCACACATACTGCACCATGTTTCTTATTCACCAGTAACGTCCATCATCATCTTTTTTTTTTTTTTTACTTCACTTGACTGTAGTTGTAAAAAACAGTCTTTCCATTGCAGTTTTGCATAATATACCCATTTGTGCTATGTCCTCTTGACAGCACAAAAGCCTCTAGTCTAAAAATGAAGGCTTTGTTGAAATTGATGTTTTTCCATTTTTTTATGCATACGTTTTTTGTGCAATTTGAAGGTCAATGGAAAAGCGACTAATGACAGAAAGAGTTCCAGTGAGGACAGTCCGTCAATAATCTCATGTGTCCAGGGTCTGTAAGGTCCACCTCTGCATCAACAGTGTGTACCTGCTGTGTTTGGTACCAGGAAGTAAGTGTACTAATGTAAGAAATGATGTTTAAAGGGATCATGTGGATGTAGACAGGTGTTTGGATCAGCACTGACGATGGTCAAATGTTCTAAAAGTGATGTTCTAATGTTCTAAAGTACATTTACCTTTTAATTGTTCCTTGAGTTTGCATCAAAAAACACACAGAGAGGCCTCATTCAGTCAGTTTTTAAGACCCCAAACTATGGAACAGTCAATCTGAGGATCTGAAGTCCACTACGAGTGTTCATATTTTTAAGGGTAAACTGAAAACCTACCTTTTTAACTTAGCTTAATTATGTTTTTACTTTTGACATTATTTCATTCTGCTGTTTTAGGAATTTATTTATTTAATTTTTTTACTATATATATATATATATATATATATATATATATATATATATATATATATATATATATATATATATATATATATATATATTAAAATGTATTCTTTTTCTTTTTTCTTTTCTTTTTTAACTTAGCTTTTAGTTAAATTTTACTCTTAACATTATTTCATTCTGCCATTTTATGCATTTACTTTTATTTTATTACTATTATTCATTCATGTATTTATTCTATTCTTTTTTAACTATAAATCTTTTAACTTGTCCGACCATTGTGAGATATTTGGGGTCTGATGTAAAGCACTTTGTGCTACATGCGCCAATGCCGTGTGTGAAAAGTGCTATATAAATAAAGTTTGATTGATTAATTGATTGATTGCTGCCCCTTTCTTTTATTTATATATAGAATTTATTTTTTTTTTTGCTGTTATATCATCCGACCCATATGTTAGTCTCCCATTTCCAAACATAAACATTATCAGCACAAAGCCTTCATGTGTGAAAGTAAATCCAACTTGTTTTTCTTCTCTTAACTATTTGTCCTGTAGACCCTGTGCCAAATAAATCACCTGGCTTGAGGATGACATATGTACCCCTACCACTCCTTCTGTAAAGCAAGCTTGACCTATTTGGACCGCAGTAATCTCAAACCCCTTTGTGCTGCTTTTGATGACACTTTACCTACAGCGCCTTTTTTTTCCTGAACTGAAACACAAGACAGGAGGGTTGGTTTCTTCATGGCTCCTGCATTTGCTGGTCTGCTGCATTTCAAAAGGAAGAGCTATATCTTCACACTCCAGAAGCAAAATGTCCCCAGGTCAGCACTCTATATCATGTCCAGATATGAAAAGACTGTCAGTGGGGTAGGGGGCCCATGAAATAAACACCTCTTGACCACTGGCACCTTTTTACATTCATCATGACTCTATACGACATGAACACCACTTCTGAGAAAACACATACAACCTCCATTAATGGAATTAAACACACCATAAACTGGACTGAGATCCTCCTTATACTAAAGCCAATTTTCTGGACTAAGCCTGTTTTGTACTTATGCAAGAACTGGAAAAAAAATCCCACTTGCAGACTTCAGTACGATGTATCACATTCTACAAAAGCTGAGTTCAGGGAGAGGGGCTTCCTGCTGCGACAAAGGAGAGGTTAGATTGGTGCTTGATGATTTGCCTTCACACAATACCACTGCAGCCCACTGAACTAGAACCTGTATTTTCACTCTTACTGCATGCTCACATTTCCATATTTGTGCTGTTAGTGCGGATTAATCTGCACGACGTGACTCTGTTAATCCTCTGCATTACATCATCTTGTTTGTGTTGAGAGAAATGTGTCCGACGTGATGAAGTGAATCCAATCTTTTGTGCTTCTGCAGAACGAAAAAAAAAACAAAAAAAAACAGCAGAGATGGATTTCACAAATCCAATTAGTACTTTCTGACTGACTCTCACTGTTCACTGCTGATTGTAAGAGGTTGCTACTGTATATTAATGGCACAAAGCAATTAGTAAAGTGAAGACAGTCCATTACAGTCATCGCTGTTATCGTCTCAGGGTAGAGTTAAAAGACTAACTGTTCCTCAAGGACGAGTACAGGTCGTGAAGACGGGAAAGATCAGGTTGTTATGAGCAACTTTAATGGTTCTCTCACAAAATTGAATACAATAATGTGAAGCAAAACAAGCACGACCCATGAGATATTTTCATCATAAAAGCACAAAAACACACCCATCTGGTGCTTCAGGAAAGTGCATTCTCTTTATTGCAGTTTCAAGTACCTCTCCAGAAGAAAGGATATCATTCATTTGTTGTGCTGTTTTTTACTCACCAGCTTTATAAAATCATAAAATGTTGTCAACTTCACATTAACTTTAAAGTCTAAAACACACTTTTTGCAAATAACTAGGCCTACTCATGGTTGTGTACATCAGACACAAACTGTTACAACCAGAGCTATAGTCAGACAATCTGACTGTTGTTATATTCAAGTGATCAGATAGGATTAGTGCATCCTGACATCACTAATCTATTTGAAGATTCAAGATTGGTAGCAAAGAAAAATGATCCAGTAACACGTTGGCTGAATCCAGTATGGTTCTGGAAATACCGTCGAAAATACAAATTATGTTTGCTATGTCCTTGTGATATGTTAAATGGCAATAAAGCTGAATGTGATGAGGATTATTATGATTCAAAAGTGTATTTGCCTTTTGGGCACACACACACACACACACACACACACACATATATATATACACATGCACAGGAACTCTGGTGTAGTTGTTCAGGGAGTCAGATAAAATATACTAGAAAAAACAGAATTCTGTAAAACAAACAAAAAAAAGTCCAATTACATCTACAGCAGGATGGATGGATGGATGGATGGATGGATGGATGGATGGATGGATGGATGGATGGATGGATGGATGGATGGATGGATGGATGGATGGATGGATGGATGGATGGATGGATGGATGGATGGATGGATGGATGGATGGATGGATGGATGGATGGATGGATGGATGGATGGATGGATGGATGGATGGATGGATGGATGGATGGATGGATGGATGGGTGGGTGGGTGGGTGGGTAGGTAGGTAGGTAGGTAGGTAGGTAGGTAGGTAGGTAGGTAGGTAGGTAGGTAGGTAGATAGATAGTGCATAAAAACTCACCCAGGGTTTATAAAATGAAATAAATGCACTGCAAGGAGGCGCCCCATCTGTGAGTGCATACAACTCATACACACCCACATGCACACATACATTATAAAATGTATACAAAATTATTTCATGTGTTTTTACTGTTCATACAAAAAAAAGTCTAAAACTTGTTTGAAAATTACCTGGAGATGTAAAAAAAAAAAATCCATTTGAGCTGGTTAGTCTGTGTTGTTTACCACACACTGGCCTTAAAATACCCCACTGTTATCAGTCACCTGGGATGCACCCAGAGGGAACATATGAAATCACTTGTAGCTAAATATATCGCTTACGAATCACATCTCCAACACTGTAAATAGGATTCAGGTTTGTTCTTTCAGGTGGCGCCTTCTGAGACAGTCAGGGGTAGAAGTGTTCAAGGACTGGAGCCTTTTAAATATACAATACTGAGGATATACAAATGTACTAATAGAAGAGAATAGAATAGGTGTTTTTTGTCACTTTTACAAGAACAATGAAAATTCAGTTTTTCTTAAAGTGCAAAAATAAACACTGTATAAAAAAACATCACACAAAGAACATACCATATTGACAATAGTGACAATATACAAAACTAAAAAGGAAAACTGAATATACAGGACAACTCTGTACCACTGATATAAAAAAATATACAACAGGTAACGGGAACATACAAAGTAAAATAGTATTTTTTATGTAATTAAATGGTGGTCGTGATGATAATGATGTAAAATACACTGTGTGTGTATACATACATACATACCAGTGACGTACAGTGAGGTCTGTGGCAAATGAGGCACTGACTTTGTCTAAATCAGATTTTCAAATACACCAAATATTTGCTAAATACCTATTAGTTTCATGTCTCATTGCAGCATTATTTATATGAGGTACATATTTTAATATGCATATTTGGCCAAGGAAGAATGAACATTGAATGCGGGCAACTTCTACCAAACACCATGGTGGACACCACAGGGGGGTACCATAGACAAAACTAAACACACGGCGGATGCTCTGGCGTCGATCGTCCATTCTTTCCTTGTAAATCCAACTTTAAAAATCCTTTCAGTTTAGCTATAACATCCTGATCCTCCATGGTTTTAGGTGAAGCCAACAATAACACCACAACGATTGATAACCTCGTAACCAGATAAAACGGAGTTCACGTAGACCACGCCCTCTACTGAGGCAGAGTTACTGCCTCACCTCATGTCTTTTCACTTTTGTTTTATGTCAAATTGTTAACACCGCATAAGTGGAAAAAAAAAAAAACACAACACATTAAAAGGAAAGTGAGGCCATATAACAGACATATCGAAAGTGTATAAAAACGTCTTTATACAGCTTTACGTTGTTGGCATGCACAGAGTAAGCGCAAAGGGCAAGGGATTGCTCTATCCATAGTGAGGCATGGCTATGAGTTGCCTCAGCTCACTGCATATTCGCTGCAGTTGGATAGGAAACAAGCAAATATGGCAATTTTGGTAACGAAAATGATTGAACGCATTCGAATCATACAGACATGTGATTTATAGCACAGACAAATCTTTATTAGTATTATTTACATTGATCATAACTCATGCCTCACCTGCCTCCCTTAATACACCCACACACACACACATATACACACACACATATATATACTATATTTTGTTTGATGTGTATGGACTTTTATGTGGAGGGTGTCAACAAAAACGAAGTGAAAATTGTATTTAGCAACCATTAAAAAGCAGATATACATAATTAATTAAATGCATCGGTTTGGCCTCGTCTTTCAGTTTTTCCACACTATATGCTTTTGCATCTTCCTTTCATCTGAAATCCCACTATTCATCTTGTTGATTTAGGGTTATTATGTTGGTGGCAATGGGCTTGCAGAGTGTAAAAGGTCCTGGAATAATGAGAGCACTGATAGAGCAACAAAAAACCTGCATCTCTGTATTTAATAGTTCCTCAGATGGAGAGCTACAGCTTGTGGAACCTTAGGGATTTCACAAAGACACAAAGACAAATGGCACAGCTGAATTTTAGCAATGGGGAGGATGGGTTGTTGTTGGGGGGTGGCAGGCAATTAGCCTAATCAGCGGTGGCAAGTCTCAAGTGGTATGGATGCATGCGATGAGGCGACCTGGTGAGAAGCGGCAAACAACAAAGGAAATAACACATTTGTCCTGCTTTGGAAGATGTAAAGTGCAGCAAAGGATCAGAAAGGGAGGGCTATATTTATCATCTATTGCCACAATGGCTGGTGGGTTACAAAATAAAACAGTGCTTTTCCCAGCTGCAGGTGACTTTTGGTGAGGGGTCAGAGAAGATGCTCCCGATGAGAGCTGGCCTCCTGCCAAAGAGCCGGATAGAACACAAGATTTACCAGCCACTGCCAAATTTAGCAGCATGACACTGCTGGTAATTTACCCATCCTGCTTTTCCACTCACCTGGAGCTCTGGATTGGTAGAGAGGCCATGCTGTTAGAGTGCTCATAAGGAGGTCTGTGAAATATTGTAATTGTTTCCAAGAAGTGTTACCAAAGCAGTGAAAGGAAACAACTGCTAATCTGAGATTTAAGAATTAAACAAAGCTGTGATGTATAGCGAAAGCGGAATTTAATGTTCGACATGTTTTATTCTGAAAGCACAACTTTTGTCACGGATCGGGGTGAGGTGGAACAGGAGAGGACTCCAATGCACAGTACTGAAGGGCAAAATAATTTAATAACAAAACTACAACATAAAGACAAGACAAACACAACCTGGGAGTGGACGGCCAGAGTCCGTGGTGATGATGAGTGTCCGGGTTATGGTGATTGGGGAGATGGCAGCGATAGCCCGGGTTATGGAGGTGACATATCTGAATGGTCCTGCACTGGCAGCTACAAGCCTTACTGCTTATATAGCCACTGATTAGGAATGGCTTGCAGCTGCGCAGTGCAGGACCAGGTGAGTGTGGAGATTGGGGGAAAGGTCACTGGAGCGGAGGTCATGACAGTACCCCCCCCCTAAGGGGCGGCTCCTGAAGCCCCTAAAAAACAAAACAAAAAAAACACAAACACCCCCCCCCCCCCCCCCCCCCCCCCCCCGTTGTCCAGAGCTCAAAAATAAAAAAAATTTTTAAGTAGTATTTCTCCGAGCAGGGCGGCATGGTAACCTCCTGGTCGGAGTACCCTCTGGGCAGAGCGGTGTGGCATCCTTCTGGGCAGGGCGGTGTGGAAACCCCCTGGGCGGAGTACCCTCTGGGCGGAGCGGTGTGGAATCCCTTCTGAGCAGGGCGGTGTGGAAACGCCCTGGCGGAGTACCCTCTGGGCAGAGCGGTGTGGCATCCTTCTGGGCAGGGCGGTGTGGAAACCCCCTGGGCGGAGTACCCTCTGGGCAGAGCGGTGTGGAATCCCTTCTGGGCAGGGCGGTGTGGAAACCCCCTGGCGGAGTACCCTCTGGGCAGAGCAGTGTGGCCTCCTTCTGGGCAGGGCGGTGTGGAAACCCCCTGGGCGGATACCCTCTGGGCAGAGCGGTGTGGCATCCTTCTGGGCAGGGCGGTGTGGAAACCCCCTGGGCGGAGTACCCTCTGGGCAGAGCGGTGTGGAATCCCTTCTGGGCAGGGCGGTGTGGAAACCCCCTGGCGGAGTACCCTCTGGGCAGAGCGGTGTGGCATCCTTCTGGGCAGGGCGGTGTGGAAACCCCCTGGGCGGAGTACCCTCTGGGCAGAGCGGTGTGGCATCCCTCTGGGCAGGGCGGTGTGGAAACCCCCTGAGTAGGGCGGCGTTGAACCCTTCCGGGCGGAAGACCCTCAAGACTGAGTGGCCTGAGAGGTCTGGGTTGGTAGCAGGAGCAACTGGACTGGTCTGACTGAGGACCAAGGAGACTGATTGGGTGGGGTCACCACGGACTCTGGCTGAGACAGGAACAAGACAAAACGAAGAAACGGGCAACAGGCAGGGACAGGAAACAGGCAGGCAGAAACGAACAACAAGCAAGGACAGGGGACAGAAGCCAGCGACGGGCAACAGGCAGGGACAAGGGACGGAAACCAGCAACGGGCAACAGGCAGGGACCGGGGACAGAAGCCAGCAACGGGCAACAGGCAGGGACAGGGGACAGAAGCCAGCAACGGGCAACAGGCAGGGACAGGGGACAGAAGCCAACCACGGGCAACAGGCAGGGACAGGGGACAGAAGCCAACCACGGGCAACAGGCAGGGACAGGGGACAGAAGCCAACCACGGGCAACAGGCAGGGACAGGGGACAGAAGCGAGCAACGGGCAACAGGCAGGGACAGGGGACAGAAGCGGGCAACGGGCAAGAGTCAGGGACAGGGGACAGAAGCGAGCAACGGGCAAGAGTCAGGGACAGGGGACAGACAGAAAAGACCAACGACAGACCAAGACCGACGAAAAGACACAACGCCAGGCGACAAGACAACTAGCCAGAAGACAAAAAGCCAAAAGACAAAAAGCCAAAAGACAAAAAGCCAAAAGACAAAAAGCCAGAAACACGGAACGCTAGCCAGAAACACGGAACGCTAGCCAGAAACACGGAACGCTAGCCAGAAACACGGAACGCTAGCCAGAAACACGGAACGCTAGCCAGAAACACGGAACGCTAGCCAGAAACACGGAACGCTAGCCAGAAACACGGAACGCTAGCCAGAAACACGGAACGCTAGCCAGAAACACGGAACGCTAGCCAGAAACACGGAACGCTAGCCAGAAACACGGAACGCTAGCCAGAAACACGGAACGCTAGCCAGAAACACGGAACGCTAGCCAGAAACACGGAACGCTAGCCAGAAACTCGGAACGCTAGCCAGAAACTCGGAACGCTAGCCAGAAACTCGGAACGCTAGCCAGAAACTCGGAACGCTAGCCAGAAACTCGGAACGCTAGCCAGAAACTCGGAACGCTAGCCAGAAACTCGGAACGCTAGCCAGAAACTCGGAACGCTAGCCAGAAACTCGGAACGCTAGCCAGAAACTCGGAACGCTAAGACACAGAACGCAAAGACACAGAACGCAAAGACACAGAACGCAAAGACACAGACACAGAACGCAAAGACACAGATCACTAGGTAGAGACACAGAACGCTAGGTGTAGAGACAGAACGCTTAAGCCAGAAACACAAAACGCTAGAAAGCGACACAGAACGCTAGAAAGCGACACAGAACGCTAGGAAGCGACACAGAACGCTAGGAAGCGACACAGAACGCTAGGAAGCGACACAGAACGCTAGGAAGCGACACAGAACGCTAGGAAGCGACACAGAACGCTAGGAAGCGACACAGAACGCTAGGAAGCGACACAGAACGCTAGGAAGCGACACAGAACGCTAGGAAGCGACACAGAACGCTAGGAAGCGACACAGAACGCTAGGAAGCGACACAGAACGCTAGGAAGCGACACAGGACGCTAGGAAGGATATACAGGACGCTAGGAAGGATATACAGGACGCTGGGCAGATAAACTGAATGTTGGGGCAGGGAAACATAACTAGCTGGGAAATACACAGAACGCTAGGAAGAGACACAGAACGCTGGGCAGGGAAACACAGAACGGGACAGAGACACAGAACGCTTAAGCCAGAAACACAGAACGCTTAAGCCAGATACACAGAACGCTTAAGCCAGATACACAGAACGCTTAAGCCAGATACACAGAACGCTTAAGCCAGATACACCGAACGCTTAAGCCAGATACACAGAACGCTTAAGCCAGATACACAGAACGCTTAAGCCAGATACACAGAACGCTTAAGCCAGAAACACAGAACGCTTAAGCCAGATACACAGAACGCTTAAGCCAGATACACAGAACGCTTAAGCCAGATACACAGAACGCTTAAGCCAGATACACAGAACGCTTAAGCCAGATACACAGAACGCTTAAGCCAGATACACAGAACGCTTAAGCCAGATACACAGAACGCTTAAGCCAGATACACAGAACGCTTAAGCCAGATACACAGAACGCTTAAGCCAGATACACAGAACGCTTAAGCCAGATACACAGAACGCTTAAGCCAGATACACAGAACGCTTAAGCCAGATACACAGAACGCTTAAGCCAGATACACAGAACGCTTAAGCCAGAAACACAGAACGCTTAAGCCAGAAACACAGAACGCTTAAGCCAGATACACAGAACGCTTAAGCCAGATACACAGAACGGGACAGAACGCAAGACTGGACAGACTTTAGACAGAACAAAACGGGGAAAACTAAAAACAAAAAGGGTCCCTTCAGCACTGGCGGAGTCCAGATGGTGGCAGGACCATTCTGTCACGGATCGGGGTGAGGTGGAACAGGAGAGGACTCCAATGCACAGTACTGAAGGGCAAAATAATTTAATAACAAAACTACAACATAAAGACAAGACAAACACAACCTGGGAGTGGACGGCCAGAGTCCGTGGTGATGATGAGTGTCCGGGTTATGGTGATTGGGGAGATGGCAGCGATAGTCCGGGTTATGGAGGTGACATATCTGAATGGTCCTGCACTGGCAGCTACAAGCCTTACTGCTTATATAGCCACTGATTAGGAATGGCTTGCAGCTGCGCAGTGCAGGACCAGGTGAGTGTGGAGATTGGGGGAAAGGTCACTGGAGCGGAGGTCATGACAACTTTTGATTTGATTTGATTTGAATGCTTTATTTGGAACATGTGCAGAATGCAACAATAATCAATACAATAATAATAATAATAATAATACACAATGACATGTCCAAAAAGGAGTAGGATGAAGCATAAACTTATTTAATCCTACCCCTTCTTCACTTCCCCATTAACCTGAATTCATCTTATAGCAATAGAATACATAGTACAAAAATGATGATAATAATAAATAATAACAATAATAATAAAAATATTGATGATGATGATGATGATGATAATAAAAATAAAAATAATAATATTGATGATGATAATAATAATAATAATAATAAGATTAAATAATTGAAGTACTAAACATATACGTATATACAAAAAAAAAACAACAACAAATGATCAGATAGAAAACAAGAACCCTGTTGTTGTTTAGAAGGAGGTCAGGGGCAGTGGTTCTGAACCTTTTTTTAGCTCATGACCTCATTTTACCATCACAACCCCAGACATTCAAAACAGTTTTTTTGTCATATATTTTTTTGTTGCTAAAATTCATTTGTTTTTGATCGTGTTATAGTTTTATATATATATATATATATATATATATATATATATATATATATATATATATATATATATAATTTTAGATTATATTTCATCTATATACTATATTTTATTATGGGCGCCAGGTGTAGATTATTCTTATGTGCAGTCAGTCAGATAATTAATACTGAATAAACAAGAATTCAAACTATTAATTATGAAAGAGCTGAAACTGACCACAATTAACATGTGAAAGATCGCACTGCTCTACAGTTTTCTTTTAGAAAGTATCTGCTTCAGACATTAAATGTGTTAAATCTTACACACTTTAATAAGATGAATCAGAAATGAAATGACTTTAGTGCTGGTTAGCTCATGTTTTTAATATATATGATGGTGTGTTATTCTATATAAATGGTGCTTTATGTACATGTATACAATGGATTAGTAAATATTCCACTAGAAAGAAGCTGTAAAGTGAATGGATCATAATGTGCAGACAGTGTTTTGAAGTAGATCTGAGACCAATATTCCTTTGAACTAAAACCTATTCTCTTGTTCATTGTAACAATTTCACATTTTGACCCCAGTCTTATCTTGGAAACTTGATCCAACCAGCATTTAAGACTTGAGTTTTCTTTTTCAGTAACACACATGTGGGAAAATGTCATTAGTTTTATTTCAGAAGCATTTTACTTGTAGACCAGTGTAAACAGTACCTGTGTTTCAGTTTCAGACTCAGTTTGTCTGGTATGTAATGGAATTGATGTAATTGGAATGGGCAATTTTTTCCTCCTTCAATAAAGCAATGAAAGTCTTGTCCCCACATGAGGAAACAGTCTGAGGAGGTTAAAGAATTTTCAGGTGACCCCATTTGAATTCCTGGTGACCTCATATGGGGTTCTGACCTCAAGGTTGAAAAACAGTGGCCGAGGGTTTGTAGTATAGTTGGATGGACAGAAACCTACAAAAATATCATTATTATTATTATTATTAGTAGTAGTATTAGTATTAGTATTAGTATTAAGTAAGTGGTCTGGAAGAAAATAAGCATTCCATCCACTTTTCTGGACTCTATCCAATGACGGCTGTTTTTTTTCAGACAGTTCAGAGGGGGTTAAATATGTGAATGATGACTGTTTTAGTGAAAAGTGCAGCCATTTTAATACCAAATGAAGTCAAGTCATCTTTGCTTATATTTAGTCTGCTGATTTAATCCAAGCACAGACAGCTGGAGAATGAAGGTGTGCATATTTTCTTTTCTTGTTTTGGCTCCTGCAGCTTTCATATAATATAGATGCTGAGTATAATCATTGTCTCTGTTTGCAGCTTTTGTAGGGTTGAATTATACCTTTTTTTTAATCTTTTTTTTTTTATTACAATCCTCCTGCCTACATTCACAGCAGGTACATTTTAATTCCAGCATTTTGCAACAATTCTTATGTCTTAAAATATTCATGTGCATGGAGATTCTTGTGTGACTGCAGCTTTAAATCAGGTATTTTCAAAACATCTCTATTAATAGTTTTCAATGTTGTATGCATACACATATGCATACATATTTACACATAATCGGTATAAGACAAAGACCAAAGGTACCAATTTATAGCATGTCTGTGTCTGCAGAATTAGCATTTCCAATAAGTGAGCTATAAAGAAAAATAAAGGGCGTAAAGAGGCATATTCTTGACGTATGGGTTTTTCATATATATATATATATATATATATATCTACTGGCTTTTATGAATTTGCAGCCCATGACTTGCTGAGCTCTCACCCATTACTAGGCCAAATTACATTTTATGTTACATGCATGGTAAAACCCTGCTGGTGTTCTGAGACAAAAAAATGAATACATCTCAGACCACATAGGATCCAATGACTGATTTCTCATTTTGTATTTTCTTTTACAGTATGTGTTGCTGTCAGCCATTTAATTTTCTTTTTTTTTTTTTTTTCTTTTTTTTTTAAATTCTTTTTCCTCCATGTTTTCTTTGATAACAGTAAAAACCAAACTGACATTGTTCATTATACAGAAAAGAAAGCCCTTCTCTTGTGAGAGCGCCATGGCTGAAACACATCTCACTGTGGTAAATCTGAGCTGAGCCTTTGAAGTTATAAGTCTGCTAATGCTTCCTGTTGGACAAGAGCTTCAAGAGCTTGTTTAAATTGCTCCCAGAGAAAGAGGTGAATGGTTAAGGAATAACAGATTCTATGTAGAGGGGATTACAATAATCTGAATACAAAATATTGGCAGCTGTAATCTGTTAGGGACTGTGTCATTTTCTTCTTCTCATCTCTTATGTTCAGCCCCATGTGTTCTTTTAAATTGCAGTCCTATGAGATCTACAGGCAAATAATATTACCTAATGCAATCCTAGCATGTGTTTTCAGTCCATTGGTGCAGTGAAATTGATGTATCTATGAATAAAATAAGTACAATTATAAATGGCTAAAAAAAAAACACTGGCTGTCGATTAAAAAAAGGATATTTCTGTTTTTAGTGTGTGGGTGTGTGTGTGTGTGTGTGTGTGTGTGTGGATGTGAGATAAATGCACAACTGTTGAAGTATTTGAAAGATATATATTTTAACAAAACAGCCTAAATGTTTTGTTTTCTTTTTGGCAGGTGTATACAACTATGACTACAAAGCATTCAAAACAAATCAATATTACAATCAAAGCTTCAGTGGTGGTGAAAGAGTCCACCATTAAAAGCTTTTATGGAAATACATAGAATGGCAAGCATAAAATCAATAAATGTCCACATCCACTCACCACAGGGAGTCATTAAGAACATCTGAGCCAAATTCCCTGACATACATCAAGCGTGCTGATACACAATGGACTTTAAATCCGGTTTTTCAATGGCTGACTTGACATGGTATGACTTACTGCCACTGTGTTGACACACATTTATTTCAACAATGGAGATGAGAGGAGATCAAATGTGATTGGTTCTTAACCATTCTTCATCCAACTAGCTTAATGACCTGCACGACATGGCATTACAACTATGTATATTGACAACGTTAAGCATTTACAATCTCACTTTTCATCTGGATGCTATGCACGTCTTTACATATGAAACTCAATGTGTTTTCTTTTCTCTTAACTTCTCTATGATGTGTTCCATTTGTTTAGTCAGTATGGAAAGTGTCTAAACAAATGTTTTAATTACCTGCACAGCAATTTCATTGAAAGTGTTTTGTAAATTATTATTAATAAGAAAGAAGAAGAATAAGATAGGATAAACATCTGGTGCCAGTCTTGTAATGTACTGCCATACAGGTTAGAATAATATGTATATTTGTAGATATATTAAATTATTTGGTGTGGAGTTCTCTTCATATTATGGCGGTACAGTGGCTGAGCAGTTAGCACTCTTGCCTCATAGCAGGAACACCCAGGTTTGATTCCTGGACCATGTGGGCCGTTCTGTGTGGAGTTTGTTTGTTTCTCTCCCCGTGTCTGGATGGGTTTGCTGCAGGTGTTCTGGTTTCCTAACCTGATTTACATCATCTGGCTGCGTTATGCTACATGCTATATGTGTATGCATACAACATTGAAAACTATTAATAGAGATGTTTTGAAAATGCCTGATTTAAAGCTGCAGTCACACAAGAATCTCCATGCACATGAATATTTTAAGACATATATATATAAGGTGACCATGAAAAGATGATAAACAATTACACCAATTATTTACATGTATTGACAGGATTAATTAATCAACAGTTATTTCATTTTTATTTCACCAGTGGATGTTTGGGTCTTTATGGATTAATTTTTTCCTCAGTGCAAAGCAAGTAGATGTAATAGAAAAGAAGCAAGTAAATGCTAATATTCAGAGAATATGTGAATATGTATTTGATTTTGATTTATTTGGGGGAAAGAAATGTCATTTTGTATCAAAAAGCCTAATTACAAAAATATATAATGTTTAATGTGTTGACAAAGGGTTCTCTATGATTCAACTACTTTAATAAACACAGAAAATAGAACAGGACTTAGAGACAAATCCAGGAAACTGGAGAATTCTGTCAGTTCCAGGGCAACTGTGGATACTAATGTAGTTTACCACCACCAGAGGGAGAATGTGAGAGTGACTGAATAGGGGATCACTAATGTAAAGTGCTTTGAGTTGGCAAAAAAAGTTCTATATAAATCCATTATTATTATTATTATTATTATTATTATTATTATTATTATTATTATTATTATTATTATTATTATTATTATTATTATTGTTAGTAGTAGTAGTAATAGTAGTAGTAGTATTTATAGTTTTTTTTTTATTATTATTATGGGATTTCACACTCACCATGTAGGATGTGTACATTCTAATGGCGTATGTGTTGCGTTGTTTGAGGCTGATCCTCTTTGTCTAAGCCAACAGGGGCTGTGTTTTCATTTTCAACATTTTTTCTGTTTCGTATCTAATTCTTTGGAACAGCTGTTGCTTGTTTCATAGTTTTTCTTTGCCTTCCCTTGTGTTTTCTGCCTCACCCGATGAGGCTGTCTCCTCCCCGATGTGTTACACCTGTGTCTTGTTAACCCCTGTATATAAACCCCATGTCTTCCATGTGTCCGTTTCCAGATTGTCTAGCATCTCCCTTGTGAGTGCTACTCCCTGGTGTTGTTTGTCTTTGGATTACCTGTTAGAAAGCTGATTGTTTTGTTTTTGTTTTTTTTTTTACTTCGTTGTTACTCTGCCAAGTATCGGCAGATGTGTTTTTTGCCTGAATTTGTCTGCCTTTTAGCAAGATAACTCAAAAGTTTATGGACAGATTTGACTGAAATTTTCAAGAGATGTTCACACTGGTACAAGAAGCAAATGGTTAAATTTTGGTGGTTCATGAGGGTTTACCAGTACAAGAAACAGATGCAAAAAATAAATGTATGTTTTATGGAGATTACAGTTTAAGATTATCCTCTAGAATTAAAAAAGCTTAATAAAAAATAAAACCTCTATGTCTGCATTTGAATGAATAACTACAAATTTTTCTACAGCACTTTTTGATAATGAAATATTATCACTTATGAAATATTCCTATACATTGCACAACCAGTATTGCCTACCACCACTAACCAACAACTGTGTGAAAATGTGGGGGGTTTTTTTTATCACTTCCTATCCACAGGTTTGTTTGTTTTTTGTTCAGCTGACAGAGCAGTTGTATCTTGTTAGTGCTGCTCTAAACATGTGAAGTCCCCCACCATGCCAGATGTTAATTGGATAATCAATCTCTCCCATATTTTAGTGGTCCAAGGCCATGTTGGGGTGCTTTGTCAATGTCATAACGTCAGCAGCTTCCCTGTCCTCATTTCCTCCCTTCAGTAAGCTGCAAAGTTCAGAGTGTTACAGGGCAGGATTTATCTGTGAGAATCTCTCAGGCTCACATTAGGAAAAGGAGAGGGGGGTGGGGGGGGTAGGGACGGGTACAAACGAGCGGCAGCAGGTGATTTATATATCTTTACATGACAGTTCACAGGGGGAATGCACCTCATCTGATATCTGCTACCTTTGACCCTCAGCCAAGCTTTTACAAGTTATGTTGTCAGGAACGCTGGGAGACTTTAATCCCGCCCTCTGCAGCCTAAACTCTAATGGCAGATGTTTATGGAAGGGGCTCGCTTCCCCCCATGTAGCTACCCTGATGGAATTCAGGTGGCAGGAGCTAACAACATATGGAAAGCCCATTAGAGACTGCATTAGAAACGACCTTTTAAGCCCTGTGCGTGTGCGATATTTCATCATTTTGGACATTACCTGCAGAAAGGCATTAGGTTGAGTTTGAGTCTGAATTGATTATGATGTCTGTATTGTCTGAATTCAGGTAAAAAAAAATACAAAAAAAAACCCAGATGAGTGGTTTATTTTAATGGGAAAAACATGATGTCAGTGACTGTGACGGAAGTGGCTTAAGTTCGGAAGTTAATAGGTGTATTCAAGCAGAACCAGTGAGGATATTGTTCAAGGGGTGAATGCAAGTATACTGTTGGGTTCATAAGTATTTGGAGAGTGACACAAGTGTTGCCTCTGTACACCAGCACAGTGGAAATGTAGTGAAGTAATCAACCAGTGCTTATAGAATGGAGTTTGTTTTAACCCATAAAAACACAAACTGCTACCAGCAGCTACGTGCATTCATTTACTGATCTGAACTGTTTCATACATGTTGATCCATTAAACCTACCAATACATGTAAATAACATTGGTATACTATTCTTTTTTTTTTTTGGAAAGTATCTGCTTCAGATATTAAATGTGTCAAATCTTACTTTAATAAGATGAATCAGGAAATGTATTTAAAAAGTGCTAGTTAACTCATGTTTTTAATATATGTGATGGTGTGTTATTCCACATATATGGTGGTTTATGTACATGTATACAATGGATTTGTAAATATTCCACTAGAAAGAACCTGTAAAGTGAATGGTAGATCTGAGACCAATATTTTACTTGGTGTAAAATGCACTTTTCATTGTCATCAGATATAATCCTTTTAGGCGATTGATACTGATAGACTTATTTATACTTACAAATGCAAAATACAGAGGATATTATTGTAAAACACTCATGAAAGGTTAAAAAATAAATGTTATATGGGAGCTGCCACTAAAGTAGCAGTGGGTCTTTATGGGTTAAGTTGAAGGAGTTTAACAACAATACGGCATTAAAAGTTAAGGAATTCCAATCATTTTAAACAGTCTCTTCATTTTCAGAGGCTCAAAATTAATTGGAAACTGTCAGAAAAGCAGCTTTATAACCTGCTCGCTGGTTATTCTGTGCCAGATTAAGCAGATAAAAGGTCTGTTAGAGATTCCAACTCTATTCACATTTTGTAGCACGACCAGGTAAAAAGTTTCAGGTCATTTACTTTGAGGAGCAGATGTGGGAATTTAAGATTTACAGGGATCTACACAGTGGGTGGAAAGTAATTCAGCTTTAGAAACTGCTTCTAGAATTTTTAGTATCACTGAAGTGGCTGAGGCAAGGCTGGTCTGACTATCTGGCATACTGGGCATTTCCTGGTGGGCCCTCATGCATTTTGAGCCCTCTCAGGTCTGTTATTCAATATAAATATGTATTATTATCAGTGTTGCTAGATAAGGTTGAGTGATTTCTACCCAATCATGTTCCAAAACACACCCACTTCAGGAAAAAACACAAAAACATTTAATAATTGAATAAAATTGCATTTACAGTTGGCTATTAAATGTATAAGCCCAAATGAAAATTTTTTATTTTATTACAGTGTGACAGGAAATGTGAAAAACACAGACGACAGGCACTCATTCTCAGGTTTGAGAATCTCACAACAATTTTTGAGGTGAAAAATCTAGCTATCACAGGGCTTATATGTTTAATAACCTACTGTAAATGCATTTAAATGCATGTTTATTTAATGATTAAATGTTTTTGTGTGAAATTTTTTTTTTTTTTTTTTTTTGTGTGTGTGTGAAGTGGGCGGGTTTTTTTGCGGAAATCACTCAACCTAATCTGGCAACACTGTCAGTCAGTCTGAGTTTATGACAGGTGGAAGTAAAAGACACGTGCACGAAATGGGTGACAAGCAAGAGTGGAACTGAGAAAAGAAAAGAAAAAAGACGACAAAAAAAAAATTAAAAGAAGAAATAACAGACATGTTTGCAATTGATAGTTCCACAAGCAGCTCGCCTTCTCGTCCCTCTGGTTCGGTTAGAAAGGCCGTCGCTAATCCACCCTCAATTCAAACAGCCCCGGTAACCGGCGGCGAGTTATCAAGTGAAGGAAAGTGAAGAGGAGGAGCCGGAGAAAGATGTGACACAGCAGGAGCAGGTTAGAATTCGCATCCACACTTGCTAACCAGCCAATTTCTGTAGCAGTTTCAGCATCCACTTTTCGGTACCCCCATTTTCTATCCTTATTCTACGCTGTCAATGGCAACGAGTTTTGTCACTTCAGAGTCACGGTACTATATCACTCCGCAGGTAGTTCGGCCACTTTGAAAGTAAATATTCGCTACGTTGCAACGGCTACTCTGTCCAGTCTGTTAGAGTAGTAGCAGTAATAAGATGTAATAATAACCCGTAGAATAAGCGGGATTGTCCACGCGTGATTATGGAAAAAATATTTCCCTTCGGGCCGGAATAAAACCCTTCCGCCTTCGGCATCGGGGCCCGAAGGCGGAGGGGTGTTATTCGGTCCCGTCGTAAAATATTTTTCTGAAAGTAACAAACTACACTACGACCAAAGTGGTCAGACGTCGTCACTTTGTCAAATCAGCCACAAACATATATCCAATATCATTGTTGAACTTGCACCAATATACGTTAGAAATCTTCTGTTTTCTATGAGCAGCATTGTGCTATCACAAGAATAAGCTACTGTGTCTAAAGCTTTGCTAGTAGCATAGCATTTGTTAGCCATGTCATCATGCTCTTCACTTTTTCAAATCCAATCAATATCTTATTTACTCTACTGTCTGTTTGTGTCTTCGCAATGCATGATCTTATACATATTTGTTTTTGTAATTTTTCCCTTCTGTAATGGCATGAGTTTATGTACATGTTGTATGATTTGAAGTAGCTACTGGCTTGCAAGGTGGATGAAGGTAGCCCTTAGCTGTATTCTAAAATAGTATAGCTATTGCCAGCCTGTGAGAAGGGACAGAAAGGCGTCTGATACCCCTTGGAATAAGCAAAATATTTTAGGTTAACATTTAGTAAGCACACTGACAGTATCTGGGGACTGAGGACATTTTTAGCTGAAAGTATGGGAAGTAGAAAATGATTACTCCCTACAGGGATAATTCAGGAAGATTTAAAACACACAGCCCTTTTTAGTGTGTGTGTGTGTGTGTGTGTGTGTGTGTGTGATGACTTAGCTTTGGTATCAACTAATGCTTTGACTAGATTTGGTTTCCAATTTAGACTCGTATGTGTTTGAAATATTCTTTTATTTAACCCTTTCACTTGAGGAAAGTTGTATGAATTTATTTTTTTTTCACACTGACATTCATCGGCCTGAATTTCCTTGAGGGGACAAAGGTTTCAATCAGTCAATCAGGACTATATAAATCTAATTCATTATCAAGTCATGATGAAAAGATATTTTTTTAACAGACACGAGTGGAGATTTTGAATTTTCTTGCAATGACATCCCAGACAATGTCCTTCAGAAGGTTATTTATTCCATCCCTGGCTGAGGGAACTGGTTGATGCCACCAGTTGAAATATGAAGATTTACCTTCCTTTCCTTTTCCATGAAATAAAGAACGTGTATATATATATATATATATATATATATATATATATATATAGTTTAAATTAATTTGTAATAGGAATATGGATTTTCTGACCAAATTGTAATGTCTAGTTACATTTTAACCTAACCTGTACTTACAAAAATGAAGTATAGTGGGATAACGGTTTCCCCAGACACAAAATAACTGAACTACATCACTTGAAAAATTTACTTTTTTCTTGTCTGTCAGTTGCTGATAGCAAGATGAGTCAACACTCATAAGTGTTAGCTAAAAAGACAACACACTGAAATAATGCACAAAGCAAATATTTATGTCCAAACATGACTCACTGAGTGAAATCACTGTTTCTGAAGTCTGTACTTTGCATAAGAAACTTATATTGGTGCTGCAACTGCTTCATCTGTCGGTGTTTGTTTGCGTTCTTTCTTAAACATTCATTACAGATGTGTCCTTTTTGCATTTGGTGTAACTAACTTTTAAAGATCCCATGTGATTGAACTTCCATGTTACAGTATTTTATCTTAATTATAGGAGATTAAAAAAAAGAAAAACCTTTTGTTTTTGTTACCTTAGGTCTACAGAGGGAACAGTGTTTTTGTTTTGTTTTGTTTTGGGGGGGTTCTGTAGCACTTGATGTAGAAAAAAACATAATTAAATTGCTATGAGGTTTCTAAGTAACTTGAACAACCTTCAGCAGAAGTTAAACTGATATGATCTCTGTACACCAGCAGCCCTCCTTTAGCACAAATCAGATTACAAGTGAACACACTTTAATTTTTTTGGACTTTTTATACAGAGCCTCATTTGCATGTGCAGTCCCAACATAAATGTCAAACTGCACTCTCTGGCTCATTAATAATAAAATGGAACATCTAGACCCCAAAGCTTGTGTGGCATTTTTGGCAATTAACGGACTGACTGTTGTAATTTCAGATGCTGCCCTTAGGGGTCCAATATGCATATGATAAATATTTAAATGAAGCTGCAGTCAACAATCAGCCAGGGAGAGCCAGATTTAGGCAGCAGCTATTTAGCCAATGTCAGTCACTATGAATCTTTAACTGTGAACCTGCTTCCCCTGTAGCTAAGCAATATTCATAAATGTGTAGATGTACCCTCATCAGCATTTTCTACTGCAACAGAAAACATGCAGGATAAATAAATAAAATGATAAACCCTAAATAAATTGTAAATTCATTACAGTTTGCTTTTCATAGGAAGGTGTGATCACATTTCACTACATTTTATTAAATCTTTATTTGTCTGCGAGGCACATTTTAACAGCATCACCTTCACTTCCCCGGTTATTTAATGCAAGATCTCCTGGAGTCAGACGTGTTTTTAGCCAGATTAGAGGTTGAAATAGTAATATATATGTTAGAGGAGTCATTATTATTTGAAGGGATCATTTGCTCATTGGGAATGTTGTGCATATATATATATATATATATATATATATATATATATATATATATATATAATGTTTTACATTTTATAAAACTGCAGAATTGGTTATATTTCATTTTAAAAATACAATGTGTAACAAGAGGAGATGTGCATGCATTAATCATTTTCTCACTTTCATTGTGTGAATGGCTCGTACTATACTTTTAAAAATTAATGCCTTCCGTGATTTTCTCAGTTGTCTTTTTAGAATAACACACTATACAATGATTTCATCCAGCAAGTTGGATTTTGCGCTTACATAAAGCTGGTGTGGCGTCCGTGTTGTGCCAGAAGTAAGAGTGTTTGTTAATGTTGATGTCCTACAGGATAACAACATCTGCATTACACACATTTGCTGCTATAGATGAGTAGAAGTGCATTTAGATTTTCAGTGATAGGACCAGTATTTTTGGAAGATTTTAGTCATTTTGGAACATAAAAGTCTCTTAATGGCTAGTGGCCAGAATCGTAAGCCACTTTTACACTGAACTCTTGGAAATAAGGCAAGATGGTGAGCCTACCTTTTTTCCACCTTTTACATGGATCCACTGGTCTACAACTAAAATTCTTTCAGAATAAAAGTAATGACATTTTACCACATGTGTGTTACTGATAAACAAAACTCAAGTCTTAAATGCTGGTTGGCTCAGGTTTATGAGATAAGTCTGGGATCAAAATGTTAAATTCTTATAATTAACAAGAGAATAAGTTTTAGTCCAAATGAATATTAGTCTCAGATCTGCCAGATCTATTTTAAAACACTGTCTGCACATTATGATCCATTCACTTTACAGGTTCTTTCTAGTGGAATATTTACAAAATCCATTGTATACATGTACATAAACCACCATATATGTGGAATAACACACCATTATATATATTAAAAACATGAGCTAACCAGCACTAAAGTCATTTGTTTTCTGATTCATCTTATTAAAGTATGTCAAATTTAGCACAGTTAATGTCTGAAACAGATACTTTCTAAAAAACAATTGTAGACATGTTTCCATAGCCAAGCCAAAGGAGTAACAGAGGTTCGACAGGCTGCCCTATGACATAGTGGACCTGTGTTCTGGAATCAAAGGGACAATGACGCCATCCCTGGCACAAAGCCATGGCTGCTGCCGAATCCAGACCAGTGCCTCCATATGCACCTACTGTCTCTTGAGGGGTGGGCATCACCGTCTTCAAAACATCACACCTTGGTTATGGAACCAGAGGTGTTCCTTTCACACACTGTTCCAGAATCATGATTCCATATTTATCACAGTTCTGCTCTTTCCTCCAGAGGTGTTACAAACCCACAATAAAGGTGGGACAAAAATAATCCCATCATTTCATTTACATTTCGGAATAGAGGTGAAATATTTCCTTAACAGGTGTCGTGTAAAAGCAGCTATAGAATCACCATTGAAGTGGGTTACCTAACAATAGATATACAATAGGTATGTTACCATGGTGTCAGATTTCATGTGCAGCTGAGAGGTTATTCAACTGAAAATGCCAGTAGAATTTACCAAGAAAGTGAAGAAATGTACTGTATCAGAGGATGTAGAAGCCATAGTTCCTCACGGGTCAATGGGGTAATTAGATAAACAAAGACGTTAAATATTATAAGTCAGTGGTATTGGGTTAAACACATTATGTTTAACCACATGGACGGTGGTTGAGGTGTATAGTCATGCATTTCCTCCCAAACTCAACCAAAACAGGCCTCCAAAGTGCAAAATTTCACAAAAGACTGGGTATGGTTCAGTTTTATCGTCTATTTTTCCTTTGTTATGAATGATAAAAAAATCATATTAAATGTTGTCTACATCGATAAATGAATAAATTAATCTGCAAATTCTTCAACATGATACAGTGGCAAGAAAAAGTGGATCCGTCTGTTGAAATTTCCAAATTTTTTGCATGAATGTACTGATATACGTCACCAGTATTAACCCTTTAACCCCTGATGCGTCAGTGCTGATGTGTTCTGAATGGGCTGTTTAGTTTAAATATTTAGAATTTTTTATTTTATTTTTTTCAAATCTGTGTTTTACTGAGTTTTGTTCATGGAACTGAACTATGGAAATAAACAGATGTCAAAAAGCGACTGATTTAGAAAAAGGAAAAAGCCAAAACTAAAACTATTGGAACCAAACTACAATACAAGTTCTTTCTTTTTAATTTTTTAACTTAATTATTCTGCAAATTGTTTCATACTATTAATTATTTTGTGAATGTTTTTTTTTTGTTAATTTTGTTGCTTATTTTGTTTATTTTTCTACATTTTGTTTTTTTATTTTAAGATTTTCCTTCAATTTTGTTCCATTTGTCACGTACGTTGTTCATGTTACTTATTATTTTTGTTGTTTTATTCATTTTTTGTTCATTTTTATTGATCACTTTGGCTGTTTTTGTTAATTTTATTGCTTATTTTATTCTTTTATTTATTTATTTTTTTTTTTTTACTGTGGAACTGCTAAAGTCTCAGGAGTTAAAAGGGTTAACTCTTTAAACTTCCAAGGGCCCACATACAGTATAGGTCAGAAGTAGTCATTCAAAGATCTTAAGCAAACCACCCAAATCTGTCCCAAATGTCACATGACCTAATGTAGTTTGACAACACATTTTCTCACACATCAGAAGATATAATAAGCCACTTTCAGATAAAATAACCACAGCAGATACAATCACTCATGTGTTTAAAATACAAATGGCAAACAGCGTATCTGAATCTTTATGTCTTATAATTATCCACAAAAATATCCAAAATAAACCAAAAAAATAGTCTGTATGTTGTCATCGCATCAAGACATCAATAAATATCCACAAATGTTTTATCTATTGCATTTTCATTTAAAAATATTAGGATGAAAACTGGGATATTGGAGGCGGGGCCTGTTAAATGATGTGTATATTATGGGGCCTGTTATAATATAAGCAAACAACAATTGCATGTTATCAAAATGGTTCAAGAACAGCATTCAATTTACATTATTAAGCAATTGAGTAGAAGTTTAAAGGGTTAAAAGCATCAGTCTGACTGTTGTTTTTTTTTTTCTTCTCTTCATACATTCAATATTTAAAATACAGAGGAATAAACCTCATATCCAGAAGGACAAGTGTTTCTTAGATGCAAACAATCATGCCTGGTGCAAGTTTAAATAAACAGAAATGAGTTTTCTTCAACAAGTATCATCAAAGTGCTCAAATAGCCATGTGTATGCATGAGAGTGTTTATCCCACACTCCCAGTGGAGCTATTCCTGCAGGCTGATGCTGCTACAAATAATCCTGTTCTTACTCAACCTGCCTGGTTGAACAGCGGTTAGAATTCAGACAGTGCTTTTATCTGATATTCAGCTCTCAGTGACAGAAACATGTCTGCAGGCAAATACACTCTTATTTTAAAATATATTCTCGGTGATATAGGTTCTCCGCTGTGAGACTTATAGTAAACATAAAAGCATGTGTTGTTTGTGCTTGAGGTAACAATAACTTTTGCATTAACGGCATATTATCAAATCTGCAGAGTGGATACTTGTGTAAAGCATCACACATTAGTTCTTATGTTGCTAAATCATTTGAAGAAACATCATTAAAAGGCCATTTCCTGAAATTATGAATAACTTCACATCACTCCAGAGGCTGCGGTTTTTATTCACTTTTAATTTTTAAACAACGTCGCTGTTTGTTACATTAATCACAAACGCATACATTATTCATACTCGTACCGCTGTTAATACAAAGTACAGCATGTACTCCCTCGTGATCTTATAAATGTTTTCTTTTTTTTTTTTTTTTTTTTTTTTTTTTTAGCTCATCTCGGCGACCTTTAAGTTTGACCTCAAAACAAACAATGAAGCCACTGCATTATAAGCTGTATGTTGCAGAGAAAAGGACTTTGTGTTTCGAAAATTACATATGAGAAGTTGCTGTGACCTGAATAATGGTGTTTTCGTGTTTGAAAGTGTCAGTCGAACAACACTGTTTTAGAAAAAAAAAAAAAAAACTTCTACCATAACTGAATAAAATGTACAAAACAGGAAGAAAATTACAAAAAACTACCTACAGAACCAGGGTGTGCATGTAAAAAAACTTTTTAAATCACACCTCAATTAAGTCTAAAAACCCACTCCACAAAGCAAAACCAAAGCATGACCAGAATACTTATTAGAAAAAGCATGAAACCACAGTTATTAAGTACACATCATCTTAAACTGTAGTGAAATAAATCATCATCTATCTACTTAATATGCCTGCTTGCTTTGCTAGCACCTAATGAGCATAAATATTAATTGTCTTGTCAATTTTACTGCCAATTCAAAGGAATATGGATGTTGATGAGTGGAACTGTTTCGTCCGGGCATTAGTTAACCCTTGTGCGGTCCTTCGTAAAAGGCACACTGGCTGTGTCCTACAATCTGGTCTTAAAAACCCAGATTCCAAAGTTCAGTTCCATAGACTCATCACCCCACCCCCCAAGGATATATTACTGTTTTCAGTAGTAAGCAATGGCATCTTACAGTACGTATAAAAAGGTACATTTGTGAGCCACCGGGTCTCTTTGACCCGAAGGACCGCACAAGGGTTAAAGATGGGGGTGGGGGATACGAGATCTTACAAAAATAGTTTGAGTAAGCTACACTTTGAAAATATATTTAAAAAATCTAAATGCCTTCGTACAGACATATCTCCAGAACACTGGCACGTTTGGGGAGGGTCTCTATACACTTTAAACCCAAATGTTCAGAATAATTAAATATATTAAGTAGTACTACTAACTCAAATGTATTAAGTTGTTGTAACATGTTCTTCTTTTTAAATACTTCCATCTAATATTTTTTTATTAAGAGGAACAATTGTGGATATAAGTGAACGTAATTTAAAAATATAGATGAGGTACAACTGAGTGGAATTAAGTCATTAAATGTTGAGAATGATATTGTTCTGTTATTTCTATTGTTTCAAATAAGGATGATTGAAAAAAAAAAAAAACTTAACCCATGTAGTAGATGATGAAATATAATTTCAAATCACTCCAAATATCCAAGAATATCTATCACACAAATCATTTAAATTTTTTTTACATTTTATTCAGCGATGACTGTGGTTCAGTTGGTAGAGCGGGTCGTCTAATGACTGAAGGGTCAGAGGTTCGAGTCCCAGCTCTGTCTGTCCACATGTCCAAGTGTCCTTGGGCAAAGACATTGAACTCTGACTTAGTCTCCCAGTAGGACTGATAGAAGCTTAGAATACTAAGTTAATAAACAGTGTTTTAATTTAAGTGTACTTTAATAAGCATTTAAATTTTAAGATCTGGAAAGATTCATCAACTTAAAAGAATTGAGGCAATCAATTACCTTAATTTTATTTAAGTTCTGCTAACTTATTCATGTTCACAGTGTAGTTTATATTTGTTGTATTTTTTTTTTAAATTTAGAATATGGTGTATTGTTACCTACACAAGTTTCCTTATATTTAATATATGATTCATATGATAAGTCAGAAATTCACTGTTGCCTATGTCAGAACTCTCCTTCCACATTTCATTTGTATGGATGCTATGAACTGGGTCACAAGCTTTTCCCTCTGGCTGACAGAAACAGAAATTAGTCAGTGCAATGAGGAATGCAAAGTCAAAGTACTCACATTCTGTACTTAAGTAGAAGTACAGCTACTGGTGTGAAAAAATACTCTGGTAAAAGTAGAAGCACTGATTCAACTCCTTTACTGAAGTAAAAGTAAAAAAAAAAATAGTAGAACTTCTGAATTGTAATAAAGTAAAAAGTAAAACTGCATTATTTTTTAGATGATATTTATTTAACTAGGAAAAAACAGAAAAAATAAAACCTTTAAAAGTGAGTTACTGTGTAGATGATGTATTTTATTGGGTCATGGTTCTCAGTTTAGTGGGTATGGACAGGACATTTAGGAAAATTTCAACCCTATGATTAATCTGATAAAAAAAAAAATTATCATCATTTGACAGCCGTAAAGAGAAAAGGAAATGTAAAATTAAGTGGAGACAATTAATAATAATTGGCAGTTGAGTTTGATAGAATATCATTATTCAATCATTTTAAATGGGTGCTTAAATGATTGGTTGGTGTTTTTTGTTTTTTTTTACTCCTGTCTGTTGTGTTAAGAACAATTCATTTTTATGTGATTATTTTTTAATATATATATTATTTGACTGTTTTGTCTGATGATCTATCTATCTATCTATCTATCTATCTATCTATCTATCTATCTATCTATCTATCTATCTATCTATCTATCTATCTATCTATCTATCTATCTATCTATCTATCTATCTATCTATCTATCTATCTATCTATCTATCTATCTATCTATCTATCTATCTATCTATCTATCTATCTAATGAAATACATTACCTTCAGATATATATATATATATATATATATATATATATATATATATATATATATATATATATATATATATATATATATATATATAACTATATAACTTCTTTCTGCCAGTTTCTATTTCCTGCTTGTTTTGCTAACAGCTTGTTTCATTCAAACAAATGAAAATAAACAAAACCAGGGAACAGATTCCAGCTCGGTGCTACAGTATTTCCCAAATGTGACACCATCTGTTTGCCTCCTCCCTGTAAATGATCAGTTCACCTGAGTGTCGACAAAAAAAAAAAAAAAAAAGAGGATATCTTGTTCCCTGTTGCTGAAAATACAGTACAGTGAGAGGTGACTGGAGCTTGTTATCTGTGGCAGGATAACTTCAATCTATGGGAACTGTGTCTTGCATGTCCCTGCATTGGTCCCTGTTGAAAAATACATCATGATATTGCTTAAGAAAGATTGGGGCTCGTCCTCCCCAGGGTTACCAGTGTCTAGATATCCATGTTTGCTTCAATGCGGCTCTCATTGTTTACCAAGAAAGCGTAACACAAAGCACAGTATGAGCCAGTGTACCCGTTCAAAAGATGGGCAAGGAAGTCAGTACCAACTGTGCAGTGAATGCCATTATCTCTGGTCTGCATATTGAGAGGCACCAAGGGCATCAACAACAGCATGTTGTGTGTTTTGCCATGCTGTGAGCTGCCTTTCAACGCATTTCCAAGGGCGGCGTTGGAAATGCACTATAGGGGCCAAGAGATGGAAAACAATATTCTCAATAGGCCATCAGCTTATGCGTTTTTTTTTTTTTTTCCTCCTCAGTACCAAGAGAGAAAGCCAGAGAAAGGAGAAAGTGAAACCGTCGTGACCTTTAAAATTCACAGAGGAGAGGCGCTCCCCTCGGGGCTCTGAAGTGCGCTACAGCTTCAGGGCAATATCACGCAATTCTGGTGTAGTTTAACCGTGTCAAGGGAGCCTTCGTGCACGTAATTTCTGGTATTACTCCTTCTGAACGTGAACAAAGAGGTGATTTCTGTCACAAACCAATACACTGAACAGATTTTTGCGCTGTTGTCCTCCAGCCACAGCGGCTGCGTAGACGATATTGGAGGGTATTAAATGGTCAGTATGTTACTTTGTATTGATGGAAATGATTCTGTGGACATAGAAAGTACCAGGGCTTGACTGTTTTCCTAATCTGTATCAACCTTTACACACACACACAAATATATATATATATATATATATATATATATATATATATATATATATATATTTTTTTTTTTTTTTTTAATTATTTAATTTTTTTATTATTATTTATAGCCTAACATACATGCATCATAGGATGTGGTTTTTGTTTTGTTAAAGAAAACATGTTTTTATTGAAAATGACCGTGTGAAAATACATGGGAGTAGTTCCATTGTTTTTTTGTTTCATTTGATCATGCAACCATGAACACGTCCCCCACCCTCAACCCAACCTGACTGGACCTGAATGATAAAATAATGACAAACATCTTCATTTTTAATTTTTCTTCTTTCATTTTATAATATATAGAAATGTTTGGACTTGACATTATGTATGCATTATTATGTTATTATTCACTGGCCCAGCCCAGTTCAGACCAAATTTCTCTGAATCTGGCCCCTGAACTAAAATGAGGTTGTCACTGTTTATATGTTGCCAGTAAAACTCTATAAACACATGAACACATCTGTGTCCTCTTCACCTGTTCCTCACCTTCCCATATTCTACTCACTGTTTTTCATTTTCAATGAATGAAGGCTTTCCTGCTTATACCTGAAAAATGACAATAAATACTAAACCATACTCACAAAAATTCAAGTGTGTAAAGCAGCGCAAGACAGTATGTGCCAATACAATTGAAGCAATAAAGTGATAAAGATAAAAAAAAAATATCAACAAGTCTGTTAAAGTTCTTAAATTGACAGATGTTGGTCTACACACTGAGAAAACAGAAAACTGAGTTTCCAGTTAAATAATGATCATAATATTGGTTTCATCATCAAAAGGAAGGTAAGGATCACTATGAAAAATTAAATAAGACATTTATTGATAAAAGATGATTATAGGTAAGACTGGGCGATTTATCGACATTGTTTTTTAAAATCGAGAAAGAATTTGCCATATCGAATATCTCGAGATAATGCTCTAAATGAATAAGATTTCACCATACTACTTTTTTCCTTCACTGTGTTGTGCAGCTGTTGACCCCGCCTCCTTCTTGTGTCTGTTCCCCCTCCCCTTGCGTGTAAGCAGCATGTGTGTATGTGTTAATAACTCATTCAACATGGCGTCATCCACAGAAGTGGGCATGACAGAATGTACCAAAGAAAAGAACGGCTCCGTTATATGCCGATATTTCAGATTTAAACCATTGGATGAGGAGCAGAAAGAGGTATTTTGCAGAGAATGCAAGAAATTGGTGCCACCTGAATCATCGAGCACTACGAACCTCCTCAAATATTTACACATAGCGGCCGACTCTCCCGTTTTTTCTGGGACTTTTTTCTGCCGTATTTCAGACCCATCTCCCGCCCTCCTCCTGTTTTGTTATTTTTCCCGGTAATCTATTAGGTCTGAACGTCAAAAATAAAATCTGAAGACATTTCATTTGGCTGATGTGCTTCAGTTGACACAGATCATGTATGGAACATATATAAGTAAATTTTTGACTATCTGACAACTCATAGATGCGTAGTTGATCTGTGCGAAGGTTGAAACTTTTCCCCCGGACATTATCACACACACGATGGCAGCTCTGTTTTAATGTAAGGAAGCACAAAACATTAATATCTTTGGAGATTCTCAGTCAAGTTAAATCCAACCATGGTGTGTGTGTGATTAAAGTGAGAATAAATTACTAAAGTTAATGTGAATTTAACACTGTCTTCCCTCAGATTTTATGTTTGCTATTAAAGTAAGGCCATATTCCTTGGTTTGAGGATGTTAAAATAGTGCGCAAACACTTTGTTACTAGTACCTGTCTACCTCTAGGTACTTGGCTGCCTACCCGTTGGCACTTCACTCAAAAAATCTAGCTGAATTTGGAGCATTTGATTTTTTTTTTCCTGCATGGATATCGAGATTTATATTGATATAGCAAAAACATATCGAGAATTTTTTTTTTCTCCATATAGCTCAGCTCTAATTAAAGGTATTCAAAACATAAGAGAAGAGGCTAATTTTAGTACTGATGAATGATTTTCATGAGCAGCAGATTGAAAAATAACAACTGTTCTCATCTGGAATATGATTTAAGACACTAATAGTGAAATAAAGTCTATCGCAAAACAAATATTTTCAGCTCAACCATCACAAATGTCAGCTACAATCTTTATTATTTTTGAGTATAGACGCATCCAGAATTTGATCCGACTGACACAATGATGGATAGCGCTGATAAAACCGATACCACTGCTCCTTGTGAGTTTATGTCAAGCCTTTATTATCTGGTTGCATCTACTGTTGTTGTTCCCTCCTTTCAGAAGCTGCTGAATACTATGAAAAGCTACTTCCACAAGCTGAGATGATTGATCATAGGAAACATTAAGATGTAATTTGGTCACAAAGTTCCTGTTTTATTGCTGTACATGATGTGTGAATTGAGTGCTTTCATATGAGAGCTGTCAGTCACATGACATATACCATAAGAAATGAGATTTTCTGTCCAGAAAATACACAGAAAAACACACTCTACTTTGTATCATAAGGAAAACTAGTGGTGGGAGAAAAAAATCGATTCACATATGTATTACGATTTTTTTGTTTTACGATTTTTTTAAATTTAATTTTGGTCAAAAATAGATTTTCCCAAATTTTAATTATTCATTTTAAGGTGGAAAAAAATTACCACTTGTAAAGACTGTAGACGACTGTATGAGTCACGCAGATGTATAATATGCATCATGGAATACACTGAAATCACCTCACAGAAGGCACACATATGACAGCTAGCTTATTATCGTATTAGCTTCAACAACACACCACACCAGGTCTTTTATCAGAACGCTGCTCCTGGTTCTTCCATCAGAACAATGCTCCTGGTTCTTCTATCACAACAATACACCTGGTTCTTTTATCAGAACAATGCTCCTGGTTCTTCTATCAGAACGCTGCTCCTGGTTCTTCCATCAGAACGCTGCTCCTGGTTCTTCCATCAGAACAATGCTCCTGGTTCTTCCGTCAGAACAATGCTCCTGGTTCTTCCATCAGAACAATGCTCCTGGTTCTTCCATCAGAACAATGCTCCTGGTTCTTCCATCAGAACAATGCTCCTGGTTCTTCCATCAGAACAATGCTCCTGGTTCTTCCATCAGAACAATGCTCCTGGTTCTTCCATCAGAACAATGCTCCTGGTTTTTCCATCAGAACAATGCTCCTGGTTCTTCCATTAGAACAATGCTCCTGGTTCTTCCATCAGAACAATGCTCCTGGTTTTGCTGCTGAAGTGTTAAGAAACAGTCCAAGATATAAACCCAAACAGAAATAATAGCCCTTGCTACCACTTCAGGGGGTGGGGTAATACATTTACCCTGGTTTTGAATATACTCAACTATGAAATGCCCAGACAAACAGATTATGCACTCGAGGAAGGTCAAAACAATCATCCTCTCTGGCCACATTTCAAGTCTTCAATAGATGAAACATCACAGTGAGAGCAACAATATTACATTTATATAGAATAATCCTCGTGCATTGGAAATAATTACTGGAGCACATATGATTTTCAGTAGATATTTAATATAATAGTCCTTCAATGTGACCTTTAGATAAGGCCGTCTTCAAAAATAATACAGGATTTTGAATGTATACGTCACTACTCTACTGGTAAAAATAAAACTACATGTTTAATTAACAATAGTTTCTCATATAGTGCTTTTCTCATAGTTGAACAGATGGTTTGACATTATGCTCATGAAAAGTGTTGACATTTCCCCACTTTGTGACAGTGGGCTGATAATTACTTCCACATCTGCCATGTTCATTGTAAAAAAAAAAAAAAATCATAAATCCAACATGAAAATATCTTCTATCTTAGTATTTCATCAGCTTCCTCTGAGCATACATGTCATGATTGTTAAAGAGGTAGTGTATTCTATGCTTTATTATTTATTTAACCCTTTGTTGGTCACACTACAAAAATCACAATTTATTTTATTTTATTTTTTTGCTTTTTTCACCTCACATGGACTATTATAACCCTAAATTTAACTGAAGTATTAAAACTCAAACATTAATCCTTCACCAATCTTACCAACATCATTTGTGACTTGGTTAAAATTAGATGTATTAACTCTTTGTGTTTGTATCATTAGCGATTAGCATTAGCATTTCATGACCCTTTACTATCATCTCTACCGTTTGGTTGAACATGTTTTCAAAAAATTATTACATGAATACCAAAGTATTTCTGAAACATGATGAGGATTATTTATGTAAAATAGATTCTATAAAAGTTAATAACATGAAAAAAAATAGAACTTAAAAAATCATAGCAGAGGTGTTGTCACAGTTATGATCTTCTTCCTTGGTGGTGTGTATATATATATATATATATACATATTAGGGTTTAAAGTTACCTCTACCAAACGGTTGAACATGAGTGTTGGGTTCTAAAATACTCTTAATGTTGTTTTTTGTTACTGGGACTCAATCAGTGCCCATTTTTATTTATATGGTAGCATATTGTTGTTGTGAACTTCTCATTTCGCCTCATTTTTTTGTTTTTCTTTTATTCTCCCATTTATTCGGAACATTTTTTACGTGGTGAGATGGATCTTTCTCAGTTTTGTGTAATATTTTAATGAATACACACAGCGTTCTCGCCTTAGACAATAGTGGGCAACATGTTACTAGTGCTATAAATGCACACAATATGATAATCACCATCACAGTGCATTCACACTACTCAGCAATTTCTCCTCCTAGAGCCGAAATGCAGAACCCAGAGAAAATAAATGAACAAAATAGACAAAAAGAAATAATCAACAAAATGAAGAAAATTAAGGAAAGACTTAACATATTTTTCAATGAAACTTCTCAGGAAAAAAAAACCCCCAAAAGTCACCAGAAACTGATCAAAAATATATGAAAGAAACAAAATCTAAGAAAAGAATCTGTAGAATTAAAATTGACAAATGAATATCTTGATATGAATGTTCTAATAAACTATTGAAACTATTATGAAATATGCAGGAATTCACATTTATGGCAAAACATTCAGTTGAATTTATGAGACTTTTGGTTGTAACCCTGTCTTTAATCTCCTTGAACTCATTTATTCCCCTTAAAATCTATATGTGGGTCATTGTTTAAAAATGTGGGATATTGGGACAAAGGGTTATAAAAGCTTCAGTCGGTTTAACTTACCACTACATAATATTTATGCTAAAAAAGTAAAGTCATAATAATGCCTATTGCAGTATATAGATGTACTGTCACTTACACATTGGCCATTCTTTAGAATATATGAATATTTCTATATGTAAATAAATGTATGGGCAAATATTTTTCTGGCCTTCAGTATGTCATTGTTCGCATTAATATACCTGCATACTGATTTTTATTCCTATCTTTGTGTTATTTCATGCAGTGGGGTCACCATGCACCGTCCTTTCCCAAGATATGATAGTAATTACAAGCAGCAGATAGTAGGAACTGTGCAGCGAAGACAAAGGGGTTGCACTAAGGTGGTCAACATTAAGTGCATTAACGCTGGCCCCACATGTCATCATTATCCTGCCGCAATCTAAAGCTCAATAAAATGCAAATCAAAATCACCGCGGCTGTGTCGTTGGGAGATTTATACATTAAAGTGCAGCAATAAAAGGAATCCACTAAGGTTTAAGGTCATGTTGAAAGAGTGTAGAGTAATGGAATATAGAATGAGCAAGATGAAATTAGCTCTGCTGTGTGTAGTGTAACGTTGGAATCAGGTGTTTTAATCAGCTTAGAGGGGCTGCATGTGACTGGTGATTTACACACTTCATATATATGTGATTTACTGCCATGCCATGCTCATCTTTTCTCATTAGGAGGAGAATTTCCCGGAGCCTCTGTGCATGTTCCTGTTTTATACACAACAAAGGGAGACACTGACTGCATTTTGGAGGCAATCATCTTCCAGAAAAGCTCATTTAACAAGCATAAAAAGGGACATATTTATGTATTAGTTATCTGTCGAGCCAAGTTCTCGCTGCATTTATGATCTCGTCTCAGTGTTGAAACTGTACACACATTAGCATATATCCAACATCCAACCCCAACTAACCAAACACTCCCCACTCACCCACCCACCCTGGCCTTTGAGGAGCTATGCTTTCTTACTTTCACATTTAATCCAATTCATTATTGCAGGCCCCCCTCGGTACACTCAGCTGTCAAGGGAGACAAAAGCCCTGCCAAATATGGATGCGTTTTTGTTCCCTTGGATTTGTGCTGCTCTCCCCTGGGGATACCGTAACCCCCCCCCCCCCCCCCCCCCCCCGCACACACACACACACACGCACACACACCAACCACAATCACCTCCTTCACCCCACCCACCCCCAGCCTCCAGTATTCAGGAGGGGCAAAAAAAAAATACCTGGGGCTGCTCATTGTGTCACCTCTTCCATGAGTGGAAATGGCATTTACAGAGGATGGAAGTGAACACAGTCACAGGAGAGGGTAGGGTCTTTTCAGGGTCATGCTAATTGAATGTAAAAAGAAGCTGTATTCAAAGGGAAGCGGGAATCTGAAAGGAGATGTTAAGTATTAATTTATGAATATGGGATGGAAAGTAGCACGGAGGGTTTTAATTATGAAGGGGAATGTTCTTTAATTTTGCACATTTAATGCACAAATGTTTGAATGCCCTGCGAAACGCTTGTATGAGAGAAAGTTCATGATCCTGTTGCATTTAAGTCAAACATTTATTGAAGTCAAATCCATGTTCTTAGGTTTTCTATTTCAGCGTATTAACATCCTGAGACCCTGCGATGCATTTTTGTCTTCTGTATGGGACAAAAGTTTAACAATTTCACTTAAAAAAAAAAGTCTGTCAATTGCAAAGGACATTGCATCAAGAAATAAATAATATTATTATTTAAAAATGTATCTGCAACAAAAAATATTGCATTTTGTACTTTCTAATTAAGAGAATTGTTGAATTTTAAAAAGCTAAAAACTTTCACTTTCCTGGGTGTCAGGAGGTTAACACTGCATGTGAAATATGCTGAGGATAAATGTGTCAAAATTCTTTACTTTATTATGCTAACAGGGTGGATGCATGGATTATAACGAAGAGTTATAACGCAGTACATATCTATGCTAATTACAGTAATCGTGTTTGGAAATATTTGTTGACAGTATAAAACTAAGACAATAGCCTGATCAAAATACATATTTTTAAGCATAAAAAATGTCTTTATAATAGTAGTAGAAAACCAACATTATCTTAATCAGTCAATTAATTAAACTTGCAGGAGTTGAAATTAAGAATAAAAACCTAAAAAAAAAGATATAAAAAGGTTACATTTCATAATAAATGACTTGAAACCAGAGGTGGTAAAAGTACTCGCATTCTGTACGTAAGTAGAAGTACAGCTACATGTGAAAAAGTAAAATAAAACTAGAAGTAGTGATTCAACTCCTTCTACTGAAATAAAAGTAAAAAAAAATAAGTCAAAAATAAATGGAACCATGGGTGTAACATTGCATATGGACGTTTCTATACCAATATTTGGACGGTTGTAAAATGTCCATACCAACTTTAAATGGGAAATTACATGACATTCGGGACAAAAGCTAAATTTTTCCTCTCCTCAGTTCCGCCTCTGACAGACAGCATGTCATTGGTGGGGACAGCCTCGCTATCTGTGATTGGCTCACCTTCCTATTTGTAAACAAACCTGTTCAGATGGCCACACCTTGCCTCTTCCACACGCTCAATTTCAGTAGTTTTCCTGTAGAACGGCATGAACCTCAACACGCAATAATAACTTCCGTGCATCCCTTTCCCATGTTCCTCGTTTTGGAGGGGTAGAATGTGTCGCAGTGTGACATGGATTTTACTGAAACCTATGAATCATGTTAAAAGTATATTAGAATAGGGATTGGCACCGACCGAAATGGGTACTGAAACATTCCTTGTCTTTCGGTTCCACAGTAATGTACCCAGCTGTTCATCACATTACAGTTAAATGATAAATGGACTGTACTTATATAGTGCTTTTCCACCTTCATGGTGCTCAAAGCGCATTACATTAGCTTCACATTCACCCATTCACACACCAGTAGGTTTCTAAGGTCCTGTCAGTCCTACTGGGAGACTAAGGGCGTATTCACACTGCACTCAGAAAATCCGGACTTTCGGACTATCCAGGAAAGTTCGAACTTTATTGACAAGTGTGAATGCTCCCCCGAACCTTGGTCCGGACTAAAGACTGAGTCTTTGGTCCGAGCCGAGGAGGTAGTCTCGGTCCGGACCAGGGTTCGCTGGTGCACAGTGTGAAAGGTCTTTTTAGGAAAGTCCAGACTATCGGACCAATTACATCACAGTCACGTACGCGGAATCTAGTCAACGTCCAAGCATGAGTAGCGGGAATACATGGGGAGACGAAGAAACCAGGTATTTCATTGAAATACTATATAGACTGAATTACAAAATACTCATAAAACTATTAACTGGGTCCATTTCCTGCAACAGTGTAGCGCGCTCATCTACAAACCAATCAGGGTCGAGTATAGATTGATGCACGCTGTACACGCATTGACGACATGACGTTCTAAAGTCCGTTGGTCCACTTGATTCAATACAGTGTGAATGAAGACTGTAAATAAAGTCCGGATTATAAGTGCAGTGTGAAAAGGCAAAAAAAGATTCTGGTCTGAACATTGGTCCGGACTTTACTATGTGAATACGCCCTAAGTCAGGGTTCAGTATCTTGCCCAAGGACAGTTTGACATGTGGACAACCAGAGCCCAGGACGTGAACCTTTACACTTTCAGTCATTGGACGACCTGCTCTACCAACTGAGCCACCGCCGCTCCAAGTTAACCTCCACAGTTAACCTCCACAGTTAACCTCCACAGTTAACCTCTGGCTTTTTGCAGGGGCAGTTAAACCTGCGGGAACGTTAATGAACGGCGAACAAACAAGTTGTAAAATCTGGCATTGTTTTACCAACCCATCAGAATGTTTTACTAACTCATCCCAATCCATTCTAATGCGCCTGAATGCATCTTTACTCCAGATCCGTCCAGAAAACTAGTCCCGTCCGAATAGGGCTTTAGATGGAACGATACAGTGGGGGGTCAAATTATGTCCCGACCAATATCAATATCATTATTATGCCCTTGAATGGAATAAGACTTATTTAACCAGGAACAATCATAAAAGTTTCCTATAAACGTACATGTCCATCTAAAGTTTAAAGTAGATAGTAGCAGATTCATGTTTAACTGAATCTAAAGGGTGATCAGAATGAGTTGTCAGTCATATATTTAACCCTGTGCCTGTCTGAACATACTTATGATTGGCTAAAGACACTGTCATGGTCACAGAACAGTGTAAAAGACAGCCCATAACCTTTGGCTAACTTCTCACTATTCTAAAACCGTACATATATTGTGGAGTAAACATGGAGTTTTTACTCAATAATGCTAAAAATATAGAAGCCCTGCATCTCTAAGGGGGTTAAAAAGATCACTGATGTTATTTTTCTGGGGAAATCTCATAAAAAAATGACATGACCCAGGGATATAATCACAGGAGACCAGTGTCTGTGTCCCATTTCTCCCTTATCTGTCATGTAACATCCCTATTTTTAGCTCCATGCCACAACCTTTCCAAAGTTTGTGATGTGCTTGTGAGTGCACCTAAACTTTATCTGTGGTCATTTTTCCTGCAGCCTCCATCTACTGGTGCTTTTTTTTTTTTTTGTGATTATCTTTTTAGTATTTTCAGTCAGCATTGTCTTATCAGTACTTTACACCATGTATAACACTTCTATATATGGAAAAACAAAAAATTATATAATAACAATGAAATGTAATGAATGAAAAAAAAAAAACATATTCATACAGGGGAGGAAAGATAGAAATAACAAAAAAAATATATTAGGGATGTCAAATGATGAACATTTTTAATCAGATTAATCCAAGGTTTAATCATGATTGTTAGTCAATTGTTTTATCTCTGGGTTTTTTTTACTTAAATATAGAAGCTTTCTAGTTGCCATGGAAACCACAGTCTTCTTCTACAACATTGATTCAGTCTTAAAACTCATGGAGTTAAGTCAGTGACAGCAGATGAAGATGTTTGTTTTTACATTCAGTTAATGATAGATTTTATTGGAAAAAGTCACATTTTCTTCAGTTTTCATTGTTTTGATATAATAACTTTGAATTGAGTTTTCATATTTAACCATTCCTAAGTGATGTGTCACAATTTCTTATAATATTATTACCTCCGCCAAGAAGGTATTAAATTGGGGTCTTGATTACCCAAAAAGTTCAGAACGGATTTTGCTGAAACTTTCAGGAATAATAGATAATGAGTCAAGGAAGAACCCATTAGATTTTGAGCAATGAAGGTCAAAGGTTAAGGTCACACTAAAGGTCAACAGCTAAAACACATCAGTGGTAATATCTTAGAATTCAGACAAGATAGAATATGATGTTTTTTGTTTTTTTTTTTTTTCATTCACATGGTCTCACCTTCAGACATCAGATGGGTCAACACCTGTGTGGTTCGATCGTTTTGATATCATATGACGCCATATCAAACCGTGGTGGAGGTCTGCTGTCTCTGACTACCTTGTTATGTAATATTAGTATGTTATAATATCATATAATTTAGCATTTTTTTCCCAGTGAAAATCATCTATTTTCTGATGTTTAATTGATGAGTCATGTATATGTTCATAAAAGCTCAGAGCACAGCCTAAGGTTATTGTATCAAAACAGGAAAAAAAAAAAAACATTAAAAAGTGACCTTTTCATAAAAAATTTAACATTAACTGTCACTGATCCAACTCCATTGGTTTTACTGGAGGATCAATGTTGTAGAAGATGTCCCATGTTCACTATGCAACCTCTGGATGTCCAAATGGATCATATCTGATGACCATGAAGAGATGACAAATTGTATTTAACATGTAAATAATTAAACACATTGTATTGAATTAGTTTTATGTATTGTTTTGATTAGTGGCTCAACAGTTTACGTCAATGAATGGTTTTGGTCGATGTTTAGAAAATTAAATACGGGAGAATATAGGATATACTATGAACAGTGACATTAAATGCAGAGGATTATATAATAAATGAGCAAGAAATCACTTAAGGAAGGTTAAAAAGAGATAAATTCAACAATAATAGCACTGGATGTTTATGGATCAAAGAGAGTGTGACAGTTCTAATAAAGTTTCTCTTTGCGTTTTTACAGTTACACAAAAAGTCACAAAAGTCATTAGTCTTGTGGAAGTTAATTAATGCACAAACATTTGATAATACACAATACTTAAGTGCAAAGACATCTGCATCATTTGAATGCCCTGTGAAATGTGTCTGTGAAAGAAGGTTCGTGATCCTGTTGCATTAAGGAGCATTTAAGTCAAACATTTATTCAAGTTTATATCCATGTTCTTAGGTTTTCTTTTTCAGCATATTAAAGCTGCATGTGAAATATGCTGAGGATAAATGTGTCAAAATCCTTCACTTTATTATAACAGGTTGGATGGATGAATGTTGTAAATTAGTCTTACAATGGAGTACATATCTATAGTAATTACAGTAATTGTGCTTGGAAATATTTGTTGACAGTGTCAAACGAAGACAAGCCTGATCAATGTATATTTTTGAGCAGGAAAAAAATTTCTTTATAATAGTAGTTGAAAAACAACATTATCTCAATTAAAGTCAATTAATTAAAGTTGTAGGAGCTGAAAATAAGAATAAAAAACAGAAAAAAAATAGATCACATTTCATGATAAATGACTTGAAAGCAGAAATGGTAAAAGTACTCACATTCTGTACATAAGTAGAAGTACAGCCTCCTGTGTGGAAAAATACTCTAGTAAAAATCCTTGCAGTGAAGCAAAAGTTTAAAAAAGTAAATGGAATAAGACTTATCAATGTAAAAAAATAAATAAATTAAAAAAAAGGAAAGGAATAAGTAAAACTGCATTTTTTTGTGATGAATGAATTACTGATTAGTGAATTCACAAAACTAATACATTACTGAAAAAAGTAATCTGAGTTACCCACAACACTGTGTGAGATTAAAGAAAAAAAGTCAAATATGAGATGAAACAAGAAGTTTAATTTTGAGAATAAAAGTAAAAATTGTGAGATTAAAAAACAAATCTATACTTCAGTAGAAGTACAGCTAGTTGTTTGAGCTAATTAATGCATAACCTTTTTGACAATACACTACATTTAAACACAACTCCATCTGCATCCGCTTCTATCAACGTTAATGAAACCTAAACAATAAAAGTAAATATTTCCATTGTCCAAGACAGACTCTTCAAACAGAACATTGTCAGTCATTGTACTTTTTTTTTTTTTTCCTCTTCTTCCTCTGGCTCCACTACAACCAATTATCCAGCTTTGAGTGATAGGTGGCAGTGAGAGGGGTCTGGACATACAGCAGGGTCACAGAAGCGAGGTCTCAATTAACCACACAGCTACACATGGGACGTGCCATGGCCCTTATCTTGTATTTATGGAATAACATAAAGACAAACATGGGCTGTGTGAAGAGCTAAGATCCACAAGGTCATCTGTTGTTACTGCTGGGTATTTGCAGCTGCTGCACAGGGACGGCAAAGAAAGGAGGACCTGAGGAAAAAAAAAAAAAAGTTGGGATGGAAAATATAAAGCTACCTTGACAATGTACAGATGTCCTTTCAATCTGATCTAAGCATCAAAGGTTTATTTTCCTTATTACAGCTTTTATCATTGCGTTGCTTTTGACAAACACGTACTTTCTACTACCAGTTTTTGAGATGGATAGGTGTTTTTTTCAGTTTTTTGCTGTTTTAATTGTTTAAAAATGTTCAGGTTTAAGTTTAATTTACAGTCGTGAGGTGAGAAAACAAAAGATAAAACCATCAAAAGTCATCAGAAACAATGGTCATGCAGTAAAATACTAACTCCTGTGTGTAACATATGACTTAAACAGACAGAAAAGAAAATAAGGAATGAAAAAAAGCACTGTTTTTGTCAGTGCAATGACATAAATATTGATGTAAAAACTAAAGTGATTTGGTTACTATCAAGAAAATGTGGGAAATGAATAGATATCAGCTGTGGAATTAAATTATTCAATCCAACTTTATTTATAAAGCAGTTAAAAACAACCACAGTGGTCCAAAGTGCTGAGTACAAACATGAAGAAATAAGATAAAACCATAACGAATACAGAGGTGCAATGAACTTCACCTGTCTATCTGTCATGGAATGGGAAAAAAAGAAAAATCAGTGAACACAACAGGTCGATACCAATACAAGGGGGAAAAAAGGAAATATTGGTCCAATATATCAGTTTATCTTTACTGGTGACCAAATCATTTACTGATCAAAAATATTTAAGACCCATTAATCCATTCAATACATGTAAATAAATGGTGTAAAATCCAGTTGTTCCTGAACCCATTTGGACTCAGAGGCTCCATAGTTACCATGGAAACACCGTCATCTTCTACAGTAAAACCCATTGCAGTTGGATCAATGACAATGGATGGACACACTTGATTTATGTTCAGTTAATGATTTGTTGAAAAAGTCATATTTTCATATTTTTTTTCTCCATTTCTGGCAGCACTTTTATAAACATCTACATGATCAGTAAATTCAATTTTGGAAAACAAACCCCAAAAAAATGCAAAAATACAAAAATAATATTACAAGAAAGTGATAAATCACATAAGAAAGGTTAAACTAGAGAGAAAAAAAAATCATTTGGGAACTGACACAAAAGTGGCGGTGGGTGTTTATGGGTTAATCTTCCTCACATTTCTAATATTAAGTCTTTACTGAGCCACATTTCTGTTCATTTTCTCTTCACATACATGCCCTATGTATGTCACACTGTGTTCCTTGCTATATTTCCAGCTCTGTTTTTAGTGTAAATTAGGTTTCTTGCTTTGTTTCCAAGTTTAGCCTTTCTGTCGACACTAAAAGAACCTTTACTGATACCAACTTCAACCATGGTATTTTTACGCACATGAGCATTTCTTCTGTTGCATTTGTGAATATGTTATACAGCGCCTATATGACTCCAATCATTTCTCATTGTGTAGTGGCTTACTTAGTATTCACGTAGCATTTGGAGTCACACTGCATCCTGCCTGCACAAGTAGAAAATAGGTCTCAACCTTGTTTTTCATATTATCCCCATTGCAACATATAATCATATGTTATGTCGGTTTCCTTGACAAGTGCAGGTATCATTATAATGTGTGGACATTTAAAGAGACAGAAGCTGCTCTAATTGGGCCAATCTGCATGCATGCTGTGTGTTTGGCGCTGTTAGTTTTTAGATTTAAGATGCAAATCAAATCTCACAAAGCTCTAAAAGTCACCCAACGAACCTCTTAATGCAAGCTTTGATTGCATTTCACTTGTCATAAAATATGATTTGATTGCCCCTATGTCTGCATTAAATCTCCATAATGATGCAAGACAAAGATGCTATGGACATTAGCACATGGATTACAATTTAATCCGCTGAAGCTCATTATATTTGGAGGTTCATGCAGAGGGAGGGGGGATTATTCGAAAGGAAACTGCAGTATTTTTTGCTTTAGTATCTGTTGTTTACTATGATAGGATATATTATATTTTACTATAAGATGCAGTAGCTGTTTTACTACTTGCAATTATAATATTTGACTGCATTCTAATTGCTGAGATATACTGAGATGATTTTAAGTGTCTACAGTAGCATATTGTTTATATGTGAATTTCTCTTTTCTTATATCCTGGCCCTCACTAACTTTACAAGAATGTTCCAGAGGGATTAAGTAAAAAAAAAATGTGCAAACAAGAAACGAGTCTTAAATAAACAAGTTAGTTTGGAGCTTAAGATGAAAATGAAGCAAATCAAGTTGAGTCCCTGTTAAAAGACAAGCTAAGGTATGTTTAAGTGATTGTTCAGGTTGAGAAAGTGACAAAAAAAAAGACTATTTACATGCAGAGTTAAGATATTTATTTTATTTTTTACATTCTGAATGAAAAAAGTTAAATTTTATGTCGCACAAAATCAACCAAACATCAAAGTATCAACCATTATGAACATTCTTTGGCGCTTGAAAAGGAGTGGGAAGAAGTAAAACTCCCCCTTTTTACAAACTAATAATCAAATTAATCACACTTCCTATGATTTAACATTCTGTTTTCTGTCTATACCTACCATTAACCATCACCTTTTTTTCATTTCTTAATTCTTATAAAGATGTATATGGTATATATATATATATATATATATATATATATATATATATATATATATATATATATATATATATATATTTGTCAACCATTAATTGAGTTGAGTTGGCAGCCACGCTTCTGTCAGTCTGCCCCAGGGCAACTGTGACTACATATGTAGTTTACCACCACCAGAGAGAGCATGTGAGAGTGAATGAATAATGGATCAATAATGTAAAGCGCTTTGGGTGCCTTGAAAAGCGCTATAGAAATCTAATCCATTATTATTATTATTATTATTATTATTATTATTATTATTATGGTGCTGTAATTTCTCAAATCTCAAATGGGGTCTCAAAGTCCCAGTCAGTTCCTCAAAGTACTTGAACAAATCTTACACATTCAAAATAAATTCAAAGCAATCCTGCAAAAAACACACAGAAAAAAATTCTACATATACTCCATGCATTTCAAAGCCATATTACTAGACTTCACTTCAAACATAAGTAGGCAAAACTAATTCTAGATTCAGATATGAGAGTGTCTTGGATGAGAAATAAAATATTACAAAACCCACTCCACTTGAACTTCAAAAAGAAGGATGCGATATATGAAATTGTAATATAACCCATAGGTCACATTGGAGTGAAAACAAAACTCACCCACAAATATGACCTTAAAGGTCAAAGAACTGAAGCATTTCCCTAAAACACTGATATTACTGACAGGACCAGAACGTTCTATAATTATCTACATTTACTTCATTATAATACTTCAGCACCATTTTCAGTGATTTATATTTAAGTTAATCAAACAGTAATGACACCAATGCTATTATTACATTGAATACAGGTGTGTGTATGTGTGTTTGCTTGTATTCCTATCATTATGGGGACATTGGTCTGTTAACAGTCACACCATGGGATCCTCTAACACCATGGAGACCAAAATTCAGGTCCCAGCGAGGGTTAAATATAAATGTAGCTCTCCACTACTAAAATATAAATCTGTGTGAAGTATGTGAATGATGTCCCTTATAAACATGTTAACTGTTTTTTTTTTCCTCTGGAAGTTCCCATAAAGCATGGTTCCCCCATAGGTGCAAAATGAAACATGTATTTATTTATTTATTTTTTTTATGGTTTTTGCCAAAGTTGATCTGTGTTAGTTAGCAAGATAACTGAAAAACTTATGGATTTTGATGAAATATTCAGGGTAAGTTGGTAATGGGGAGATCTGGAAATGATTAGATTTTGGTGGTGATCCGGTGAGGCGGGGGGGGGGTCCTACCTTGGCGGAGGTCTGCGCTGTCGGAGTGCTTTTCCAGTTTATTAGATGCATTTATGGTAACTCCTCAATGAGTACTTTACCTCCAAGTGATGATTACCTTCGCCAAGGACGTTATGTTTTTGCCATTTAATATCTGAATGAGACACTGTCTTTAAAAAAAAGTAGAGCAGTGATAGTGAGCATCAGCTAAGGGTGATGTAAAAAAAAAAAAAAAAAAAAAATCCATATCGGTCAGTCACTTGCTACCAGTGGCTCCTTGGACCTGTATGGATTAAATCATATTAAAGAGCTTTGAAAATGTTTCAGAAAAAGGTTGGATGTATGTTCACAAAGCTGTTCAAAGCCAGAGGGAAAATATATAGCCTGCAGCTCTTCTGCTCAAAAGCACAGTATTATTTGTCACCAATGAGGAAGTTGACATAAATTTAGTTGCTTGAGAATGACATTAAATGGTATATTCTGGTTATTATGGCTCCTATAGATCTTGCAGTTTCTTAGATTGACACTTTCTCAGAGGAGGATGGTAACAGAAACCCATTCACTGCTAAAAGTCCTCAGGCTACTGCAGTGTTCGGAATCCTGATGACGACGCAAAGCTGCAACAAAGAAACCAAGTGTGTGTCGTCTGACTGATGCGAGTCTATTTACTGAATCCCAAACTGTAACTTAACGTACGACTGATGAGGAACAGGAAGGGTACAGTTGATATTTTGTACATAATGAGGAGGAGTAGGACAGTACCTTTTAATAGAGATCTGAGTGGAAGGAAAATCTATTGTTGAGTTGTCATAAAGCAACACCAAGCCTGAAAATCCCACATCTTAAAAAATACAATCAATGATTTAAATTATCTACATATAAAAAGCCTTAAGTGCTCTGTGCTATTACATAATCAAAAGGCCTTTGTTCAGATTTTTTGAATTGGCTTTCAGAAATACACTTAAATTACTTAATGTCATAGGAATGATATTCTAATAGTGTTGTTAAATGAACGTGTTTCACAGTATTTTACTCTGAAACCTTGAGGCTGTATGAATAATAATTTAAAAAAAAAGTGCTATGAATTGAATGTCTTTATCTTTTTATTTCTTTTAATACATGAGTTTCGTCATTTATTCTTAAGAAACAGTTGGCTGCAAGTAGCAGAACCTATCGGTTGAGGATAAAAGACAACATAATGCATAGCCAATTAAATAACAATAGAAGAATGATTAACCCTTAAACTGTCTGTGGTTACTTCAAAAAGATGTTTTTTCTAAGTTAAACTTTCCCTGAATTATATATTGCTAATCCACTTATGAATAAAATGAAAGTGACTTTTTTTTTTCATGAAATCTATCGTTAATTGAATTGATTCCATATTCATTACAAAGCCTCTGAACTTTCAAATGGACCAAACAATATGTGATGCTGCTGAAAAGTTGAGATGCAACATTTTAAATTATTTCAATATCGTGTTAAGATTAGTGGTTTAAAAGATATTTAATATTTTAGGAGATGTTTTAGCATACTGGCAGTCCGGGGTTACTGTGACTCAACATTACTTTGCATTTCTATTCACATAAAATGAAACATCATTAGTTGTATTATGTGTTTAACAAAAAAAGACAATACAGTGGAAACCGCTTATCATTCACGTTGGTCCAGAGTAAATTTGAACACTAAGCAGTTGATTACTAAAACTGAATTTACAGGTATTTCACTTCTTCCTTTTTTTATGCAGAATATCATCTAAATGCCATTTATATTGTTTTTCAATGAGAAAAATTAAATGAAGTGGATGCTTCAGCATTTAGTGAATTTTATTACAGTACTGTATCATGCCAGTTTAAGCACAGTGTACAGTGTGAAGTGTGCAGACATAACTCAAATGGTAACTTATTCTGTGCGTTCAGTGCATTTCTTAACATGTATGAAAACTGTTTAATAGAACAACAACATAGAAGATAACAGCATCAAGAAAATTAAAGCTACCTCAGTTTTGTGTTGCATGAAGAAAATTACTTTCTTTTTCCAGCCATGATTTACGAGGTTAGTTGCTGCCTGGTGTTAACTCGTTACATTAGCTCGCTTGCTAGCCAGCGGACGATCATGGGAGTAAAAAATCAAATAGCTACATGTAATTTTAAAATTATTTTTGCACGTTTACAGTCATAAAATGGTCAAAAATTAACATTATAAGCGGATTCCTTGATTACTGTAAACAAATTATTTAAACAGCATTTGTATAGAAATGATTCTGTCCCAAGCCTTTTGATCTATATAGGCAGTTGATTACTATATCTATGACCACTATAAGGGGTTTCCACATTATACAGTTTACTGCATGCTTTATATGTATTTAGTGATAGCACAATATTGCCATAATGACTTTAGGTTTAATGTGCACAAGGTCTGCACTGACGTAATCACATCAGATTATACCTGCATGTTTGTAATTACTTTTCATTACAACATTTAATTTTCTATCCATGTCTTTTTGATTAAAAGGTAACCAGCGATACTGCACCATGATGACCCTTCTACCTCCCAGCAGCACTGAGCACAGGAAAAAAAATGGGGGAAAAAGTATTTCATTTTAAACTGGCCTTGACAGGTCTGGCTTTTCTAAAGGAAGAAAAAGCACTTTCCTGATGAAATGCTGCAAGAGAGAGAGAGAAAAAAAAAAACCCAAAACAAAACATAAAGTGCTTTCTTTTATTTAAATCCATGTTTTCCAAAAACACAGCAAAACAGAAAGCATAGGCTTTTTAAGAGACTGCACTAAAAGTACAAAGAAATGTTAACGTGTCAGCAACTTCCATATTCCCCTCATCCCGACAGGATGTGACCAACAAAATATGATCCTTACTATTTACTGTTGAACGTTTTCCCCAGTGTTACCCTGCATAGTCTACCTTTGAAGTATAATAAACCCACGGATAGCTTTAATGGCATGAAATGTGCCACAGTGCAGTTCCACCCCCCCAGTGATGTACAGACCTGTCAAGAAAATCACCCAAATCAGGTCAGTTTTGCACTCATGGCAAATGGACACCTCAGGCTTGGACAGATTTAATCAGCTTCTGATTTACAACCTCTAACCATTTAATGTCCCAGAGCTACGTTCATGTCATATACTCATTTGTTTTCCTATCAAAGAAGTGCCGTAAATTTGTGGATTGAAGAGTTTTGTTCTCTGTTCATGACTGAAGGTAGAGTCAGAAGCTGCATTTCCATTACCCTTGGAAATTCACAAAATGTAAATAGCGCTATAAAAAACTTGTAATGGAAAGACTTAGATTTTGAAAAACCACTCAAATATCAATAAAAAGTTTTTCCGTTTCGATATTCTAATATGTCGCAAAAGTGCAATGGAAACACCTTTTCCACAATTATACGTCGACGTACAATGTCACATGATCACTTCTCTCGGAGTGAAAATGGCACGATACACATGGACAGAGGAGGAGACGGAGACTTTTCTCACTATAATTCATTACATAAACATAACTGAAATGCAGCATGATATTAAGACATCGAAAGGTCCATCTTTCAGCAGTGAAATCTCATGGGATTTTACAAGAGTTATGACGCTTCTGCCTAGAATAACTGTCAATGGAAACGCAATCAAAGCACAAATATACTATTTCGAAATTTTAGGAATATCACTATTGTTTTGTGAAAAGATGTACAGTAATGGAAACGCAGTTAGAGATGGCAAACAACTTTAACCCGTAAACACCAACCAAAATTATCTCCTGATGTAAAATGTTTATTTGTTGATCCACTAAGTCTATCAATATGTGTAAGGAATTTGCGCAAAATTCAGTCCATCAGATATGATCCATTTGGATGTTCAGAGGCTCCATAGTTACCATGGAAACACCATCATCTTCTACAACACTGATTCACCAGAAAAACCCAGAGTAGGATCAATGACAGTGTATAAACACACTTGTTTTTACATTCACTTATTGATATTTTTGCTGTAAAAGTCACTGTTTCTTCAAATTTCTCTGCTTCTGATATAATAACCTTCAGCTTTAATCTGAGTTTTTATGAACATCTATACAAACAGTGTATCAAATATCGCCAAATACTTGACTCTCACTTGACACAACAGTGGATAATGTCGTAGTAACTGTTGATAAGTCACTCTGGAATGGTTAAATACAGAGAGAAATTCAGATAGGAACTGACACAAAAGTAGCTCTGGGTAATGAGTGTTATTGTAGGAAAAACTAAGAATGTTAATACCGAACAGGAGCTGCTATTTGAAGTGTTTGAAATACTCCAAATGTGACCTCTGCCTTCTACTGCAGGTGTCATAATGATATAGGGTTTTTTTTTTTTTCAAACATTGGTTAAAAGTGTCATTCCGCTGAAAACCACTTTTCCATGCTCCTTTTGGAATCTGATGGGTAACCCCGACTTACCAACACATGCTACCTTTGAAAGTGGTTTGTCACCTCCACTGGCTGCATACCACATTCACAGAAAACAACAAGAGGAACGAGGGACCCAGAAAAAGCCGGTCCATCTGACAACAGAGGGACTTTAGCGTGACCCACGTGGGGTTAAGCCCGTCCTCCATTGCCGCGAATCTGAAGTAGCATTAGCATTAGCATCTACATGAGAAGACGGCGCCACAGTAGCTGCTGCATATTCTCTGTGGTAATAAAGCCTCGTTTTTTCCCTGCACGTTTTCAGAACAAGCAACGGCACGAAACCTAGCTGGATGCTACTCTGGTGATGGTAGACACACATAGAGCGAGAGGGGAAGGGGGAGAAACACCTCATTACAGCGTCGTGGACATGTATGAGGAAGTACCGGTAACCTCTGTTGTTCGACATCAAGTCGTTTTTCAACAGCTGGAAACGAAGCAATCCGGAGGTTTTTTTAAACAATGGAGAACAATAGTAATATTAATGAAATAACCATGGAATGACACCTTTAAGAAAAAGTGCAGCTACAGTATGACGATGTTGACAAGCAAAAAATGTATCCTATATAGAGTCTCAGAATGTCAAAAATGTATTGCACTGCATGATCCATTCATGAAAAACACACATTTACTTCCACCAAGGAGGTTATGTGTGTACCAGAGTTTGTTTGTTTGTCTGTTGGGAAGATAACTCAAAACGTTATGGATGGATCTTGATGAAAATGTCATCACGTGTTGGGGGTGTTACAAGGAATAAATGAGTTTTGGTGATTATCCAGAAGAGATCCTGGATTCTGGATCACTTTGAAATGTATTCTCCATTTACCGCAATATAAATTTCAAAGTGATCCAGAATCTAGGATCTCTTCCGGAACACCACCAAAATGTAATAATTTTTCCTTGCGACACTCCCAACACGTGATGAAATTTTCATCACATTGACTTTATGTTGGAACATATATGGACAAAATGTGTATTAACAAAGTAAAGGAATCAGAATTGATTTGATTATTAGTTTGTAAAAAGGGGTGGAGCCTATAAGTTCTACCTCTTCCCACTCCTTTTTGAGTGCTGAAAAATTAGCTTAACCATGTTATATGGTGCTTTATATGATGATTTTAGCTCAAAATAAATAAAACTAACTACTGATGGATACAGTACTACAGTATAAAATACCTAGTCTAACATTCAATTTGTTTGTTTAGTAACACCATAATGACCACATTTATGAATTTCTAAGTTTGTACATTACAGTCCAATCTAGGCATGTGTCTGTGTAAAGCAGTAAACATTTCAGTGGAAAAAACAGCTTCTATAGTCTAAAGCGGTTTCTTTTAGTGTGCACTCCCTTCACATTTAATATGTCTTTAACCCTTTTGTTCAGGCAATATGAGATTTATTGCATTCATTTAGTTTTATTGTTTTATTCCTGTTTCATTCAAGATATCAGATGCTGCGAGCTATTTGTGCTGCTTCTCATCATGGGGTCATACTAGATAATGACTTTAACCTTTACAATCCTTTTTAGTTCAGTTTTTTTGTGTGTGTCTTTTAAGGCGGTGTTACATATTCAATGTATTTTGTTGTTGTCTGAAGGAAAGAGAATGAAAGTACGTATGCTGGTTTTAATCCTGCAAAAACAAATCTAAAGGTGACTTTTATATAGTACTATATAGTATATGAACATCCCAGACTTTTGTAAATTGTATTGTTCTTTTGTTCATATAGTAATGCACACTAGGATAGGGTTGTTTTGACAGAGCAGATGAGGCTTTAAGATTCTGCATAACGGTTGACACTTTAATTATTTTTACAATACGATCTCCTCAGTTCATCATTATGACAAAATGTTCATCAATAAAATGGAAGAGCGGTATGTTGTTGAAAGGATTTAAACCCCTGAATGGTGTTTTGTTTTTTGTTTTTTTTATGCTGCCTGGCCTTCTGCAGTCATTAAACGCTGATCATACATGATGCATCACCCTCTGGCTTATGTTCACAGGCAGCTCAGAGCCACATATGCACAAAGGCACAGTAACACACCTGGATTCACAATCAGCAAACAAAGAGCTGGAGCATCGCCAACAGTTCCATTGTTTGAGATTTGATCATCTGCTTCTGCTGTTGAGACCCAAACCCATTCGGTGTCCTAATGAAAAGTCCATTTGGATGGAAAGTAATGTTAAGTCCTATTCTGTTTTCATTTGAGTCTATAAAAGAAGGGTCCTCACAGGGGGGTGGAAGTGTCCATTTTCAAATAAGAAGCTGTGTTGATGCACGAGATTAGACACCCCCCCCCCCCACCAATAACTAACTATATTCATTCAAATTAATAATAATAATGGATTGGATTTATATAGCGTTTTTTTGGGCCACTCAAAGTGCTTCACATTAGTGACTCATTATTCATTCGCTCTCACATTCTCCCTCTGGTGGTGGTAAACTACATATATATCCACACACAGACAGAAATGCCTACGGGTCCCTCTGACCACCACCAAACATTCATACACCAGTGTGAGTGACACTGGAGGCAAGGAGGGTAAAGTGTCTTGCCCAAAGACACTACGGTCTAACTAAGACAAAGTGGGATTCCAACCACCAACCCTTTGGTTATTGGATGACCCACTCTGCCAACCTAGTCATGGCCGCCACAATTAGATTACATTCGGGTGGGTTTGTTTGTCTGTCTGTCTGTCAGCAGGATTACGCAAAAAGTTCTGAACGTTGATGAATGATAGATAATGGGAAGAAAGCATTAGATTTTGAGCAATGAAGGTCAAAGGTCAAGGTCACACTAAACAACTAAAACACATCAGTGGTAATATCTCAGGATTCGGACAAGATAGAATCTGGCGTTTTTTTGGATTCACATCGTCTCATCTTCGGACATCAAATGGGTCGACACACATGGCTTCATCATGTCAGGTGTGAATGAAAACTCAAGCCTTGGTGGAGGTCTGCTGTGTGTGACTGCCTTATTCAGAATTAACATGTCTATATAAACAAAAAGGAAATAGCTTTAATTCCTTATTACTTTATTCGGAATAAATAATACGGAATTACAGATTGTCTAGTTCTTTACATTTAGTATCTTTTAATTGTAAATGATGTTGTCAGTATTGTTGTGTGTCATTATTACTTTGTTGTTGTGGTTGTTTGTTTTTTACTTTGTATGATTTATGTATTGTTGTCTATCTATTTGTCCACAATATCTTGTTAACTATCACTAATATAAATAAATAAATACATTCACAGCAGCTATTACTGTCTGCATCCACACAGAATTAACATCACCCCCATGCGGGATAGGCAGTGTGTAAAAGAGGGCTTCTCTGAAAGTGAATTTATCCCATTAGGGGTTCTTAGAGATGGTCTCAATTCAAGAAAGCTGGTCTGAAATGAAAGACCCATACAATTTAAAATTCACATAAAGTCCTACGACCAACACTACCAACTATTATGGAGCCAGTCATGGATCACATGATGCTTATTCTGCTCCAAGGCTTAATATATCTATAGCTACTTCACTGATAATAGACACATGGGAAATAAACTCAGCGGTTCTATAACCATTTCTACTCCACCCATGGCAGTTTGTTGGAATCACTGTCCATTCTGAAATGAGATCATTAGGGCCTCTTCTTTGGGGGAAGGACAGGGCATATCTAGGTTAAGTACTGTGTTCACTCACTATAGTTAAAGTCTGATAACTTTCACCGATACCAATTGGTATGATTTGAAACTTGTGATTTTGGAATGAAATGCGCTGAAATTGTTTATTTTTACCTATTTATTTAATTATTGTTATTTATTTATTTATTCAGAAACAATATAATTATGAGACTGATGTTATTTTATTGTCATTATGAGCTATGTTTAGTGTGTTTATTGCATGTGATGTAAATGTTTTGTATTGTGCACACCTGCAGGGGACAGCAGATGGGAAGTAGCTTAATCCATGTAACATTCGTTCATTCGTTTTTCAAAATAAAACTAAAAATAAGACGAGGAAAACACAATTCGTTTCTTCATTATTTGTCTCCAAAGCCAAAATGAAAAAAAAAATAACAGATAATGATGCATTTTTTTCACTTTTTGTTTTTGTGTTTAAATGAATAATGAAAAAACAGCTAACGGACTTTTTCTGTTTTATCCAATTTTGATGTGAAGCAAAATGAATAAACCAGAAATGACCATGACCTGCAGTGACAAAGATGGAACACTACTGTACATCCTATTTCGGGAAACTAGGGTCACCCTAAAACCTGAAGATATGACAACGGAGAACATATTCCAGGTATGCTCTTTTTTTTTGTATAAAACAAAGTGATAGACTGGAATGTATTTCTAGAATTTTTTTTACCTGAATTTGCTTCAGGGAAACAGACATAATCCCTTTTTTTCCCCCAATTATTCATTTAAACACAAAAAAGAAAACTGAAAAAATGCATCACTGTCCATTTTTTCATTTTGGTTTTGGAAACAAATAGTGAAGAAATTAGTTGTTGTTTTATTTTGAAAAACTAATTAACAAATGATACACTGATTTAACTTGTAACTAAATCTGGTACAAAGCATCTCTTCTCTTTGAGATTAATGTATTTGTGCATTACCCCTGATAAATAAACAATTAACTCAACTAAACTCAGAGTTATATTGGGATTTTTATGAGCAATATATCACTGTTACTAGCCTAGCCGCCCTAGACTCCTAGCGGCAACACATGTCATGTGTAGCCAAAAGTTGAATCAAGCGTGTCTTTTTTTTCTTTTGTTCTTTCCTCCTTTCATATAATAAATTGTATTGTAATGTATTTTAATCTACTGTAGCTCTGTAGAAAATCCCAACCAGGGACAGGAGTTGAGAATTAGCACAAGCTATAAACTCTATATGTACCACATCAGCTGCAAGTCTGTAATTATGTTTGACTGCATTGTCCCTGCCACATAAATAAATGTTTTTTTCTCAATTACCTCAGTTACCAAATCCAGATCTTTAAGTTGCAGCCTTATACAATTAAAACATGGATGAAATATTCTTTTTTGGGCTAAAATCCTCTCATCCATTGTAATATCTTCAAGGTTAAATATATTCTATTCAGTGTTTAACAATTCTAAACAAAAAGATAGCATTCATTTTTTGCTTCGGCTTTATTGACTTTTCCAAATTTAATGGGGAAAACACAAAAGTTAAGCCTTATTCACACAGGACCAGTATAGCCCGTGGACCTCCAGTGATGTGGAACATAACCCCTTCACGCGCACACATTTGTGTTAAATGTTGCACATTCACACAGAATATGCAAAAGCTGTTTTTCACTCAGATTTACTGACATTATCCCCTGGTTCCGATGTCAAGGACAGCCTCAGCACTTAGATATAACTGTTTGAAAGACAGAAAAATGCTTTCAAATGTGGCTCTTTCAGTTGATAGCCACGTTATACTTTAGAAGGAAATTGAGGAGGCTCATGTCATTGTATGTTTAACCCTTCATTTACCAGCAGCAGCAACAGAACAAATGCATGTAAGCAATAACTGATGTTGTAAATGAGATTAAAGCTAAGAGATGTTGGTTTGCATGTGATTTTGATCACAGGAACGTGCCGTAATTGGCAGAAAAATTTAGATTTTGATAAGATTTGGTAGATCCACAAGGAAATGAGATGGAAAAACTGCCTCCACACATAGTGCTGGTCCAGTACAAACATAATATACTTACATTGATTTGTTTGGTTGTTTTGAAAGATAATCACATCATTGTAACATGTAATCCTTTTATATTAAGGCTCATATGTGACCCACCACCACGAAACCAGGCATAAGTGTCTGGAAATCAAAAGTGAGTTATCTGTGTAGCTTGGTAGAGTGGAAACTAAGGTTTAAGATGGTGAAAAAATTATGTTTCTATCATAAGTAGAACCAAAGTTATGGTCATTTTAATATCCACAGTTGGACCTATTATGCAATTTGCATATTTTTAGATATTGTCCGTTAAAGTTTTGGACTGTTTTGGGGTAGGAAGTCCTTAGCAATGCATAATAATTCGTATCCGATTGACAAAAATTATTCACAGATGTTAGAGGACACTCTGATGGACATGTCACAGAAGTTCTATATATTTTAATAATAGGACAGAATTGCAACGTATTATAATCATTTGGCTTACACCATTGGACAAGAGCATTCAATATAAGCTTTTACCTCGTACCGAACACTTGGATGTTTACTCACGGAACGGAGATCAGTTTGTTCGGCGAAAAGAGGTGGAAGTCGTCTTTGTCTTTGCTCAGCAATCCTTAAACTTTTGTCACCGCTTAAATAATTGACCCAATAAACACCTTTATTGATTGGATTTCAATGTAATGACCACAGGAACTGAACATAGAGGTGTTACGGTACCGTTTTTTGATATGGTGTAAACACAAATAAGGAATAACCTTCCAGCCTAAATTTGGCTGTAGCTCTGAACGGCTCAGCGCGACTTATGCCTGGTTTCGTGGTGGCGGGTCACATATATCAGATGGCAAGATGGCTGCTGAGAATAGGAGTGGTTGAACGTCACGTCTATCCTCTGAAACTTATTAGTTGCTTACTTTTTTTATGTCATTATGTGTCTGTGTGACCGCTTTGTTGGTGGTTTTGTTGTTAGTTTTTCATGTGTAGACACTGTGATTCATTGCAGAGGTAATCTTTGTTTAATTAGCCTGAATAAGTAGTCGATAGTGAAACCAAAATATCATGTCAACGCCATACAGGATGAACAACAAAACCAACACTTGGAAGAATTAATAATACTGGTCTGTATTGAAACAAATACAACTTAATAAACAGGGATAAATAAAACAATTTAAAAAGTTGTCAAAAAATAAGTATGCAAGTAAAGTACAGACACATAAAAAAATCTATTGAAGTACAGTAATATATATATATATATATATATATATATATATATATATATATATATATATATATATATATATATATATATATACTGTATATAATACAGTCACACACCAATAAATAACACAGAACAGTAATACAAACAAACTATAAGTAAAAATAAAGTCCTCATATCCTTCCATCTAAATGGGATCCCCTGCCCATCTCTGACTTCGCCCCACTCCCATTCAATGCTGTTCGTGATTGTGCATTTGGAGAGAGATCATTTGTGTTTCATTAATTGTTAGTTTTTTTTGTAACCTGTAAATAGTTGTAAATAGTATCACAGCATTTTAGAGTATGAGAAGCCATTTATTTTTGTGCACCATTGTTTTCTCATGGTTCCATTTTTTAGGAGTCCAGGTAAGACCTATGTATTTTGGTCATGTTTTGGGGGTTTTTTTGTTGTTGTTGGGTAAGTTAGGGATCTTTGGTTGGTTTTGTTTATTCTTTTGGCTGTGCTCACACCTGAAGAAATAAATTGCTGTGTTTTTGTTCAATTGAATTCTTGTCAGCCTTCTGTGGGAGGGGGATTTTCAAGTGGAAGACCATTTATGTCTTGGCCCATTTCCCCTAGACTGGGTCATAACATGTAAAATGAAAATAATGACGAGTATCACTGCAGTCTTTAGTTCTGTAAATGCACCGACACTGATTTATTCTGCACATATTCTGTACAAACTGATTCTAAAGATCTTCATAAACAGTCACCACTTCACCACCTTAACAAATAAGGGCTCCGGACAGTTTCGGGTTTTTCTATTTCTGTCCCAAAACAAGGTTGTTGATCCATGATCTAGCTGAAAGAAAATGCTCAATCCTTTTTTCAAATTGGCCAATTCGACTCCAGTACAAAAATAAAAAAAAATAAAAATAAAAAAAGTAGAAGATGTGGCGAATCATACAAATGGAAATAATGGTGCACATTCAGGGATTTCATACTAGACAAATGGAGCCCAATTTGATGCAATCCGGTGTGAGTTTGTTCTTCCAGAGTGGTTTTGAATGCTGCATAATCACCTGACAACCAAAGGTCCATTAACTGGCTTCAATATAAGCAACTGTAAGGATATTCAGAGAAAACAATTCCAATCACTACTCCATCAGTCTGAACTTACATGTGGAAGCTTTCTGTGTTTGTGATATGTCGATAACGCCCTCCATCCATCTGAATATACAGTGTTATAGCAGGAAAAAAGGCTTTTTAGTGGGATTGTTCTGTTTGTTTCTAACAGTCAATGCTTGTTTTTATTCTTTTATGACAAATCCTTTTGTTACTACAACAAGATATGAAGTAGATGGAGATCAGACACAGTTCTATCCTCTTGTCGTTTTTTCTTGGGAAAAGTTTTATAGTAGCTTTTTTTTTTTTATTATTTCTTATTTCCCTCATAACTTATGGATCAATGAATTCACATTTTGCCAGTCTACCTTTTTGTGTGTATTATGTGCTAAAATCAATATACCCTTAGTGGGCTTTGAAAGGTTGATGATGCAGAAACACAATTGATCCATTAATAAAACAGTCCAGTCCAATCCATACTGAACAAGAGATTGAACAGCGGACTATATGAATTTACACACACAGCTGTAGACACACAAAACTTTGTGGTGACACTGGTGATCTGACTGAACATTTAAATAATAGATCATAGGTCAGTGATAATGAGATGTCCTGCCAATGTTACATTTATTGAAATAATTGTCTTGCTCCATCTCTTCAACCTAAGTATTCCCCATTCACCTGCCTCATCGACCCTTCATTTCTGTCCTTTCAATACCTTGTAGAAGTCTGTCTCTGACATACATGTACTGTAGTACGCTATAGAGTAACATCTCAGCACTTTGGAACTGAAAAGACATCATAAAATCATAAAATAATTGCATTGAAATGGAATGATTTTTGCCTTGATTTTTTCATATGAATTTTTTTTTTTTTTTTATCATCATACTCTTCAATGTTTAATTACCTGGAAAATCAATTTCAGTGATCAATAGTTGTCACATATGGTCATTATTGCAGTTTATAAAAACGTTACGGACCTCAATATATAGATTTCTGTCAACTGAAATTGTAAATACAGTGCAAAGATGGACAGTGGAGGAAAAAAGTGCAGTTTTTGTCAGATTATAAAATCTTTAAAATTCATATATTTGTTTTTAAATCCTTGAATGATCTCACACCGCCTTACCTCTGTGAGCTGCTCCACCAGTACACTCCCACCTGGACTCTCAGGTCATGTGACCAGGTACTCTTGGACACAAATACATCAAACCAGAACCTCAGAGGGGACAGAGTGTTTGCATGTCAGACAAGTAGCGACACAGTCCAATTTTAACATTAGTATTAAAACACATTTTTACTCCTTTGACTTAGTGACTCATTGATTTTAGTTGTTTTATTACTTACTTGGAGCGACCATGGCTCAGTTGGGAAACTGGTTGTCCAGCGGGTGTGGGTGGTTCGAATCCAGCTCTGTCCTAGTCGGTGAGTTGTGTTCTTGGGCAAGACACTTCACCCTCCTTGCCTCCAGTGTCACTCACTCAGAGGAGCTGTAGGTGCAAAATGGCTGCCACGCTTCTGTCAGTCTGCCCCAGGACAGCTGTGGCTACATATGTAGTTTAACACCACCAGAGGGCGCGTGTGAGAGTGAATGAATAATGGATCACTAATGTAAAGCGCTTTGAGTGGCCAAAAAAGCACTATATAAATCCAATCCATTATCATTATTATTACTTATAATGGGTAAAATTCCACATGTCTGTAGCAGCAAAATTCATACCAAACTGAGTTTATAGTTAACCAAAATAGATGCAATTATTATTATTATTATTGTGTATATATTTATACTTATTTATTTATAGAAGTGATAACTTTTGTGTACTGTGCTATAATCTACAGTCGGTAAAATAGTATTTTCGGTAGAGTAGGTCAAAGTTCAAATTTTTCTACATTTTACAGTATTTTTTTCATTTCCTATTTATTTATAACGGGTAAAATTTCACATGTCTGTAACCACAAAACTATTGGGTAAATTCATACCAGATGCCGTTTTGTGTCCCAGAATAGCTGTGGTTAAGTTTTGGGAAAAGTAGGTCAAAGTTCACATTTTTTGAAGTTAATTTTTTTTCTCCCTTTCACAACAGGCAAAATATCACACGTCTACAGTATTAAAAACATCAATTTTGTTTCAATTTACTTCAAACTTGGCAGTTGATGTGTTGGCATCCACATACACATAGACATGATGACATCAGCTGGATCATAATCATAAAACAAGTTACAATATGTGCGAGGGCTGTGTTTGGAACAACTTCTTCTATATTTGATCTCAGGAAAAGACAGAGAAGGTTCATGTGTATTTACCACGACTGAATTTGATATTTTTCCAAACAATATTGAGTTTGTCCACATAGTTTTTCCACTTTTGTAGACATAAGGCTGTAAAATAATCCTTTGACATACTAAGATCTGATGTTTCTAGCGAACCAGGGGTATTTTATTAGCATTCCATCAGCCTTTGGTTTCATATTGTGGAGCTGATTGTTTTCCCCCACGGCAGAGTAGCTTGTGTATGACATCTCGCTTTCGGTGTCTCTACAGTAATAGTAAAAGTAATGAAATGGTCCTGCTTGTCCCATTTTCCCTCAGTGCCATGCATGTTGGTGCTTTCAGTGTTTCAACCATCAGATGTGGACAGCATGTCTTGTTTCTCTCCAAAAATAAAAATCTTAAGCACAGGAGGTCTGTTCAACCCGGTGCAGAGAAAGTACATTCTGAGACGCTTCAGACCTCTTAACATGACCACATAGTGGGAGGTCCATTTTCTCTCAATCTCGCCTCTCTCCACAGGGAGTGAGAGTGTGTGTGTGTGTGTGTGTGTGTGTGTGTGTGTGTGTGTGTGTGTGTGTGTGTGTGTGTAGTACTATCTTTATGAGGACAATAATCTGTTTGTATAGTTACACCATAGGGACCAAAATCCAGGTCCCCATGAGGGTTAAATATAAATGTTGGTGCCTATTTAGTAAAATAGAGATCTGTATGAAGTATGGAAATGATTAATTAGTTTTTTCCAGAAGTCCCCATAAAGCATAAGGGAATTGGGTGCAAAACAAAACATGTATTTTTCAAAGGTTTGAAGATGTGTTTACTTTCTTCTCATCATTATTATTATTATTATTATTATTATTATTATTATTATTATTATTATTATTATTATTATTATTATTATTATTTATAAATAATATATATTGATTTTATGTTTTATTATTTAATTCAATGTAATTTATTCATTGTAAATTTTATATATACAAGATGTATTTGTTTTTTATATTATTTTTATTTTAATTGTCTTTCATTTCAATACATTTTTGGGATTTTTAGAATTATTTTATTTTTTTATATATATATATATATAATTTTTCTGTTTTTATTTATTAAAAATTTAAAATAAAAGAGAGAGAGAGAGATATGTTTTTATGCTCACTCCCCAATGGTCACTTTAAACTTGGTCCTCGTGAGACATGGAAACCTGTGTGTGTGTGTGTGTGTGTGTGTGTGTGAGTTGAAGTCTGGGTCAGAGGCGGCTGCTAGTCACTTCACATCAATAGACCCTTGCACAGATTAAAAGAAAGAACTTGAGGATCTTCCATTTTTTTTCTGTACTTTACTAATCATGAAAAGGAGGTAAAGGAACAGGTCATGACGTCCTGCAGAGTGTGAGCATGGCTAAAGCAAACCACCATCTATCAAGTATGTCTTCAACCAGGGGAGTCAAACTCATTTTAGTTCAGGGGCCAAATACAGCTCAGTGTGATCTCCAAATCGATAAAATAACATTGTAACCTATAAATAATATCAACTCCAAACTTTTCTTTATGTTTTAGAGTGAAATACTAAAAGTACAAACTATGTGAATAACATCAACAAGTTGAAATGTATTAAGTAAAGATGTTAAAATGAACACATTAATGCAGGTTAATCTATCCTCATGATTAATTTGATTCAACATTTTAAAACTATTAAATGGAACAGTTGTTTTGTTGAAACTGTCGAAGGTGTTGAATAAACATACATATTTTTTCATGTACTTTGGATATTTTATCACATTTTTGTGTCTTGTTTTCAGTTGTTTGTTTTTTTTAGTTTTTGAATATGTTTTGGATTTTTCATTACCTTTTTGTGTTACTTTAGGAATTTTTTGTTTATTTTTTCCCCACATTTTTTGTGGTTCTTAGTTTATTTTTGCTTATTTCATGGGAAATTTGACTACAAAAAAAAAACTCCCTAGACAAAACACGTATAACACTGGTCTCCAATTAAAATGCTTCTGAAATAAAACTTATGAAATGTTACCACGTGTGTTACAGGTAAAGAAAACTCAAGTCTTAAATGCTGGTTGGCTCAAGTTTCCAAGATAAGTCTTGGGTAAAATTGGGTGAAGTTTTTAGAATGAACAAGAGAATAGGTTTTAGTCCAAAGGAATATTGGTCTCAGATCTACTTCAAAACACTGTCTGCACATTATGATGCATTCACTTTACAGGTTCTTTATAGTGGAATATTTACTAATCCATTATATACATGTCAGGGCCGTGCAAAGACCTTTGGTGGGCCAGGGGCTAAATTTTTTTAGAAATGGCACGCAAAACTACATGTTCAAACAAGTGAAGTTTATTTAAAACTAAATTTCAATAACAACTCAATAATGTGTGTGTGTGTGTGTGTGTGTGATGTCCTTCTTTTAATGCTACATATTGGTCTTCAAGCAGCAGTTTTCGTCGACTTACCATATTCTTAAAAATGTCACACTTTCGAAGGGTTCAGTGAACATGTAGCAAGGTATTTATTTACATGTAAAATGTTATTTTCCAAATGTATAATTTAACATATGATCAAGACCACATTGTGGAGAATTTTGCTGTTGGAACTCATTTATTTTTTTAAAAATACAAAAAAAAGCCACAAAAAAACATCTCTGTCAAAAGAGCACTTTGGGTGTCAATCAACAAAGGGGCAGGTGCCAGAGCCCCTGTAGCACCCCTTCTCTGCACATGCCTGATACATGTACATAAACCACCATATATGTGGAATAACACACCATCATATATAATAAAAAACATGAGCTAAGCATCACTTCAGTTCTTTTTTTTATTTATCTTATTAAAGTATGTATGTTTAAGGACATTTAATGTTTGAAGCAGATACTTTCTAAAAAAAAAAAATTGTCGAGGAGGATGAGCAAACGTTGTATAAAATCAGTAAATCGACAAAGTACTTTTTTTTTTTTTTTTTTACTCCATTAAACTCTTACATATTGCATATACCTTGACTTGGAATGAACCTTTTTTTTTGATATTTCAGTCTAAAACAGAATATGGTTCTTCACTCCTGATGATGACATGTTGAAGAAGCACAATTTTCAAGTGGCAGCTATCAACTGTGAAGGCGTCGCTCCTGAAGTCATGATAATGAAGTGCGGTGTGCAGATGTATGAGTGTCACAGACGATCAGTGTGGAACAAAAACAGAAGTCCCCTGGGTTCTGGAGAGGCCATCAGGAGGCTCCTCTGTGCTTCTACTTTGTCCACTTCAGCTGATGAACTAGGCTCACAGAGGACAGCTCTAGTCTTCAGCTGCCTGAGAGGAAAACCTGCTGTGAATTTTAAGATGATTTTCCATAAATAAGAGTTGGAGCTGCTGTTGGCCACAAGTCTAAAAAATGACCTCGGATCTCTCCATCTTTTGAAAAAGGTTTCATCTATATTTTATAGTTTGCTCGGTAGTTTGAGAGACTGGTTCCTTTAGCAAATCATGATCAGTTTTTTATTTATTTATTTATTTTTATTAAGTGTTTCTGTCAAACTGGGTTTCTTTTGGTACAGTATCTGACATAATTTCCAGCTTTTTAGACTCAATAATTAAAAAAAATAAAAAATAAAATTAGACATATTTCCCCACAGGATGTACCTAATAATGTCCTCAGATAAATGCAAAAAAAATATATAGCTTTGCTCTGAGCCATCCTAAAATGAATACATTTATAATAAAATATTGGGGTCAAAAATAGGACCAAAACTGGGACATGAAGCTACTAAAGTGTCAGTGCATGTTAACTGAGAAACATGGAGTTTCTAATGTAATTTCAAACTTGGTCATGTTTTTTCTAATCCAGACACACAGATATTTGATGAATCTTAGTCTGATTTTAGATTTTGTTTGTATCCCAATCTGTCCACTTGTATCGTGTATTTATCTTTCAGTTTACACAAGTATTGTTTTAAAAAAATCCATCCCCTAGAAAATACACTATATTGCCAAAGGTATTCACTCACCATTTTTAATCCAAAGAGTTTAATATGACATTGCAGTGTTCTGCAACTATGTATGTGCTGGTGGTGGTGAGGGTGGGGGTGCGCAACTTTAGTCTAATGCAACAGTAATGACGGTGATTTTTTTTTTTTTTTTTTTTTTTTTTTTTGTATGAAATGTATGATGTGGCAGGAAAGATATTGCCACAGCTAAACCTTACCAGTGAAAAGGCTGCTTTGTCTACATATCTTGCTTCAGTATCAAGAGATTTTAGACAAAAAGACTTTGGACTTTGGACATTTCCATGCTCCTAAGTTTGTGGGAACAGTTTGGGGATGGCCCCTTCTTATTCCAGTATGACTGTGTACCAGTGCACAAAGGTCGGTCCATAAAGACATGGATGGGAGAGTATGATATGAATGAACTGGACTGACCTGAACACAGGTGGTGCTGTGGTTAGCACTCATGCCTCACAGCAAGAAGGTCTGTAGTTGGATTCCAACACCAGACCTTTCTGTGTGAAGTGTGCATGTTCTCCCTGTGTCTGTGTGGGTTCTTTTTGGATACTCTGGCTCCCTCTAACCATGCACTGATAGGTTAATCTGTATTGCCCATAGGTGTGATTGTTTGATCTAAACACAGTCCTGACCTTTAACCCTAAAGAACACTTTTGGGATGAATTAGAGCACAGACTGAGAGCCAGAGTTAGAGCCAGGCCTTCTATCCAACAATCTCATAAATATTTCTGGTGGAATAGTTGAAAATTCACATAAACACACTCATAAACCTTATGGAAAACCCTCCCAGAAAAGTTGAAGCTGTTGTCGTTGCAAAGGGTGAAGCCACATTGGATTAAACTCTATGTATTAAGAATGGGATGGAAGGTTCTTATATAAGTCAAAGCAGGTGAGCCAATACTTTTGGTAATATAGAATATGTAAACTCAACTGAAGCAATATTGAGAACATGCCAAACCAACTAACAGTAATATAACCCACACTCTACAGTTATGTTATAAAAGGAAGAAAATGCATCCTGACACCTTTTACTCTCAAAATAGAAGACCTAACTGTGGAGCTATGTGTAAAAATGTAAAACCAAAAAGTGTGAACAACCTTAGTATTATCACTATTTTTACCATATCCAGTAATGTGCAAAATTTACTGAACTTTAAAAGAGTGATCAACCCCCGTTTTATGACATTTAACTGTCAAAGGCTTTTACTGACATTATGAGCAAAGCACTCACATGCTTTCTCTGCAGACACATTTTCTAAATATATTCACCTTGAAAGGATTTTTTTTTAAGTCAATTTATTTTTCTACATTAAATAAATGCAAAAAAGACATTTAAAAGAAAAGGGTTTCAGAAAAAGACGGTTTAAAGCATCATGATCACACATGTTCACAGTAGTTTTATAACTGTATATTTCTAAGAATCAGCCAAAGGAACAGTTAAATGTGAGATGATTACCATGGAAATAAATGGTGTAGTTTAATTTTACTGAAATAACACCAGGACTGTTTAGCGTTAACACTAGAGCAACAAAATGTGCACTTTAACCCATAAACATCCACTATCAACCAAAACCATTTTCTGATCTAAACTGTTTAATACTAGTTGATCCACTAATTATATCAATACATGCAAATAACTGGTGTAAAATAGAGTTTGTCATCTTTTAATGGACATCAGATATGACCTATTTGGATGTTCTGAGGCTCTGTAATGAATGTAGAAACACCGTCATCTTCTACAAACAAGTAAAACCTATGGAGTCGGATCAATGACAGTGGATGGAGACACTTGGTTTATGCTCAGTTAATGATATATTTGCTGAAAAGGTCAGTTTTTCTTCAGTTTTCTGTGTTTCTGATGTAATAAGCCTACATTTTAATCTATTTATGGAAACCTACAGAATGGAATTTAAGATACTACTGTTTACTTCTAAAGCTTTACATGGAACATTATTGTTATTATTATTATTATTATTGTTGTTGTTGTATTGATTATTGTTCCATTCTGCACATGTTCAAAATAAAGCATTCAAATCAAACAGGTCTTAGCTACAGCCTACAGAGTGAACTCACTGATCAGGTCCACACAAACTAAAACACTAAGGTCGTCCAACACAGGGCTATGAGAAACTGACAGAAATATTACAACAAAATGGTGAGTGCAGCCTTAACTAACTATGCACCTAAGTAATCGAATACAATTCCAAAGGACATTAGAGAAGTCAGCTCACTGAATATATTTAAAGCCAAATTAAACACATTTTATTAACCTTTGAATGGAATTTTTTTTTTTTTTTAAATGGGGTTACCAACCCTAACCCTGCATGGCCTCACTTGACCCGCATCATCTGGCTGCATTTCATTAAACTACACGCTATAGGCTCACGCAACCGTCTGAATATCGTGTAGTTCAGGCTTTCTGAAAAACAAAGGAGCCAATCAGTGTCACCGGGTGGGACTTCCCATGACTGGGCAGTGTTGGGCAGATATCTGTGTCTGTTTGGTACTGTGGTGTCTTCCTACCAAGCCAAGGCATTTTAGACATATGCCAGAGGATTTTTCTGGAACATCTGACATGTTAAGACCAAGTTCTGCAAGCCGCTGAACTACCCGTTTTCCATAGAGAAGTTCAAAGAATATCCACTGGCTGTTGCCAATGTCTTGGAAGAGTCCCAGATGGTATTGTGATACCATCAGGTTATGAAGACCACATATGATGATTTATAATCACTTATTATTGCATAGCATTTTATTTTCTTGCACTTTTGTAACTTTTATAATGATGTATAATCACTTAGTGCACATGCAGATTTGTGAAAAAGTTATTTTTCTACACTTTTATTTCTGATTTCTGCCAAGGGTCAATTTTGGGACCGCTTCTGTTCAACATCTATATGCTGCCCCTGGCTCAGATCATAGAGCATTTCAACATTTCTTACCACACATACGCAGATGACACACAACTTTATATTTCTGTGTCATCACTCGATTACAGTCCCTTACTGACACTGAGTAAATGCATTCATCAAATCACTGAGTGGATGTGCCAGAACTTCCTCCAGCTTAATGCGGACAAAACAGAAGTGATTGTTTTTGGCCCCAAAAAAGAAAGGTCAGAGGTCAGTGCTCACCTTGAGTCCATGTCACTAAACCCCACAAACCAAGCCAGAAATCTGGGTGTAATTATTGACTCTGACCTGAAATTTAACAAACATTTAAAAGCCATTACCAAATCTGCCTATTACCACCTAAAGAACATTGCTAAAATCAAGGGTCTTCTGTCCAAACCAGACACAGAAAAACTAATTCATTCATTCATTTTCAGTAAGTTAGATTATTGCAATGGTGTCTTCACTGGTCTAAACAAAAAATCAATCAGGCAGCTACAGCTGATCTAAAACACTGCTGCCAGAGTCCTGACCAGTACCAGGAAACTGGACCACATCACACCCGTCCTCAAATCCTTACATTGTCTTCCTGTGGGTCAAAGGATAGAATTCAAAATCTTACTCCTGGTCTATAAAGCACTAAACGGCCTTGGACCCAAATACATCCTAGACCTACTGGTTCCCTATGAAGCATCCAGATCCCTGAGGTCATCAGGAACAGGTTTACTGTGTTTTCCAAAGATAAGAACGAAACAAAGTGAGGCATCATTCAGTTACTCTGCTCCTCACCTGTGGAACAAACTACCTGGATACCTGAGGTCTGAGAAAAACTGTCAGTTCATTTAAATCAGGCCTGAAAACATTATTGTTCACTGGAGCTTTTACTTAAATAATTATTTGCTTTAAAATGTGTTTATGTCCTGATTTTAATTGTCTTTTAATGCATCTTTATGATTTTAATTTTCTTCTGTTTCTGTTTTTGTGTAAAGCACCTTGAGTTGTCCTGTACATGAAATGTGCTATACAAATAAATTTGCCTTGCCTTGCCTTGCCTTTTATGAACTTGTATTTTATTACAAGTTGTTACACTACAGTCTTTGGATGAAAGGTGCTATACAAATAAAGATTCTTATTATTTTATTCTATTATTATCTACATGATCTGCAAATTAAGTATAAGAAAATACTTTCACAAAATACAAAATCCTATTTATTACAAAAAAATGATGATAAATCGCTTAAGAAAGGTTAAATTCAGAAAAAGAAAAAATCACTTTGGATCTATATCCCAAAACTCACACTGGGTGTTTATGAGTTAATTCACATATCCTCACAGAATATATAATGCATGTGATGGTTGGAGATATGTCTGTAAATCATTACAGATAAAACCAGAACACCCACTGCTTGTTTTACAATATTATTAGACCGCAAGCAAGTCATGAATTATGACTCATGCTTTCCTCCTTTTTTCAAGTTGTTGCCACTAGTTCATATATGTCATTTATTGATTGACATTCTAAGACCTTAGTTACTGTATAGTTATCCCTCCGCTATCAATGTAGAGTGTAAAACAATTCCAGCAGCCAAGTTTATTGAAGTTGTGTTTTGGTTTTTTTTTTGTTTTTTTTTCTGTATAATTCTACTCACAGACAAACACAAGGAATCACATACGTTCTCACAACATAAAGCAGTTCTACCCACAAACATCTGCTTGTGGAGAAGGTGACCACCCATCACAGTGTAGAAGAGGATGAGAATAACATTCTCCACATAACTTTAACAATCACAACCAATGAAAAACTTTCCATCTCTGTGGTGAGTTTATGCTGGTGAATGGTCGGCCATAAGTTCCCAGCAGTGCGATGTGGGGTGTTTGTGGATGAAAGCTGGGCCTTTGTGTAAGGAGCCTGAGGGCAGTGGTGCGTGGCTCTTTTAGAGTTTGATTTATAATTGAAAGCTGTGTTTACATCCGCCTTCCAGCCTCCGTAGCACAGAGTGTATTTCATAGCCCAATGAAGGTGGGATCCTGAAATTGAACCCATTAAAAGAGGAATTTTTTTTGAGAACCGCAGAGAGGGGGCAAAGGTTGGAGTGGTCATAGAGCATAGTGTTTACATTTGGTTGTACATCAGTGTGTACTCTAGTGGTTCTCTGAAAGTAATGTGAGGAAATGCTAAATCACTTCTGACAGCTGAGAAATTGACCACAGCCTTGTTGTTCAACCAGTTTGGTTGTGGGAAGCTGGAGGTGGCTCTGATTTGGTGCTGCTGGAGAATGAACAGTCATTACAGGCGGTACTTCTTTATGGAATTACATGCATTTAGAAACGTGACAAGAACCAATTAATACCATTAAATGCTGCCAGAACCTGCTCATATCAAAATAAATATGTCTCATTTATATGCATAGCAAGCTGTTGAGTTGTTTTAGTTTACGGTGTTTTTTGTCAATTGTAGTGGATTTTTAGCTTGTTTTGTATATTTTTCTCCAGATTTTTAGGCCTTCACTGCAGACCACAAGGCCTATTGAGTCCGCTGTGATTGCAATGACGTCATTTAACCTCCTGAACATACACGAAAACTCACCAAATTTTGCGCAAACTTCAGGAATGTGAAAAATTGCAAGTATATATAGGTTTCATAAACTGCAGTAAAAGAAATGTGTCGACAGCGCCCCCTAGAAAAGTCAAAATATACTGTATTAGGCCAGATCACATTCAACTGAAGTTCAAGCTATGAAAATCAGACATACAAACACCAATTTGGCTGGAGTTTGACACAGACATCTATCTCCCGAGTCTACATCCATTTAGATAAAGACATTTTGATTTTGTACTATAGCGCCCCCTAGAAATGTACTTTTATTAAAATGGCTGTAGTTCGGACATATAAACACAGATTTGGCTGAAATTTGACTCAGTTGTCAGTCTCACAGTTCTACACCCATTTAACACACGTTTCAAATAAGTCACTCTATAGCGCCCTCTACATATTTATACAAAAGTGTGCGTTTTTGGCAGGATATCGCATCCCGCCCATGGTAGGATGTCAGGTCCCCATTGGCTGTCACAGGGGGAATGTGCGGTTGTGAAGGACAGTGAAGGCCTTTGAGACTGCCTGCAGTTTTAATTTTGTTTGTTTTGTTAGTTTATTTTTGTGTATTTTGTGGGAAATTTGAGTAAAAAAAACAAACAAAGACCGACAGTGTTTTAATCGTGATTAATCTAAATTAATCCAAACCAACTCTGATTAATCTGATTATTAAAAGTGTAATCATTTGACAGCCCTAGTATTTAAAAAAATTATTTTAACAATATTATGCCTCAGTTTGTCATTTATTTATACATATTGTAATTGTTGTGCAGAAACCTCGTAAGTCCATTTTTGGTCTTTTTTTAGGGGGGGGGGGTCTCTGAAAACGATTCCATTACTCAGTCTTCATGTTGGCCTGATGCTTTTACAAATATTTCATCTCCATCGTTTGTTGATCATTGGTTTTTCCATTTATCTGAGACATAACTGTTTTGGACAGGTTTCTTCCTGGCAGCGATGATATGCAGCAACATACAGATCACAGTGGGTCTACAAAGGAACAATTCATTTGTTTTATTTTTGGGGGGAATATCCAAAAACAATGGGGAAAAAAAAAAGGAATGTGAGGAAATGCTAAATCACTTCTGACAGCTGAGAAATTGACCAGTTTGGTTGTGGGAAGCTGGAGGTGGCTCTGATTTGGTGCTGCTGGAGAATGAACAGTCATCACAGGCGGTACTTCTTTGTGGAATTACATGCATTTAAAGATGTGACAGGTACAATTAATATGACTAAATGCTGCCAGAACCTACTAATATCAAAATAAATATCTCATTTATATGCATAACAAGCTGTTGAAGGTCAAGACTTTAAAATCATTTTGGCAAAATTACTTTTTTTTTTTTTTTTAACCCTATTACTGATATTCAAACTATGGTATTTTTAACCTGTATCAGTATCCTGGTGTGCAGTTTACACACACTTTGCACTTCATGTTAAGAAACTTCATATTATTTTTCAGACTTTAAATAAGATCAGAATTCAAAAGTTGGTCATTTTTGTATGATATTTAAAATTCTGGACAACAACTAAAATGTGCATATTGAAAATAAAAGAAAATAACCAGACTAGCATGTGTCTCCCTAGTGTGACAAAAACACAGTGTTACTTTCATTATAACCACTGTTTTTGATTCATAAGACAGTAAGATGGAAATTATTGTAAAATATTTTTGTGGGTTTTTTTGTTTCTTGTTTTTTTTTGCATCAAAAATATACTGACATCATGATCAATACAGATCATTTTTGGATTAAAAAATGGCTTGTTTAAATAACAAACACAGCATTTAAAGGGTTAAAATGTTTACAATTATTGAGTATTTGTTTTTAACTCTTTTAAATTTTTTCCTATTTCATCAACATGAGCTGTAAATAAAAATGCTTTTATTGAAACACAATACTGTAATGATAATGATAGGTATTTTTTCTAAATATTACAAAGTATAAAAGGCATTTTACTAAAAATATTTCCATTGAGTATTCATGCTTTTACTTGTGCATTAGTAAAACAATTTTTGGATTTATAAAATGGCTAGTTTAAATTACAAACACAGCATTTAAAGGGTTAAAAATGATTATTGAGTATTTGTTCTTAACTCTTTTACATTTTTTCCTATTTCGTTAACTTGAGCTGTAAATAAAATACTTTAGTGGCCTTTTAGGGGTCACAGAATTCCCCCAACCCATCGTTCAAATTCAGTTATTTGCTCTATAATCCAATACACTGGTATTTTTGATATTTTTTGTATTGAAACACACTACCATAATGATATTTATAGGTACTTTTCTAAATATTACAAAGTAGAAAAGGCATTTTTTTCAATTTCCATTTAGTATTCATGCTTTTACTTGTGCATTAGTAAAACGATTGGACCGTTTTTGTTTATTAAAATGGAGTAATCACTTCAAGACATCAAACGTATTCAAAACAAACGCAAAACTAGAAAGAAAAATCAAAAGACTTCATCATTCTCAGACCACAATTGTTTGATTTTTAATCCACAAAAGACAAGCCCATCTTCAACTGCGTACAATTGTTCGCTCATTGTAAGAAAGAAAGAGCACATTTCTAAACTCTGCAATCAAAAACTAATGGTCTATAATATAATGAACACATGGATCATCTGACTGACTCTTTCAAAGCAGCAACGATTCACTGATCTGCTTTATACCAAACACTCTTGTAGAGAGGTTGGTCAAGTATAAACATACACAGCTCATTTTACAAGTTTCTGCAGCAATAAAACCAACAAAACCAGTGGCTCCGGGAACAATAAACCTCACCCCTCGCACAATGTAGCTTATTTGGGTCAGTATATAAATTGCCTCTATATAACTGCAATTTTGAAATAGATTGAGAAAAAATATATATGTTTATATTTCTCCCATTACATTGGCTATTCCACAACATTATGTTGCCAACATTTGTTCAGAATAATGCTGTGTTTTGATCCCATTTTATACCTTATAGGACTCAATAATTACAACATGATAAGAACGAAATGTGAACTACATAAGAGTGCAGTTCAATAAATGCCAGAATAACCGCCTTCACAACTTCCCGTTCATTTGGCAAAGGTGAACGAGTCGTTCACGTTCGTCAAAAATATGATATAGTTCGTGAACGATCGTTCAATGAACTCGTTCAGGTACAACACTGGCGACAACATAATCCACCATTTTGTTTAGTCATTCGTAACTTTCTTTGGACTCCTCCGTGAACTTTCCGGCATCTAACGACATCATCCTAAATATTACACTGATTGGTTGTACTACCGCCCTATTGCATACAGAGGATTTGAAAGACAACCTTTTAGCCCCGCCTCCCCTGACTATGAAACGTTCCTAGACCTATACATGTAATGAATGTAGTGCGGCGAGGCTACCTTCCCTTTGGAGGCAGGGTAAAGACAGTACAGTACGGTAATCAATATGTTTGTAAATGTATGGAAGAAAAAGTACCTAACATTCTGTTATGATCAACATCATCTAATCTGCTAGACGTTGTGAAAAACATCACCTTGTGTATTGTGCAGCCCTGACCCTAAAGGCCTTCATGTGCATTGTCTGGGGATGTGTGTGTGTGTGTGTGTGTGTGGGGGGGGGGTCAGACACACAATGATGTAAACATTGGATTCTATATATGTGATGTGAGAGAAATTTAATGAAAATATATAAAAGAAGGTCAAATTTAACCTTATCTGTTGCTTTAGCTTTCAAATAAAAGTGAGTTTTTCGCCACAATTTTGTTTTTTAAGTTCACAATTCAGTCTCCTTGTGTTTTCCTTTTGCTGATTCAAAGAGCTGTGGCAGTTTTATTTCCATTATATTGATGGTAAGACAACAATAAACCAGGTAATCATCTTTGAAGCATAAAAAAAAACAACCTCAAACAAATAAAAGCATTTGGTATGAAACAATAAAAACTATTTAATACAAAATAAATTAAAAGAAAAAAAAAACATTAAAGCATGAGAGGTGTACAGTACTGACACCAAAGTACATAATTTTATTTCACGTTTTGACAGACTTATGGTTTTTAGATATGTACTGTTTGTTGTAGAGATACAAAAAAGTGCCTTTGAATTTCATATTTTAAAAACCTGCAAGAAAGAGTTACAGTTTTGATTTTATGCAACCACAAGAGGGAAAATATTATATTTGAATACAGGCATAAAACAAGACTGTATATGTATGTGTACCCATTTAAAAAGACAAAAAAGAAGGATATATCTATTTTTTTTTCTCTACACAATTATTATATAACTTTACAAAGTTGTATATTTATGTGTTTGACAAAACTCTACATCAAACTGCAATGCATGGAAAAATCTGAAGCCACTATTTATATTTCACTTACAATCACTCTAATTGTTTGTTGTGTTTATTCAAGTTGTGGTAGTAGCTTTGTTTTCATTATATTGATGGTAAGACAACAGTATAATGCAATTCAGCTAACACTCCCTGAGGCAGAAAAAGCTCTAAGACCAATAAAAACAATTAAAATGGAAAAACACTAAATCAATAGAGGTAACCAGAAGAGGTGCATTGTATTAACACAGAAAAAGGTGTTATGTTTTTTAGGCTTTTGAAAGGCATATTTAGTTTAGCCTTGAGTTTCAAAGACTGTAAAACTGTAAGATCGGGGGCGGCCATGGCTCAGTTGGTAGTAACCAAAGGGTTGGTGGTTCAAATCCCATTCTGTCCTAGTCAGTACATTGTGTCCTTGGGAAAGACACTTACATTGGTGTATAAATGTTTGGTAGTGGTCAGAGGGGTCGCAGGTGCAAAATGGCTATCACGTTTCTGTCAGTCTGCCCCTGGACAACTGTGGCTACATATGTAGTTTACCACCACCAGAGGGAGCATGTGAGAGTGAATGAATGATAATGTTCACTAATGTAAAGCACTTTGAGTGGCCAAAAAAGCACTACGGTATATAAATCATATTCATTATTCTAAGATCTGACTGTAAAAGTTACACTTTAAATTCAGCTTGTAAGTCGCTACATCATCATCATCCTATATCCGGGTCCAAGCCGCAGCCAGGCCAAATTTGACCCTATTGATCTACATGTAAAAATGCCATAGTGTTGTGTACGCCACTGTTTAAATAGATCAGAAACCAATATAAATGGCTAGGAGAAACTGTCATTCTTTCATTAATAAGGTAAGTGGGTTTGAATTATTTTCTTAATTATAACATGAGCAGCAGCTGTTGGCTAGCTAGCTGTAAAAAACAAACCAGCTGTTGAATACTGAATATTGTTAGTGAGTGTCGATGAATCTGTGAATAAGTGAGTAACATGAATAACAGGGACTGACTTACTGAAATAGTCTGTAGTAGACTGTAGAAAACTTGGTGGTTGGTCAGATAAGTTAAACAAACACCCTTTAACATTTCACAGTCCACTCATGAGACGAGAATGAATAAATGCTGTCTTCCTCCTGTCTCTCTACATAACCATCAAAGAGACATATCTCGAAAAAACACTCAAATACTGTATTAACTTAGAAATGACTAGTCAACGTATCATTTCTGGCTAGACTGGCTAGCTAGCTGCTAACACCAACTCACCTCAACACAGTTTGAGTGGAATGAATTCAGATCCAGATCCTTTCCTACCGCTGTTTGCACCTCACTAAAAAAGGAGGTGATGGTGAATATGTTTATTAGCTCTGTCGTTTTGAGCGAATGTTTTTCGTTGGATGTCAGACTCACAAGCCGAATACTTTTGTCTTAACTTTTCATTGTTTTCTTTGGGTCTATCAGATTAATATGATCCCAATAGAAAATATATCACATTTAAGGACAGACATTTAATGACAAAGTGCTCTACAATTAGCAGTTAGTTACATCAAAATGTAAGTGCACACACACACACACACACACATACACACATACATACACACATATCCAATCCCCACTTTCTAAACAATCAGCAAAAACTGTAATGGATGAAGAAAATTCTCAGAGATAATTATGTCTAACCTAAACGTCGTTATTTTTCTACTAATTAGCCAAAAAATATGCAACACTTTGACTCATGCAGACAATCACATCCTCAGAGTGGGCGTCGCCTTTCCCAAATGGTATATTTTAATGTGAAATTTTAAGTATCTATATTATGATGCTGATTAGGAAAGGAAATGTATGCGCTAATCATTTAGTTGTTTATGCCTCTGTAGTTTCCACTAATGGATGTATTGATACCAGTTATGGTGCAGATCAGCCCACGTAGCTCTGGGTTGAATACTGATGACATTACATGATTGTAACTGTGCATCAGATTCATGTGACCTTGCAATGAAGTGGGTTTAGAAGATACACCATGCAGCTGTCGCTTTTCAGCTAACGCTAAATATTCAGCTGAAAACAACAAACAGTGTGCTGGAAACTAGTGGCATTTTTTTTCCTCTCAAGCACTAAAGTCTTGCTCAACAAGTGCAATCACCATTTCCCTGCTGTGCAAATACTGATCCGTGTATTAGATTATAAAGTATTCATGGAGCTCGTCAAACCCTGCCATTACATTTCTGGGCTCTGCTACCTGTTTTTACTCAAAGGAAATAGTTAAATTTAATGGTTAAACTAGACAGATCTTATAAAGTTATTTTTTTATTGTTACATCTCCGCGTCTTATTAATGGCTGTGAACAAAACAAACCTCGTCTCCTGATTATCTCTTGTTTTAATAACATTTTGTTTTAAGTTTTTATAATATTAGCCTTTACAACATTCATTAGATTTTTGTGTAACAGTTGTAACATTGAGTCTAGACCTTCCCTGAGGCTGCAGGAAATATTGCGTTTAATTAAATTGTGTTATTGCACAAGTGTTATTTATTTATATCTTGCATTAAATTGTCTCTAAACCATGTAATGGCTTTCCAGCTGAGTTGAAAGGTAGAACTAGGGCATTAACAAAACATTTACAAAATTCCACCTGAGTTCTACCACAAGGACAGCACCAGGTTCTTCTTCATTGAGTCCTTTTGCAAACAGTGACACAATCGGCCACTCAGGGCAAAGGTATTGATCTGTGGAAAACACAAACAGCTGGAAACTATGTTTGTAATATTAGGGTGTTTTTTGGGGGTTTTTTTGCTCTGGAAGTAATGTCACAACATGTATATTAGAGCGACAGAGGAAGTGTCAGGGTAACAATGCCCCGCACTGGTATTATCCATGTCACCATGAGGAAGATTTATGGTGTTAAAAAGGGTAACGTGCCTCTTAATGCTTGAGCTCACTGCAAATAGTCAAACAAAGAACCAGAAAAATCAAGGTTTCTCTTTTTCTAAATGCAGACAGCACCATCAAGTGGTCGCCCTTGGTACTACACCATGTTGGTTCTTCCTTTGTTCCTCCTTTTGTTTCCCTTGGAGGATCAGAAGTGTTAGTGTGTTATTGGTGATCAAACATGGAAAATGATGGAATATTAGGGGTCATTTATAGTGTGTGTTTTTTGGTTTTTATTTATATTAAAACAATATGTGTATGTATATATATATATATATATATATATATATATATATATATATATATATATATATGGATGTATATGTGTATGTATACATATTATATGTACATTTGTTAACTGAAAGTGCAGAATGAACTTATGGTGTTTTTTTGTAACTGAAATAATCTATCTATCTATCTATCTATCTATCTATCTATCTGACAAATTAAAGGAAAACTGGATGGGAGTTGCCTCTTTCATGATGAAATTGCATCTGCAGATAGGACATAAGACTTCATTAAATGGTTTTATGACAATGAAAATGCAGTTCTTTAACCCCCTCAGTCCCTGCATCCTCATACGGGGACAAGAGTTTCACAGGTTTATGGAACAAAAATAAATTAATAAATGTTGTCCACTGCAAAATACATTATATATATTTTTTTTATATAATGCATCTGAAAAAACTTACACTGTCTCATTTTGTCATCTGAACCTGCTTTATCCTCACTAGGGTCGCGGGGGTCACTGGGGGTCTTATCCAGCTACAATGGGTGAAGGCAGGGTACACCCTGTATGAGTCTCCAGTTCATCTCAGGGCTGAACATATATAGACAAACAATCAAACTCACATTCACACCTATGGACAATTTAGATTAACCAATTAACCTATCAGTGCATGTGTTTGGATGGTGGGAGGAAACTGGAGAAAACCTACGCAGACATGAGGAGAACATGCAAACTCCACATAGAAAGGTCTGGTGTGGGAATTGAACCGCGGTCCCAAAACAGGAAAATGGAAAAACCAATAATCAACAAATGATGGAAGTGAAATATTTCTAAAACCATCAGGCCAACATGAAGTCTGAGTAATAGAATTGTTTTCAGAGCCCCCCCCCCCCTCAAAAAAAAATATAAAAAATTTAATTAATGAACATTTCTGACCCAAGCACGATCATTTGCAGTTTATTTTGATTACAGGGAAATGTTTAAAAATGTACAATTCAATTAAAAATAAATAAATAAATAAGCAAAATATCACTCCTTTGAGACCAGTGATTAGAATCAACGTTTGTCAACATTTCTGTAAAGCATTGTATCTAAAATGAAAATTGTACTACATCTTTTTTTTTTTTTGGCACATGTTTTTCATTTGCTAACTAACCATAGGAAATAAAGTAACCTAATAAACATGTTATATCAACACTATTGGCTCATAAAATATCAAATGCACACACATACACTGTATTGCTATGTTCTTTTCCACTCACTCTAATATTATACCTGCACTTTTATAATAGATCTCGATCAGAATCTGGGTCTGGGTCTTGATCTGGTAGCATTGTGCTTTAGTTCTCATGTAATGCAGGACATTTTTGATACCTTTAGCTCTGGGTCCTCTGTGGATCAGAATGATTGAGCATCCATTCGGACAGAGGAGCCCCTCAGCTTCAAGGCTCAGCAGGTCTTTGAGGTACAGCTCAGGGTCATGGTCCATCAGCACTAGACCGAATCCCGCTTTATGAGGTGCTAAAAGGCCATATAATGATGGGATGGCCTCAGCTGAACTCACTGGCAACACATGAAACTGTTAAAAAAAATAAATCAATCAATCAAATTAACCCATAAAGACTCAAACATCCACTATCGACTAAAACTATCTGCTGTTGAACCACTGATCCGATCAATACATGGAAATAATTGGTTCAATATATCATTTCATGATCATCAGATATGACCCATTTGTACGTTCAGAAGCTCTGTAGTGAACACGGAAACACCGTCATCTTATACATACGTCATATATATTGGATCAATGACAGTGGATGACACATTTCATTTATCTTCAGTTATTGATATTTTTTCTGTAAAGGTCAGTTATTATTCAGTTTTCTCTGTTTCTGATATAATAACCCTCAAGTTTAATCTCAGATTGTATGAATATCTACACGATCAGTGAATTTAATATAATAAAATGTCTGATTTCTACTTCAAAATGTAAAATACAATGGAAATATAGTATATAAGTGGTGATAAATCACTGAAGAAAGGGTAAATAGAGAGAAAAAATTAATATGGGATCTATCACAAAAGTCACACTAGGTCTTTATGGGCTAATAATACAATATGTTTTGATTTATATTGTCCTTCATTAGGATATGGGTAGTGAAAACGTGACCATCCTTATGTTTACCTGGTCTTTGAAACCTGCCACAAGTATGAGTTCCTCTCCCAGATCAGCTGTTAATGGGTCTTTCTCCACTGTGATTAGCCTGCCACCAGGGGGCAGCAGACGCAGCATACGGACAGAAGTGTAGGCACAGTGCATCCCCAGCTCCAGGACCATGGAAGGAGCAACACGCCTCATCATGTCATCCAACACCTCACCTCCAGGAAACAGGGAAAGAGACTATGCCAGTGAGGCTTTTTTTGTACTCAAATTTCCCATAAAATAAAATAAAAAATACAATAAGGAAGGACATGGTATATGCAAAATAGGTTAAAATCCACTAAAATTCACACACACGCACACAAACTAAAACAAAAAAGCAATGAAAAATATATATATATATATAAAAAAATACAGAAACCTTCCCACAAAAATGTGATAAAATATCCAAAACATATAAATATATATGAAGAGTTCATTTGCAAAAACAGATAACTCCATTTTTCTTTTTTTTCAGAAAATTGCATTTTTTTTACTCTACATTCCAGGTAATACTCATTGATTTGATATATTATTTATTCAATGTAGTGGCTCTTACCAAATGAAATAAATAATATATCAAATAAATCAGTATTATCTGTGGAATGTAGAGTAAAAAATGACATTTTGTGAAAAAAAAAGAAAAATGGAGTTATCTGTTTTTGCAAATGAACTCTTCATATATATATATATATATATATATATATATATATATATATATATATATATATACATATATACAAGATACTGACAGTGTAAATTTATTTGAAAATACATAAGGGGTAAATAATTCTGTGAATAAGAGACTTTTTCTGGAATAAATATAATATATAATGAATTGGTAGACTATAATGATGCAGGTAGATTATAACGCATACAGTATAAATACGTTATGTGTTCAGATTAAGTATTAATTCAAGTTTATATTTCATCAAAAAGAACAAATTAGTTTTTCTTGTACACATTTTACTATCAATAATTATTTGGGGTTCTTCTACTGACCGGTTTGTGGCCCGATGCAGACAGATGGGTACATTTTTGAGTAGAGGTCAAAGGTCTCCAGGACGCTGTCGGGTTTTCCGTGGGTGCATTCGGAGAACACAAAGGTGTAAGTGCTCCTCACACAGACCCTCCCCCAGATCAGCCAGCGAGCCCAGGCCTGAGCTCTATGGCACAGGGAACACACTTGAACACGAAAACGACTGGAAACCATGATGACCACAGGAAGCAGAGAGACAGAAACAACCACCAACCACATCTGAGGGAGGAATAGCACATGCACACAGTTTTCACAGTCCTTTAAAATAACAAAAGAATCATGATCTAATTTGAATAGCAGGGCCGTTTCTTCCTATCGGCGAACTGTGCAAAAGCCCCCATGCAACCAGGGGGCCCCAAAGCTGCATTTTTAGACTTATCTGAGGAATATTCAAATGTCTTTCCTTTATCTGCAGCTGTCTCATGTGTTTATTACGGCACTTATATCCACTTATATAAAATAAATTTTGGATATAAACTAAATAAAATACAATAATAAGTTGTAGCTGGTGTTTTTGTAGCATTATTAGTTCATATTTGTCACAGAGTTAGTGATGGAGCAGACCACTGACAGGGATGATTGACAGCTAAGCACTTAACAAGAATATTAAATGAAACAAACACTGTAATGGCATCAAAAATTATTTACATCGGTGGTTGTTGTACTTTCTTATTTAAAGTAAACATTTTTAATAAACATAAAAATGTGTTTTTATTGATGTACAGAGGATTATTTTCCTTCTATTATAGTTTTTTTTTATCCATTTAATTTATGTGGCTGAAATTAAGATGTGTTATTTCAACAGTAGATTGTTTATCTCATGAAACGTAAGATCAAACTAGGGGCCCCCAACCAGCATCTTGCTCAGGGTCCCCACAAATCTAGAAATGGCCCTGTTTGAAATCATAATGCAAAATGGTTTGTTTAGATTTTCTCTTAATGCCAAGAAAAAATATGCAGGATAAAAGTTTAATAATTTTATTTTGTAATTAAAAAAAATTCTAATCATCACCAAGCCTAAACTGTACAATATAATCTCTATATTTTAATAATTTTATGTTGAGATCATAGGTTATCTTTATTTTAACATTGTTTTATACGATAATAAATATTGCTATTACAATATATTTACATCCCTGGTATTTTACTTATAATGGATAAAAGGACAAAAAGGTTTTACCGTACTTTTATTTATTTCATTTTTTCTGAAAACCAAAAACCAGCCTTATAATACATAAATCATTACACTTAATTACACCAACTATAATAAAGAAGCAAGCAAAAAAATATCCAAGACCTACTTTATTGTAAATAGTCAGGGTCATTTGGGTGAAAAACACTCATCATATTCAATTCAGAATTGAAAAGCCAGAACATTCATGCAAAGCTGCAGTTACCAAATACTGTTTTCAGCAAAAGTCAACTCCAAATTTCACTCAAACCAACCGTTCCATTGGCTACAGTGAGAAAAAGAATTAATCAATAGGCACAGATACTTACATGTGCTTTAGCAGGTTCAGTTTATCACATTCTATGTTAACAATTTAACAGAAAAGATAACTTGTTTCTTCAGAGAAAAGGAAAAATAAACAAGTAAAATGATGGATAACTACCTTCCAAACTGCCGTCCAAGTGTCCTGTCAAACACAGCTGGTCCTTCAGTTCAGTAGCTGAGCAGGTGTGTGTGTGTGTGTGTGTACAGGTCACAAACAGAACAATAAACCACCAGTTCTATCAGAAGAAAACAGTGTGAAATAAGATCATTAAACAGTTTTGATCACCAGACAATGGAGTTAGAAGATTCACCTGTCAGCATAGAGGGAGGAGTTTTGAGAAGGTGTGTGTGTGTGTGTGGGTGGGTGTGTGTGTGTGTGTGGGCTCTTATATGCAAATCAGGAGGTTTGTTTGAAAGTTGTCCAAATGTTTTACAGGATGACACATGTATTGGACAAAGCTGTTCTAGTAAACTGTGAGGTAATGTTGAAACCTGTAAGTGAGTGAAGGTGTAAAAATAGGACAAATCTGCATATATATTCAATATTATCATTATTCTTATTGATTATTCACTTACTGTCTTGAACAGATGCTGTTCAGTCCTTGTGGGTTTAAAAGACTAAAACTAAATACACGGCAAATAAAAACAAACTACAGGTTTGAGAAGCGTTTTTAGACTATATGTGATCTCTCTGTTCATACATATATATGTATATATATATATATATATATATGTATATATATATATATATATATATATATATATATATATATATATATATATATGTATGTATGTATGTCAACCCCTTCAGCACTAATAATTTGGTGTAAAATTCTTCAACATGGCCATGTGATTATTGAATTGAATCATTATTGTTGAAATCTGATAAAAACAAAATAATTTTGACAATTTCTAAATAAAAATACAGAAACATAACATTTCTAAATTCTCCCCAGACTCTTTTTCAGACCCTATTATAATATGAATTACCTATCATTTCAGTTTGATCTTACAGCAGCCTAGTAATTGTTTTCAAAGCTGTAGGTATGTGTGTTATTTGTGTAATTGCTTATTCTTTGTTGATTTTCAATTGTTTATTGTATAAAATGATCACCTATCCATTTATCTACTTTCTTCCTCCCTCAATAAATGTATAAAATTTCTCCTGGATCATTGTATTTGAATATTCACACCAATAAGATGACTTATGATCTGACCATTCTCATAACGTTTTATATTATATTATTGTATTACATTGTACAAATATATACATGAATATAGTTGTAGAACACAATACAGACTGGAAAGGCCAATTGTTGCACTCACTGGCAGTTCAACATTTTACCACAAGAGGTCAGCAAAGATGTAAGAATATCACCAAGCCTATGATGAGATTTTTTTTTTTTTTTTCTGATTCATACTGTGTATGTGTACTTTTCCTGGACATAACATATATTTTAACAGCTTTTATAAGATTACCCACATGGTATGTAGAAGGAACACATCTCTTTATTACCACAAAGCCCACAGTTCATTTCAGTAAAAACATTTTGCATTGTATATTTCCTTTTTTTTTTTTTCTTAAACTGTCAGTACCATCAGAGTTTTGTTGTGTATGCTCCGTAAACACACTGACAATAAGAGGAATCTTGAAAGCTGACATGCTAAATGACTGGCACAAAATATATCAGGGGTCACCAAATTTTGGTCCTTGAAGGCTGCTTTCCTGCATTTAGTTTAGTTTAATCTTTATTTGATGGTGTAGTGCACAACATACAATTGAGCCACATTATAGCCACAAGGCTACAGTAATTTTCATCTGTAGTCCCTGGACAGGAAATGCTGGTAAGTTTAAAAAAACAAACACAAAAAAAACCTTAGAATTAATAACAAGGGAAAAATTACAACAAACATGTTCTGGGTAGGATTATGTGCAGATAAATACCTACTTGTTGCAGTGCCAAGTACATAATTTTGCTGTTTTTAATGTATCCATATTCTAGCACACCTGATTCAAGTGATCAGCCCATTATTCACCTCTGCAGAAGACTGATGATGACTGCCAGGTGTGCTGAAAGAGGGGAAACACGCAGGACAGGATTGTGACCTCTGTCCTATATAAACAAAGAACCAATGAGAATTATATATCAACATTTAAGGTCAAAATTAATACAATAAAACACAAGAAGCATGAATCAGGTCAAATGTAGTTCAGTGTTAACGAAGTGTAAATGATAACTTGATAAGGCACAAATAGAGAAGAAGTATTTTTAATATTAATGATGAGAAATACAGCTCAAAATGCTTCTACATCAGTGGGCTCTGTTCTGTCTTTCCTGTCCCATATAGTGAAGTGGATGTGTGATATCCCCAGTGTGTTACTGCCCTCATTGGCTGCAGTGGATCAGAGATGCTCTGTGTATTTTTGGCCACTAGTCCGATTCATACTGCGGTCTGCAAACAAATTTGTGTCAAGTTACACAACAGCCATGCAACTACAGGAAGAAATGAGTGTGTAATCAAAATAAGAGCATGCATGCCTACCAGAAGAATGGGCCAAGACTGATATACAGTTAAGAACTACACATAAATGTTCATTGAGACCTTAACAAATCTTCTAGTAGCACCTACATCAGAGTTGTGGGAAGTAATTGCTTATAGAAAACAAAATTAATGGATAGATTATAGTAGGCAGCCTCAATATGCAATAGTGCACATAGTAGGTTATCGATAATATAGATTATAGATAAGTCAGTAAATGTATATTAAATTGGTTTAACGTTAGCAATTGTCCTACCAGTGATTACTAGATGCATGCAGCAAGGTTAAACACTGGTATGCTAGCTCGCTTAGCCTACTCAGTAACTCATAGAAAAGTGTTATAAAGCAAGGTCATGAGTGGAATACTTTTGTTAAACATGAGTTATCTCTTGTTTAGCTTGTATTGAAATAAGTGCGTCAATAGATATTTAAATAGCTTAGCTATTTTTTGGACAAAATAATGTACCTAGCTGTGAAAATGAGTGTGTACATTTGTTGCGCTAATTAACAAGTAATGCAAAAATGACGTATTTGGTGCTTAAACCCACTTACCGACCGAATTATTTTTTAACAAGATAAGGAGATGGGTAAATTGCTTTTGTTGAATAGTAGTTATATTCTATCCACCTTTTTAAAAGTCTGTAAACCGATAGCAAGTTAGCTTATTTTCTGACTAAATGTATCTTCCGGTTAACACTAGTGGTTAGCTTACTTTATGCAACAGCTAATTCAAACATTTCATAATTGGTGCCTAAAGCTACTTAGTGACCAAATTTAGACTTTTATAATGCAAGGTCATGAGTTAATTACTAATGTTAATTATGGGATGTACAGTCCCGTTATTAATTTTTCACTTCAAAGTTTTTAGTTAGCCAACTAAGCTAACAGTACAGCTATACTCTGTGTTATCTGAACTCATTAGCAAACATTGGTACGGATGCATTAATGAAAGTAACAAAGCAGTGCAATAATAGTGATCCAATATTTTGTGTGAAATGTCATGTATTATACACGAAGTGGATATTGGTACAGCAGCCGTATGCTACTGTAGATGTCGTTGGTTAGGGTAAGGGGTTAGGGCATGCGCAGTTCACTCCCGTACCTCTGTCGCCCGGTTTTGGAGTACAGCTGCTGTATCAATATCTTGTGCCTTTATGAGATCACATATTGCACAATGTGTTAGAATATACTGAACATAGTAAAGTAAGTCTTAGTCATTTATTACATCACATTTAACACAATGTCTCTGCCTTTGCCGTCGAGTGAATTAGCCAGACCCTATGAAATAATGTATAATACTGTATGAAATAATAATAAAATACTACCTGTTCTTAACCGTTTTTTTTGCTACTTACCTCTGTGTACTTGTTTACTTGCCTATTTGTACATAGGAGTTATAATTATTATTCTTTATATGTTTTACTTTTTATGTTACTTGTACAGTTTAAGAAAGTTTATTTACCTCTATCCTATTCTTACTATAGTATTTATTTTTTTTACTTTTTAAATAATATTTATATCTGTATTCCTTGCACATCTACCGACGTCACTTTCATTTAACATATACAACCAGGCATGTGACAAATAAAAACTTGAAACTAGTGCTTTTCGTATTTTAATAGGGAGCCTAAGTGACGCGATTCTATTTCCGGTCGATTTCCGGGCAATGGAGCCTAAGTGCCATAAAAAATGAACGCGAGTCAATGGAGGGATAAAAGTAATTTTCTGGTCCCGTTTGAAATGTGCTACGGTTTTCACATATTATGTCTGTGAATTTTAAAGATACATTTTCACATTGAGAAAGCACTCACTCACTTTGGTTTTATGTGAGAGTAAGTAATGGACTACAACGTTCGTCTCATAAATATGACGTCACCACCTAGCTTCACCATCAAACTCTTTGAAAATTGCTGTGACTTTGGCGAGCTTCACCTCCTTCCTTCAGGACGAAGGCAACAGCATCAAACGTGGAGAAAAATACTTTAAATCGGGGCGTGTGGAAAGTGGCAGCTATTCCGGGGTTAGGGAAAGATTCAACTGTAACGTCAGCTATGCGACGTCTGATATGTAGTCCAAACAGAGTCCAAATAATTACACATTTTTACACGCTAATAAATCACAAAACACGTATCAAAGAAACTCCAAACGCACATCATTGGTTATGATTTTAATTGAAGTACAGCAAATGTGTGATTCAGGGCATAAAGTAAAGTGGACCAGGAAATAATTATTTTCTCCTCATCCACTCTCATGTTAAATTTTTCCCAAACTTAGGCCCAGTGGACCGACCGGAAGGGGCTGAGACTTAGGCTCCCTATAGAACCGTGAAGTTGGGTGTTTTAGTTGCAGCAGTTCCGCGTGAAGCTTTTATTTTGAGACCTTTAACCGGAAACACTTTAACTTCAACAGTGGTGTGCCTGTGTGTAACTTGCCGCTGGTTGTCTCCTCAGACTCCAACGGGAGAGCAGCAACTGGTCCGCTCTCCTCGCCGGTGCTGCTGCTGCTACACATACGACAAAGAAGAACAGACAGAACCAACGCACACTACAAACAGTCCCGTTGGAATAAAGCGGCACACAGCGGTGTTTACGCAGTTTGCAGGGTTTCGCACTTGTCAGAGTAGTGTCTTCGCCAATGGCCAGTCCGGTTGCAGACATAGGACAGTGTCATCAGCATCATCCTGGGACCGAGTCGGCCGCAGACAGCGCGTTTCAAGAGACGCAGAAATGGATAGAGGTGAGAGACCAGAACCAGCACTGGATTCATTCACTGCGTCAACTTATCTGCACTGAGGCTTGTTGCACAGTCTCACATGTATTTTGTTGTCATTTCGTGGCCTTAGTTACTGTCAGTGTCTGATGTTTGATTTTTGATTTTTTTTTGCTTAGTCACCTGTTGAAAGGTGACTCAGACCAGCAATATCTGGATGAAGCTCATGTGATGGTTTTCAGTAGCCCATGTGCGTTTCTGTTGCAGTGAATATTCTTTATATATATATATATATATATATATATATATATATATATATATATATATATATATATATATATATATATATATATACTTGCTGCATCATTTATATTTTCCATAAAGACCCAAACATCCAGTGCTGACCAAACCCCTCTGATCTACAATCTTCAATATAACAGCCTATCCACTCTTTTAAAATACTTATTATAATTCAGGTAAAATACAGTTTCTTATCTTTTCGTCATCATCATCAGGTATGATCCATTTGGATATTCAGTCTCTAGTAAATATGGAAATACTGTGGTCTTCTGAAACATTGATTGACCAACAAAATCCACATAATTGATGAAATGACAGTGGTTGTAGACACTTGTTTGTATGTTCAGTTAATGCTATATTTCGTGGGATAGCATGCTTTTTGTTTTGTTTTTTTCTGATTTTGATTTTAGTATTTGAATTCTGTCTGAGGTTGTATGTACGTCTATATGCTCAGTAAATTAAATACAGGACAGTACTTGATTTTCACTGAAAAATGCAGATGACAATGTTATAATAAATGTGGATAAATCATATGGGAGAGACAATTATATTCCAAAGTTGTGACTAAAATTGTCATGGGACTTTAAGGGGTATTGTTATCAGGGACTTAGTGTGTTTGAGGAATCATATGTCTAACTTATGAGCCAAAAAATCCTCTAACAGACATATTTTCTTAATAATTAATCAATTTGATAGAGGATATGTTTGCACTGAACCCCCTTGTGCGTTGCTGCAGGCTTGCAGTTGTTTTTAGGTAAGGCTATTGTACAGTAGCTATGGCTGCTGTGGGGCCTGGTGCGTGTTTGGCTGAAAACAATGAATGCATCATGTGGAATGGATTTTTGCTTCATTGCGAGTCTGCAGAACAATAATCACACAAGCGAGGTTTTGTTCTGAGAGAATTTCAATCACGACATTTGCCTGCCCCCGTTGCATTTGACTTTGTCATCCAACATTGGGCTGTCCTCCTGTCAGCCTTCAAAATACTGATGGCTGCCTGTCAGTGGAATGCAGTCATAGCTGTGGAGATTTACCTAAAGCCATAAAAATCTGATTTAAAGCCCACTGTGTCAATAGGCTTCAGTGAAAGCTGATTTGGTGCAGCAGGATTGTATGTAGAGGTTATGGGGTCCTGTAACACAGAAGGTATTTGGACCTCAGACTCTTTACTCTAAAAGGCAGTAAACTAATCAAGTGTCATGTTGCATTTATGGCAATTATTTACTACCCTGAAAACCATTTGTAATCAGGGAGATAGTGTTTAGCATCTATTTGGTCATATGGTTGCTATATAATTTGCTATAATTATTGCTAACATGAAATTTCTTTCTGACATTTTAATATTTTCTTGCAGTCCAAATCATGTTACATCATGAGACAGCACTACTGGTAGAAAAAGGTTAGCTAAATGTCTGACAGGTGGCATATTTCTATCATAATATTTAACCCTAGTGAGTAATGTTTCCTACAGTTACTTTCTCAGACTGTACTCTTTGACCGCAGGGTCTCAAGTTTAAATGGCAAAGTAGGACAAATCTTGTACAATTGGGAAGCTTGGGGCTGAGTGGTGCTGCTGAAAATGTGTCATGTTAAATAAAATACTTCACAAAAGTTTATATTGATTATTTGTAATGCCAAAATTAAAAAAAAAAGTTTAATTTTATTTTAACTTTTAAGACACACAAGTAATACAGTAGGATACATAGCAAAATATCATAAATGTATACTGACCTATTCAGTACCTTGAATTTATTATGTACCATTTGGTTGCAATAGTGTTTAGGTCAATGGTAAGCCATGTTGTTGTTTTTTTTTTTTCATATGATGTTGCAGTTACTTTTTCATAGCAGCTGTTGTTTTACTAGTTTACACATGACTATACGCAGTAAATCACACAGTTAGCTGGCTTAGCTATAACTTTCCAGCTGTGTGTGACTTTTAAAAGTGATTTGTCCCTCATGTTTTACTATCAAATATTACTAATCATCAAATCATCAGCTACCAAACAACAGAACAATGAAATGAAATGACAGGCTGCTTGTGTTTCAGTCATGGCATCGCTTCATGATTAGAGGACATGTTTACCTGTTTATGAGCCAAGATGGGAACATTCATGAAGCTTGATTTTACATGTTTTTTTTAAATTAGATATGTTTATTCTTTATTGAGGATCCTCATTAGCCAATGTATAAACACAGGCTAGTCTTCCTTGAGTCCTCAAAAAAAAAAAAAAAAAAAAAAAGAGTACAGGATGCAAGATCACAGTGTACATGTTTGTTACATGCTTTCATGGTGCTTTCTATAAGTTGAATCGTGTCATCTGGCTGCATTTCGCTCGGCTGAGTATCGTGTAGTTCAGGAGCCAATCAGTGTCGTCGGGTGGGACTTCCCATGACTGGGCAGCTTTGTGGCTGTCTGTGCCACAGCTGATGTCTCCATGGTCTGTTGGGCACTGGGTTCCTCTTCAGCTTTTTGCCATTCCCTTATAGTGTCCACAGTACTCTGGTGTCTCCCTACCAAGTGAAGGCATTTCAGACATATGCTAGAGGATTTTTCCAGAACATCTGACACGTTAAGTCCAACTTCTGCAAGCCGCTGGTCTATCTGTTTTCCATAGGGAAGTTCAAGGAATATCCGCTGGCTGTTGTAGATGTTGCCTTTTATCCTCAGATTTTCCCTGCACATACGACAATGGTCATTTACAGACAACGCAGTGGTCCGTTTAGGTGCAGCTATACTGTGGTTTTTGTTTTGATGGTCTGCTGTAGTATGGATCTTCTTCCTCCTGTCGCTCTGAGTCACGGCTTGAGTTCAACATGAGTGATTGAAGCGGTGCATCAGTCAAGATGATGGACAGATTCTTCATCTAATCACATGCAAAGTTTTTTTTGTTTTTTTTTTTCCCCCAAAGGCCCCTCCTTTGAAAATAGAGTGGTTGTGGAAGGGTCCCAGATGGTATCGTGATACCATCTGGTGACAGTCAGGTTAGCCTTCTATATACAGTAATGCATTTAAATGAACCGAACACTTTATTTTCTTAAATTGTCTCTGTTGTGTCGGTGTGTTACCGTTTCTATCAGTGTTGTTTTATCACACAGACCCAGATCATCATTTTTGAAAAGCATTAAATCATTGACTGCCAGCTAGAATAACTTATGTCTAATTATTTTTTTTTTCTTGCCTTTCAGTCTTGCATATCTTACTTGGAAATTACTAGCACATAATTTTGCCTGACATGCATTAAGCAGTGATGTTCAGGCCAGTGCAAGTACGTATGTGTGACATCTCAGGGTCGTATTAAAAATGACACATCCTCTTTAAGAGTGTCAGGTGATATTTCGAGCTTATTTAGCAGCATTGGACTCCTGGGAGGCCCCATATCATGTCTTTAAAAAGCCACTACTGACCTAGAATCTGTGAAGCTGAAAGCTGAAAAGACAGAAGTGAACTGATACCACTCCTCTGTTGTTGTTATGTCTCCCCCCCCCTCCCTCTGTGGGGACTGACTTCTTTGCCTGTACACACCTGGTGACACTCTTCACCTCAGGGACCAGAGACGGGTCACTGGTTCTTCAATGAATGAAACAACACAAAGCTTCAGTCAATAACAGTCACATTTGCTTACATTTACCAGCTGTGACATATAGTGTTGTTGTGACCTGAGGCTGTTCCATACGGTGACAAATCAAAACATACACCATCGTCATGTATTGTGTGGTTTACGTGCATTGTGTACACCCTGTCATCCACACCCATGTTGATTCTGAAACTTAACATCTCTGTCTTTGTCTTGTGTTCGTACCTCATCTCTGTTTCATTTTATATTTGTACTTTTTATTGACAGTCACAAATCCAGTGTGTTTTGAGTGGAAATAAAGACCCTTAATAATGATCTTAAAGATAGGGTAGGAGATCTGGGAAAATGGTTCCCGCAAGCTATATTTTGAAAGTAGACACACCCATGCCTCTTCGTCAGCCCACCCCTCAAAACCACACCTTCAAAAATACATCAATGCACATGCTGTCTGGAGCGTCATTGAGGTTCATGAGCATTCACAATCATCATCCTAAATAACAAAACAATAAGCAACATTTATCAGTTAGTGTCACATGGAGCTTAGCTAAGAAAAGGTTTAGAAGCATGAAATAAACACCATGGGAAAACTAAGGGATAAGGACAATAGCTTATGGTGTTACACCAGCAGTTTACACACAGTGTTGGTAACTTAGCAAAACCTGCTGGAACATTCTATCTGCAATTTTCTCACTGACAGGGTGAATACGATACCCATAACCGATTAGTATGTCGGACTATTATATAATTATAGCAGTATCATCTTACCTATCGAGTAGAATCATGGTCACCTTAGCATCGGTTTTGAGCCCCTTTTCCTTTTTCATCTGACATCAGCGCTGGAAAGTCGTAGCGATTACCACACTTGTCCTGTTCCGTTCTTCGCTCATCTTCCTCATGGCCGTAGCTTTTTCAAACACAGTTTTTACTTTGGTTTTGCTGCCGGTTATTGTCTTTTTCCGCCATAGCTGTTTATGTGAACATGCAGAAGGGGGAGGGAGGGGTGGGGGGAGAGCGTTGTAAATCAATCAGTGTAAAGATGATCAGTACAATGATTGGCTGGAGTTTTCCTCTGGTCCCACCCTCTAGACTGGACTAAAACATTTATTTATTTATTTATTTTTGCAAACATTCTATTTCAGTGCTATGGGATCGTGAAGAGTTTTCAAGCAATATGGTAGAACATGTTCCAAAAAACATCTCCCACCTCACCTTTAATTATCACTTAAATTTTTATTATAGTTTGTGTATATATTTCATAACATAGCTAGTAGCAACACTTTTCTCAACCATGGTTTAGTTTAGTTTTTACGATGTCCACAAAGTATGGGAAGGTCCTGGTCACAAATGTCTAATTTGTCCATTTTTTTTTTTTTTTTTTTTTTTTTTTTTTTTTTTTTTTTTTTAGTCGATATGAGATGAACGCTGGTCCACAGTCAAAGAACATGTATCTTAGTAATGAATCCCAACTGCTTGAAAAACTATCAGTGCAGAAACATGGTGGCACGACACAGACAAGACACATTCCCTTTGTAGATATAAACATCTTTTTTTGATTTAACATAAAGACAATAGACAATATTTCTCATGAGTATACACTAATTAAAAACATTATTTGGAATATTCTACTTCATTTCTGCGGTTAAATTGTCCTGAAGCCCCCTAAAGCTGACACACTGAACTTCTTAAGCTGCTACTTTAATCAATGTGACTATAATTAAAATTCTTTTGCTGGCATATTGATGTCATCGTTTAATATTAATGTCCATTCCATCCATAGAAAACATATGGGTCGCAGCAATCCCATGATACCATATTGATGAGGTTTAATGTGTGAAGATAATAGAACATGTAACTAGGCTAACCCTTTTTGTAACTAATACATTTTCAATTTTATATTAATCTCAGCAAAAATGTTCAGTTTTTGATCTCATGACTACTTTAAATAATTTCAATCCACTTGCTTTCTTTTGCTTCTGCTGCTGTGAATATTTTCAGAGGATATCTACCATTTGCTGTTATTTCAATGAGATAAAGTGTTACACATAGCTTGAGGCTTATCTTAACGGTGGCAAATCAAAACATCCGTCATTCTCATATTGTGTGACTTACGTGCTTTTTGTGCATCTTGTCATCCACACCCATCAGTATATGTCGGCTACAAGGTTTCAGGTGATGGAAGTTCACAAGACCGAGCCACGTAAACGCCTCAGTCTTTTACCCCAGAATTTATTGTGTACTTTCCAAAATATTTTCTGAATGAGTTTGAATCTTCAGACAGGTCCAAGAAAATGTGTCTGTGATTCACCTCCACATCCCTCCAGTTCCTCCAGCAGATGTGGATAAATAATGTTTGGCCTTTTTTTTTTCTTTTTTTTTTTTTTAAGTTTCAGATAAAAAAAGAAGTGCGTTTGAATCTTTGAACTTTCCAAGCAGACGCCACTCACTGAAAATACACAATTAAACAAGTAATTTCTTTATAGCTCGAAGCTTTTCCTCTTTAATTTTGGTTTGTTTTGATAGGTGAGGATAATGTGCACTCTGTTTTACACTTAGTAACCACACAGAAACCTCTGAAACTGCTGTTGAAAAGAAAATTTATGCTTCTCAGTTGGTGTGTTCTGGTGGTCCTGCCATTGGTGCTTCTGCAGGAGGGTCTGATTTATACTTTTGTGTTGAGTTTACTGTAAAGGTTGATTGGTGTACAACTACCATGAAATGTGCAGATGTGTCCTATATCATTGCGCAGAATCCTGAACCATTATACTCGGTATCTTAAGTAAAATAACATACATTGTGCACTGTAACTGACTTGAATCATATTAAAGTTTTCACTTCTGTTAAAGCAACTGTGGTTGAGACCTATAAGGAGTCCTATAAGTCATATTTTTTTGTTTTTCGTTATGCATACCCGATGGCAATCACGGTGAAAAGAATGCACTCAGACAGATAACAAAATTACCTCAAGCTCATTCTTCAACTTGTCTGTTTCAGCCTCAATAATCCAGCAGGTAAAAACTGAGCATCTCAGTGAAGAAAGTCATACTTCTGTTGTTTGGTTAAGCATATATGTTTTTTTGAGTTGTAATAATGAAAATTTATCCTGATTATCCTGGCTACCAACACTAACCTACAGTATATATTAACATACAATACTCACACAGCCTACAAAGAAATGACACCTCTGATTCCATGGCCATTTACACTAACTAGTGTTTCTAACGAGGGAAAAAAATAAGGAAAATGTAGGTTATTATGAGTTTAGTTCATGCTTTAATAATGTTGAATAGAAAAAATGAGAAGGTAAAATGTTTTGGACACTTAAACCAGTGAAACGGGCTTGCTATGTTTTCTGACTAGAAACTGTTTATCTTTTATGTTGCTTTGGATTGGCATTCTAAAAATAGTTTGACAATATTTAGATGTAGACCACATTTCCACTTGGCAGTTGTAGTGTTTCCATCACTTATCGACAGTAGATTATGGCAGAATAATTTGTCTACCGGAGTTTTACGATGAATCAAAGGGATTTTTACAGTGTGACATAACTCTAAAGTGTCTGTAAAATCGGACTCACTGTAAATCACAGTTCAGAAGTTGGACCAGTAGCTCTTGGTCTTACAGTATTTCAGTAGCAGCAAAACAATTCATTACTTAACTATAACTCTGCCAGCTAAAGTGGACTAAACTCAAACAATTTAGTGCAGACAGACTGAAATAAACTCAATGACTTTGTGAACTGTGCTCATGCTGTGAATGCCACAAACTCATAGATTATGGCTAGGCCTATGTATGATGCTTTAAATGCTGTTATTTAATTTTTCTGTGACACAATCAGTATGATGCCTCGAAAAATCAGATAATTTGCCAAATTAGATTAATCATAATCTAAGATCATGAGATCACTGAGCTCTACAATGAGGGTACTGTCCTTTTGTTTAGTCAAAGGTATTCGTCCTGAATATGATTGTTATCAGAAATGCCGCATTATTTTTTTTAATAATGAGTTTAAATAGGGAGCTCTGAGTACAATACACAGTAACTGCATTGTTCTTTTGTAAAAGCTGCTGAGTGACCTGACCAGGGTTGTTCAATCTGAGATCTGGTCAGCCACGTTTTTAAGCTTGAAAAAGTCTCTATTTACCCAGAATCCATAGAGCAGGTGTCTCAAACATGCGGCCCACCAAAGGTTCCAAAGTGGCCCCTGGGATGAATTTCTAAAGTGCAATAATTCCACAGTCAACGCTGTGGAACTGATTTTAGTTCAGGTTCCACATACAGACCAATATTATCCATAGAGTTGATTAACATGAAAATAGACAAAAAATAATTAATCCATGTTTTCTTCTGGGTTTCATGTGAAAAACATTTTACATTATGCCGATAATTCAATTCAATTCAATTTTATTTGTCAAGCCCCATATCACAACAAGGTCATGTCACAGGGTTTTATAGAGTTGATTGGAGAAAACAAACAACCACAGAAATAGATGAAGTCCAAAGCATCCCATCTTTAGACCCTCCTTATTGCTAATGGAAAAACTTCAAAACCCAGTGGGAAAAGAGAAACCTCAAGGAGAACTACAGTGAAGGACGGGTGAGGGTGGGGGACGAGGTCTGGGGTCACAGGTCAGCATAGGACACAGGAGAGTCATTGCAAAGACATATGGTTCCATATGCAGATACTACTGAGAGAGTTGTCCTCCCCCCAGAGTGGGGAGTGAGGAAAAGGGACACCGGGTGAATATCCATGAACAGACTTGGTATGTAAAGTAGATTTAAGAAATTACAAATATAGGCAAGAGAGAGAGAGACAGGCTAATGATAACTTCAAATTTTTCTTCGTTTTAGTTTATAAAAATAACATGAAAATAAGGAAACATTTGAAATGTCTAAAGAAAATTCACTACAATTTTAACAATGTGTTGCTTCTTGATGTAAAAATTATATGTTGAAGCAAAACATTGTGAAAATTGCATTTATTTTTCCTCGGAAATTTGAGGGTTTTTTTTCTGGTTATTCCTATCTTTTTTTGTTTGTATAGTTTGTAAAAGAAAATATTTTCACAATTTAATGGGGGTGTTTTGCACTAAATTAAAGACAAAAGTTAGTAGTTAGTTATCATTTACATGCTATTGTATTATTTTACTGGTTTTGGCCACTGGAAATCAAATCAGGCTTAATGTGGCCCTTGAAAGACAATGAGTTTAAGACCCCTGCCATAGAGGATCTAAAAGAAATAGCTTTTTGCTTGTATAGACCTATATTTAGACATCAATCTGCTGTTTTATTGTATAGATTGTGGTGAAATTGACTTTTAAATCATGTTTTTATCAGATTCTTCACATTTTGTTCGTCAAGTGTTATTCACCAACAAACCCGTATTTTCCACTTGCTTGTCAAAAAGTATCATCATGTGAATCCAGCCCAGATATCGTGAAGAGTATCTAACAGACAACACCTTCATACATTTATACCAGCACTTACTACTTCCTTGTGCTGGGTTTTTTTCCCCCTCAGTTTGCCTTGTCAGTCACTTTGTTGCTAATAATGGTGTTTAGTCCCCCCTGAAGCCCAGAACAGGCTGAAATGCCCTTTGATGAGGTTGGAAACCCTCCGTCAGTTGGGTTGATTGATATGTGTCATACAGCCACAGGCGGTTTGTGTGAACAGAAAAAAAACCTGTCTTCTCATGGACCTTATTTCTTGAAGGCAAATTTTACAGAATGCAAATTCTTTCATAATTGTGCAATTTCATTATCAGACTTGTATTGATTAAAGACTTTGCCAGAGGAAAACAGAGCACCCAACTGGTAAAATTTACGTATATATGGGAACAAAAGTTTTTAATTAAGTTAAAAGCAAATGCTGCCAGTAAAAACAAAGCCAATTTGGCAACTGTAGTCTAATATAAAGGATGTCTTGTTCATTTTCTGAAGAGCCAAACGGCAGAGCTTTACTCACTGGAGTTTTTCATGTTGGTGGCAGGTTTTCCATGAGGATTTTATTATGATGTGTGAATGCAGACGGTGTGGAATAATGAATCAAAAGGCTGCCTCTGGAACATGTGATTGAGAATCTGATTTCAATTGAGACTTGGCCATGCAAAGAGATTTTCAAGATTGTAGAAAGTTTACATTGGACAAAATAATGCAGGCTACCTTGGGCTGTCAGTGCATACGGAATTATTCTCTCAAGATTCAGTAACATGCCAGTAATATATTATATTATGAGCAGGTATCAAATGAATGTATTTGCAAATTTTGTCTTCTGCCAACTGTTTTTCTTTTCCGTCTTTCTGTTTGGACTGTTTTAATCTTTTTCTTTTGTGCTTTTGATATCATGGTACAATATACACAGTGCATACATACATAGGTCATGTTTATGTAGGTGGTACTTAAACTTTTTATATATGTGACTGTAGTTCTGCAACAGGTGGTACACATATTTTATCTTGGCAATACCTTTTTTTCCAAAGTCGTGCCTTCACTTGTCCAGTGCCTCTTCTCTATTAGTTCTGTATTTGTCTGAGTATATCTCTTTCTTTAACTAAACTCCACAGCCCCCTCCTCTGTCTTCTGTCCAAGTCATGGCATGTTTAAGGCCCTGTGGATAATACAAAGTTTCTTTGTGACATGCCTGAAAGGGAAAGTGATATCTACATGTCAATGGCTGATATCATTCTTGTGGTATCGTTACACATGGCAGTGAAACCACCAGACAGGCTCAAGTTTTTAACTTGTCTACACAGCGTAGATTTCATTAGGACTGGAGATCTAATTACCATTGTACTATTGACAGATTGTATGTGCAGAGTATGAGTCGTCCAAAATACTTAGCAAAAATCTTGCATCACAGTATTTGTAATTGTGTCTGTGAATAGTCATGTTTAACATGATTCAATAACTATACTGTAATTTGATTAAGACATGGTTTAAAATAGCCATACCCACTTACCATGCGTCAAACAGTTAGTTCAGAAATGTTTTCTTTTACATCCAGTGTTTTCTACCTTTTGTTAGCTTCATGTCATTTTGTTTTACTTTGCTGTATCAAAGAATGCATAGTGTGCAAATTACTAAACAGATGTGTGTTTGGACTTTCCATATCCTCCCCATGTCTCTGTGTGTTCTCACCGGATACTCCTATCATCTGAAGACATGTCCCTTAACAGGATAATTGGTCTGTCTGAATCACCCTTGGGTGTGATTTGTCCAAATCTGTGTAAGTCAGCCATGTGATGAACCCTGCCCACTTTAAGATAGGATACACTCCTACCATTCCTAAGTGGTTACATGAATTAATAAATATCATCAGTGTAATTAACTGTTCAAACATCAGATCAAAGATACCAGTGAAGCTGCTGTACTTTCCAGTATTTAGATGTTCCACTATATAGCAGTGATTGGTTCATTAATGGCTTCTACTCTGAATTGTGAGCCAATAGTGATTTGTAACCTAATCCTGATGAGCAACTCAGCGTTACGTATTATATTACATCACATAATACAATTAGATGCACTACTGCAAAACTTCACTCAAAGGCATTTATCATCTTCAGGTTCCAGTATGTTGGTTATCACTTTACAAATTATGTTGATGTTCTGCTATAAAGTGAATTAAACAAAGTGCATTTCTCTTCAAAGCCATGCGACTCTCTTACTGTAAAATCATGAGACAATGCAGCACAAGGGAGTTGCTTTTTCTGTTAGTTTGTGAACCCAAGCTAACTGTTAAACTATCAAAGTCACAAAATAAGAACATTTTAATACACTCAGGGAGACTTTGCAATGTGCTGTGAGGTAAAATGATTTAAGTTAAGGGGAGACTGGTCTTCATTTTCTATTAGAAAAGCCTAAACCAGGCATGTTTATCTTGACTGGACATGAGCACCACAACTTTCTGGTAAAATGCTGCCATCTTTTGTTGATTGTAAGAATTCATTTTGGAACTCAGTATTACATATATCGCCTTTTTAAGAATGATGAATCAATCATATAGTGAACCACAAAGTGGAATCAGTGACTTCCAGCTGGAGACATGAAATAACACTGCCAAATGAACGCATGTGTGTGTGTGTATAGTGATTGATTAACACCTATGTGAATTACTTACAGTGGATGTTCTTATCCAATTGCAGTGAGATCCACTATATCACGTTAAAGTGGAAAACGCTACTCAACTCAATGACAGCTCCTAATGTTTGCTGTGGAAACATGGAGTTAAGCAGCCAAGAAATGATGAACCAAGCCAAGAAAATAGTGAAGTGCTTGTCATGGTTGCTATGAGCTACACAGGTGATGATCCGGATGTGCTGTAAAAACAATATGTCATGTTTACACACAGCCATATGCCCTAGCATTGCGCTAGACGTGCAGCTACTTTGCAAAATGGGAGTAATTCTGTCAATAATATACCACAACATGTAGGTCAGGGGTCTGCAACCTTGGTCCTAGAGAGCCGCTATCCTGCATGTTTTAGATGTTTCCCTCTTCCAACACACCTGATTCAGATGATCAGCCTATCATCAAGCTGTGCGGAAGAGTGATAATGTCTGTCAGGTGTGCTGGAAGAGGGAAACATCTAAAACATGCAGGATAGCGGCTCTCTAGGACCAGGGTTGCAGACCCCTGATGTAGGTGAAGTATTCATTGACAACTTGCTCAGTTTAATGTCGAACTGAACAGTAACTAAGGAACAAACTACAAACTTGACATCTATGTCAATATTGTTAATATACCTAAAATCAGGATCAGGTTACATTAAGATAATTAAATAAGATGTTAATGTAGATTTCTATTTCAAAGCTAATACCCATAACATTCAACATGGTATTCATTATATTATGTATTGTCTTTGTAGATTTTTGGAGGAGTTGTAATCATTTAAACAACTACAGCAGCAGACATGTTTGATTATTTGTAGTTACAGCTGTGGTTTTTAAGTTATGTAACAACTGAAGCGAAGTGATGATGTAGATGAGTGTTGAAGGGGTGTCCCAATTCATAGGGGTTGCTTTTCAAGCCCTGCGCCTTATACCACTATTTGAAGGGGTAGGGCTAAGGGATAGGGGTAGAGCTAAGGGGTGAAATGAGATTCAGCCATCGTCTCTCCACCTTGTCCTAGGTCTTTCTCGAGGCCTCCTTTCAGTGGGACATGCCTGGTTTAATTTCTCAGGGAGGCGTCAGGGAAGCATCTGAAATGCCCACCTCTGGAGGTCCTTCATGATTATGAAAAGCAAAACAAAATGCACATTTTTACAGTTTTTATTATTGGTGTTCCATGATGTAACCACCATAACAGAAATGTATCTTTTTTTTTACCTTCTCCTATATTACATATACTGGGAGTGACTTAATTTTTAACATTATGAGTAATATTGTATATGATAAATAAATGTTTCACAAAAAGAAACCTTAATTTTCAATCTGGTTGTTTACCAAATGACATCAGCACATCCTGCTTAGTGGGACAGACGTCTCAGTTCACAAGGCCAGTCCTGCAGATGCTAATGCACATCCATCACCAGTAATTTGACAGCCAGTGAATGACATTCCCTCTGAGTATTTCCTCTAAACCTGGATATTAAAGTGTAGTTCCTCTGAATCATCATTGGCCTAGGATGCCATGATGCTTTAAAAGTGCAATGCAACACATCTCTAATTTTCTTTTGGAAGCTACAGTCGTCCGTATAAAATGTGTCTGTCACTCTTTCCATGACGTGATTCATAGTTTAAGAGCACTGTCAGTCTGATGTGTTAAGTGCTGAAATTTCTTCCTTTGTTTTTTTTTTTTCCTGAAATTCATCACATGGATTTCTGTAACTACAAACCCTGGAAGGGCATAATTTCAGAGGGAAGTATCTGTCACAGAAGGGTTTAACACAGATTGAGGATGTCCCCTTCATCACTTGCACCTTAATGCTCTGATGAACTGCAAATCCTGTGTCCACCACAAACCCCCCCTTTCTCACTGTGCAGCTTAAACAAAGTGCTTAGAGTACAAAGATAAATGCATTAGTTGAATTAGGATCTATATCACATATTTGAGCTGCTTTGACATTTTTTTTTTCTTGATTTTTTTTTTCTGCATTTCAACCAGATTTTTCACATTTGTCTACAGCAAATACACATAAGTACAACTGTATAATATATAATGAACTCTGTATTACACACTCTATTAAGTAGCTTCTCTTTTGTTCTTGATTCACAAGGGCAGATACACTTGTAACTTCAAAACCTGAACCGACACAGATTTAACAGTTCACCATTTACGTTTACAACCTCACAGTGTCTCATGCTGTTGATTTAACTGCTTTGTAACACACTTAGATGAGCTGTGGCTTTTACAAGTGCTTGTACAATAGGATTTTGTTGTCCCTTTATGTCAGTAGATAAATCAGTGCTCCTCTGGTTTGATCACTCGCAAATGAGAAATCCCTGAAAGTAAGATGCTAATCACTAATCCTGTGGTTATGATCTTCTTAATCTCAGCACAAGCCTTCTGTCCTCTCTTGGTGAAGCAGCAAAATATCTGGCATGACGACACAGATGCATTAGTCAAAGAGCAACGAAGGATTAGATGGCTCAAAAAAAGCAGATTGATTGCATTTTTGCAGGATACGCCTCCTTAAATTGATGTAATTATTGATTACGTTTTCATTTTGGCTTCAGGGTTGTTTGATATGTGTTATCAGCGGCCACAGTTTGTTGAGAATGACAGTCAGGTTTACACATGTACTGAAGAATGCTACATGATGCTAAGTCAGTGTTGACAGCAGAGGCCTAGCAGTCTCTGTCAATGATGGTCCAGATGGGTGTTATGAATACACTCATGTTTAGGGTGAGAGGTGATTATGTGGTGGATTACTAACATAGATAGGAGATTAGCCCCCTCCCTCTGCACCATGTGTCCATGTCTAAACATTTTAGCTGAGTTTGGTCCTAAGGTAGCAAGTATCTTGTCAGAGGGTTTAATTTTGGCAGTTTCTTGAGATATACTGTACTTTAAGCAGTGCTACATACACTAATCAGCAGCAGCATTGATTTGTATCATTCGCTGCAGATGGTCTTGAAGGCACCACCGATCGATAGCCAACATGAAGTAATGATGCCCTTCATCTCAAGGAGCTGTCAGATAGAGCAGTGGATTTGTTGGCTGTTTTTTTTCCACTTCCAGTAAGGGCAATAAAGGCAAGAAAACAGAGTAAAGTCACAGGGGAACAAAGAAGAAATGTGGGATTATAAAGTAGGACATAAAAAGCCAGAAGATGCTAGTAACATGCTTTGGGACTTTATTACACAACCACGTTTATTCAAATAACATTGGTGGTAGACTTATTTGAAGTAATTTTATTTGGTTTGGTGTTGAAAACGTATCAAACAATGATGATAAACAGCCGTGAAGTAATTATTTCGATTACAGGACTTTGCAGCTGCAGTCTGTGTATACTGAATTGTCCTCTCATATATAAGGACAATGCAAGACATTACACAGTAATATTGTGAGAGATCATTTTGACCATTTGTCATTCACATTCATTAATTCTTACCAGTATTTAGTAATACTTTACTTGCTACACAGGCATATTTTTTTAGAAGGAAATCTGCCAAGAATTATCAGCTGCTGAATTTGACTGTCACCAGGACTTTCTGGTTCTCTGCACGTGACTATGTCTGTATGTGTCTTTGTGCATAATGTTGCATGCCTGACTCTGACAAGGTGAATCTATTCATCTTGTTACAACTGTCAGGGCTTTTTGTTCATGCACTGAAAGAGAAACTGACAATCTGTAAGTAGGAGGAGACAGCAAAGTAGACTGCCTGTCAGTCTACAAGCAAGGCAAATTTATTTGTATAGCACATTTCATGTGCAGGACAATTCAATTCAAACATATAAGAAAATTCAAATTATTAAGATGCATTAAAAGACAATTAAAATAAGAGACATAAAAACATTTTTAAAAACAATTGAGAATCTAAGTAAAAGCTCCAGTGAACCATAATGTGTTCAGGCCTGATTTAAATGTAAATTTAAAGTTTTTCCCAGACCTCAGGTATTCAGGTAGTTTGTTCCACAGTTGATGAGCAGAACAACTGAATGATGCTTCACTTTGTTTGGTTCTGATTTTGGGAACACAGTAAACCTGTCCCTGATGACCTATGACCTCAGGGCTCTGGATGCTTCAGTGCAATGCACTCCCACACACAAACACAGGACAGAGGTCACCATTGCTGGTCCTCAGTGGCCGGTATCCTGCATGTTTTAGATGTTCAGATGCATGTTTTCCCTCTTCCAACACACCTGACAGTCATAATCAGGCTTCGGCAGAGCTTGATGACCGGCTTATCATTTGAATCAGATGTGTTGGAAGAGAGATGAGTCTAAAACATGCAGGATACCAGCCCTGGAGGACCAAGGTTTGGAAACATCTTGCTTAGAGAGACCCTGACTGTACAAGGGGGTAATGTGCTTTTAATCTGCCCTAACGTTATGTTTAAAAAGTACAAACACACAATTGTTGGTCAATGTTGTTCTACCTTTAAGCTCAGCATTAATAGAGCTGAAGAACAAGTATAGCAAAAGAGGGGTAAGATGGTATGTATGTATATATACGTTTATAATGTGCTATGTGTGCAGCCCACCACCTGAGGATTTATATGTTTGGGAAGAAATGGTAAGCAGCTAACCCTCTCGGACTAAACTGTCACCTCAGGACCAGTGCTGCCATACTACTCATTTTCTCAGTTAAACATGATGTTTTAATGCACTACTTGCGAAGTGCAATATGCTGGGAACAACATTATTACCTACTACATTCAATCCCATTTGCAGTACAGCATGGTTTATTGGCCTGTTGGGGTATTTTTCATCTGAAGCTATTACAATCCAATAGGTGGTTGTGAGAGGATTAAACTTCTCCATGCCATGTAATGATAACATAGTAGGGATGGGGAAAAATGGATTCACATATGTATCAGGATTTTTTGTTTTCTGATTTTTAAATAGATTTTTTTAAATCAAAAAATTTTTAAAAAATTCCCGTCTTTTTAAGCCACTTGTCTCCAGCAGAGGGAAAAATATTTTTCTTTGACTATATGACATTCTATCCATTCCCAGAAAAACTTGAAGGGAAGACAGAATGGCAGGAAACTTACAAAAATGTGCAGAAGTAAAACTTCCACCATCACATTTTAAGTCAAAAGTGTGGACAAAGTTTGGATTTTTTGCTTTGAAGGGAAGAGCAGAGCTGGACATGTCTAAAGCTATTTGTAAACTTTTCTTAACTAACTCACATATGATGTGCATTTTTTGGGGAAATATGGCTCCTGATATGATCTCTAGGTATCATCATTTAGCCCTTTTCTCATGGTCTGGTGTTAAAAAAAGCAAGTAAAAAGTCTGGAATATCGAAGAATCGCAATTTAAATTGAATCAGCACCCAAAAAATTGTAAAATAATCGAATCGGCATAAAAGCATATCGTCCCAGCCCTATAAAATAGTATGTCAAAGTAGTATCTATAGTGCATGCAACAGTATGTAGTTTGTAACAGCAGCTCGAACATGTGCTACACAGAAAAAGTATGTGATTTGGAGCACAGCCAGACTACCATCTTTGAAAGGAGGCATCAAGGTCTGGGAACTCCTTATCATCCAAGCATCTTTCATATAACAAAATAAAACGCTATATTGCCAACACATATGAGGGTAGACTGGAGTTCATAGGATGACCATGACGCCCCTGTGGAATGAGACCACATATGGCACCGGCAGACATGTGCTTTTTCATGTTGAAAAATAAATGATTGTCAGATGGTAATAAATGAGGAGAATATGGAGAGTGATCAATAAATTCAACCATACAGCAGCCATTCTAACAACGTGTGTGTGTGTGTGTGTGTGTGTGTGTGTGTGTGTGTGTGTGTGTGTGTGTGTGTGTGTACTTCATCAGGTGTTGTAGATATTTGGTCTTGGTTGTGTTTTGTATTTACCCCAGCAACTACTCTGGATTTGTAATGTACCCCATCAGCTACAGTATTGCCATCTCTGCTGAAGATGAGTCACAACAAACCAACAGTGTTTATCCTTTAGACAGTAACAGCATATTTGGGGGGTCGAAAACACAAAGTGAAACCACCTTCTATAATAGAAATCTTAAATGCTCCACAAAACTGCATTTTGTCTTCATGTCTAGCCCAGTGTTTCTGAAATCCACTCTTCGGGCTCCACTGCCCCGCGTGTTTTAGGCTACGTCCACACGAGTTCAATACAGGTTTAGTTTTGAAAGCGTGTCGAAATGATATAACGTAAAAATAGAACTGTTTCAGTAAAAATCCACGTCAGCATGGGGGCGAATCACTTGCTGAAAACAATGTAATTCACATGCCATAGACAAAAACCAACGTACTTTCTTAAAGGATTGGCGTCTGGAGCACTTGCGTGTAATCACCAGTCACACACTTGGGTAACATTGTGTTTCTATGCTTTAGTTGATTCAGTGTAAACTGTTTAAGCAAACACAATGAGAGATCTTAAGTGTGATAAACCAGCATGTCAATTTCAAAAGTTCACCCCTGACCTCAGTGTCACAGAAATACTAAGTTTCAACAAATGATGTTGTTTGATGGCAAAGATATTAGTCATTTTGAATATATTTTAATATGAAGGACATTTTCAGCCATGGTTTTGCAGCAGAATGTACTCAAACAACATCAGATGCTTAATAATGCACTGTCTTACTCAATGTAGAATTATACAAATGCTCCACTTCTCAAAGGAAAAGTTACACAATATATATCCACAAATATCACCGTTGACAAATCCAAAACCTCTGTTGAAACCCATCTTCATAGTTATGCAGTGTGTCTCAAGATTTACTCCTTTTGGACAGATATTTTTAACTTCTGATGTCTTGAGGATCACGATCAAGCCAGAGCCTTTACTTATTATTTTAGGAATATCAGAAATTTTTAAGAAATTAAGTAAAGCACATCAATGTTTTATTTCATACAGCCTTCTAATTGCAAAATAATATTCTAACACTATGGAAAAGTTTAAATGCACCAACGCCTAAGATGTGGTTAGAAGGTATAATGAATCTGGAAAGAATAAAATGCATTTTAAAAGACAAAGTCAAACATTTTGATTAAATTTGGCAACCCTTTATATGTTGCTTGGCAAATACTTAATATATACAACATTACATACAATAAATATATGAATTAATATAAAAGTCTTCATGGGGTTGGGGAATTGGGATACAGGGCAGAGACGTTTTAGTGAACCAGTTATGTTGTTTAATTTGTTATTGTTTCACACTGTTTTGTATTTCATTGTATGTATTTATGTATTTATGTACAGTATATATAATATAAAATCCCTATAAAAACATTTAAATACTACTAATAATAGCAATAATAATAATGATAATAGTAACAACAATAATAATAATAATAATAATAATAATAATAATAATAATGATTTGATCACATTTTCCCCCTGATTAAATTTTTTTTTTTTTAGCGTTATGATGAGCCATGAAATTATAAAATTAAAGATAATGAGCCAGAAGAAACAGACTTCTTGCGGTCCCTGCATTAACCACAGTTGCCTCAACACAGACCGTGTCAAAACTAATAAAGAAAGAACAACACGGCTAATGTATCCCTGAAGTAGAATGTGTTTCTTATGCAGCCTTTTTTATTTAACATGCTGCTTCTTTATGAAAGCCATGCCAAATCCAGAGACCCTGACTTTTCAGTAATTAATGTTCCTTTGAACTCTCCGTAAAGTTCGGCTTTTAAAAGTTGTCTTTAAGAGAACTTTTTCATTAAGCACCAGCCACAGACCAAAGATGACCTTGAAACAGATACATCAAAACCAAATGCACACACTCTCAGCCACTTCATAATTGTTTAAAGTCTTTAGAGGACTTCACATCTTCCACACAGATTTATTATTATTATTATTTTTTTTTTAGAGATTCCACCATCTCAGGCTGTTCTCTAATCTTTGACCACAATTACAGGCCGTAACTTCTCTGTCATGTAATTTACCATCACTATTGATTGGCCCTTTTCACAGGCAATGTGGGTCACTTTGCATGCCTACTATTCAACCCCCATGAGTTATTGATTGCTCTGTGATCTATTGTCTGAAAGGTCAGTGTTCCAAGTTTTCACAACATGGGGAAGACACAGGTTTAACTCCTTAAAATACTGAAAAACTGTCACACAATATATATATATAAATAAATATATATATAAAATTTAATGTAATGGCCCTTATGTCATGTACAGTAAGTAGAGGTAAGAATCGGGTCTAAAAAATCCAGCCCGACCCGACCCAGGCCCGCAGGCATTAAAGCCCGACCCAGCCCGAGCCCGACCAATTAACTTGATTTTCAGGCCCGAGCCCGAAGCAAACCCGACATTTCAATTTATCCCATAGTATTTTTGGAAAAAAAAAAATGCAAGATTTTTTTTAAGATTAAATTAATCTACATATTTTTATTATCATAATAAATGCATTTACACAGCGAAATAACGCTGGAACACATAATAAGAGGCCAGACAATGAGAGTGAAAGAGAGATCTTGATACGCACTCGCTTAATTCCGCAGATGTAGTGTATTGGAATATTAGAAGTGCATTTCCCAGTTTGATCTCTAGGTGGCACTGTAACTTTAAGGTGTTGTTAACTGTGTTGTTGTTGGGACCACAGAATAAAATACAGAGGTAGACTGACAATACATAGCTTCGTTCACTTCATATATTACAGCAGGGAAAAAAAAAAGTCAGCGAGAGAGAAGCCCGAGCCCAACCGGACCTGAACGTATTGATTGACATTTTAGGCCCGACCCGACCCGAATTTCGGGTGGGCTCGGGCTCAGGCTAAAGATCTTACCTCTAACAGTAAGTGATTGTATGCCAGTTGAAAAGTGGGTTTGTAGCCTGGTATTCCAACTTTAAATCATCATATTAATAATGTTAAAAATATTTCTGGATCTTTTGACCAATCTATAAACCATAATTCATGAGGTGTTACTCACATTTCATCTTATATCCAGCACCATTTCAAGGGATTCTTATCAGACCATAGCAAAGGGATTTTTGATGAATAGGACAGAGGCTGGTGGTTCTCCTCCATCCAGGGGGATGGTTCTAATTGGGTCGTGCAGGCTGAACTGGTTTCCTAGTTTTCAGAGCTGGGGCACTGGGGAGCTGTACTCTTTCTGACTATCGAGGGAGTTTGTTCAAGTTCCACCAAATAGACTGACTGACAGCTGGGTGGAAATAGTCACTTTCTTCTTTGGCCTAAGATTGCTCTGTTTTATTGTATATCATCTTTTTGAGAACAGAAGTAGACATTTTCACCATAAAGTAATTTAGTTAATGATATAAGACAGCTATTCATGATTTTTTTTTTCTTGTACCCATATTGGTTTGTTGTATTGGCTGTGTTTTGTTTTTTTTTCTGTGAAATGATTAACTGACAGGTGAAGTTCATGGCACCTCCATGTTTGTTTGTTTTTTCGGTCATGATACAAAACAAGTCGCAAGACACATATGCACATATGATCAATACATTGCTTGACCACTGTACTACTGACCAATTCAAAAGTCGAACCCAAGACAACTGTCCAAATGGAGCACGAAAAATTAATTTTCCTTCCCTATTTTCCCTTTTCTCTTTCCTTCACCTTTTCCTTTTTGCCCCTTTTCCTCCCTCTGTTTTTTTTCCTCTTTCCCTTCTCCTTCCCTCCTCTTCTTCTATCCTGTCTTCCTTTTTTTCCTTTTCTTCCTTTTTTTCCTTCTTTCCCTTTTCTTATTTTCATCTGTTTTTCTTCTAATCTTCCCTTCTTCTTTTCCCTTTACTTTCCCTATCTTCACTTTTCCATCCAATTTTCCTTTTTTTCTTTATTCTTCTCCCCCTTTATGCCACTCATTTAAAGGCTCCTATTTGTGTTGTGTGCAGATAAATGTAGCAGTTTACTTCCCAAAGTCTGGTTCAAATATATTCCTGCTGAATAAATCTTAACTGACTCACATATGATGTGAATTTTTTGGGGGAAATATGGCTCCTGATATGACCTATAGGCATCATCATTCAGTGTTTTCAGGTGGTCTGGTGTTAAAAAGGCAAGCGAAAAATCGGGAATACTGGGAACATCAAAGAATAGCAATTTAAATCGAATTGGCACCCAAAAAAATCAGAATAATCAAATAAAATCGTATCATCCCAGCCCTAATGACTGGCATGCATGAAATCCATGTATATCACCTGCCTTTTTTCAGGATCATCTGACAAAGATTTCAGGCCAAAACATCAACTGAACTAATTTAGAGATCGTTACCCTTTTTGGCACTGCAGAAAAGCAGATGACTCATGTTCACCATGAATGGGAGTATTTGGAGCGAGTGTGATGCTTTTCATTGTCTCATACTCACAGTTTCATACATGATTCAGTGCCCCAGTACCCCAGCATTTCTAAGCCCCTCATTCTCCATCCCATTCAGACACAACACACACACACACACACACACACACACACACACAGGTCCCCAGCTGGTCGCCTCCAAACAACAATGTGTGTTGTTGTTGTGCTCTGGAAAGTGACACAATCATCCCTCAGCTGACTGGCATTTGCTTGGAATAGACTGCATAATGTAGCATTACTGATATCTGTGTAGGTTTGTCAGGTGATAGATTGTGTGGTTTGATGGAACAACTATCCTAAAAACTGTGCAGTTTAACAATATTCTGCTGCACTGATGAGTACATTTGCAACAGCTGTGTTTTTTTGCGATTTGTTTTCATGTGTATTTTTCCCAGTGTTTTAAATAAAAATGTACATTTGGTCATTTCATGGTAAGAGGATATTAGTAATAGGATAAGTGTGTTTGCAAAGGAAGATTCCAACAGAGTGTGTGTGTGTGTGTGTGTGTGTGTGTGTGTGTGTGTTCTTGCCCCTTGTTGCAGTTGGCGATTTTTACTTGGTATTCAGCTAAAACCATTAGCTGTTATTTGCATGAGAATGGTTTCTTTTTTTTTTTTTGCCTTATCTACTTTCTTTACTTTTCTCACACTTTAGTGCTAGCTGTTCTCTTAGATTTGATTCATCTCATGAAACGTATTAAATTGTTTCGGGTCATGTGTATTAGTTTATTAGCAGTATTTGTGTTAGTGTTTTTGTCTTTAACAGTGGTTGTTAAAGTGGTATTTAAACCTGTGTGACATCGACAAAAAGAAAGATGAAAACAAGTTAGTTGCAAATAGAGATAAACAAAGACATTTCTGAGGTAAATAACTCAGATTTTTTTTTTTTTTTATTCAATCTTCAATAAACTTGTGTTAACCATTAAGCTATTACTTAGATGTTCAGTTCAGTGGTTTTCTAAAAAAAAAAAAACCCACAAAGATCATTCATGTCATATGATGTGACTTTCCCACTGGATTGGCAATCAGTTCTTTCCTCTGCTTGAAACTGTCATTATTTTATTGGACTTTCACATTTACAATCAATCAATTGAACTTTTTATGCATAAGATGTTGGCTGGTTTACAAGGCTGTCTATTGTTTGGAGCTCAGTGGCTGCAGCTGGGCACTGCCACTGCCTGGGTGAAAGGTTTAGATTTCCACTGGGCTCAGCCATGCTGAAAATGCAAGCAGTCACTGTAGTGAGGGGATAAAAGCATCCGGTAAATGGCACATGTTTGACTTGTACAGTAGGAGTCCTGTTCTCTCCGGCTGCGACAGGTCAGCCTCTGTGTAAAGACAGCAGCAGGCAGAGGTCTCCTCAGGCTGCTCAGGACTGGACCACCTCCAGCTCCACACTACAGGAAGGTTATTGGATAAAAACGGGAAATAACATAATTGTCACAAGGCATTTAGCAGTTACTGATGTGTAAACCAAATGTGCAAAAATAGATGTTTAGTCAGGGGTAAGAAGATACTTAACTCTACTGGAAAATGTTCCTGGTTTACACCAACTGTTGCATATTGGTGTTTAATTACAGTAAAGTGACACAGTTAAAGGAATGCTTTGTAAAATAACAGCACTATTATGTTTGGTAAGCATAAAATCAGTCATCATGCAATTAAATGTGTAAGTATTGGTCAATTAAGAATTGTTGTTTTGATTTGCTCATTTACAAATAGAGATTGTAAAATGGTACATTTGATAGAATGAAGTTTCTCTGCAACTAAGGGTGGAATATTATTGTCTTAAAATGTCAGTCATTGCATCTCAACCATTTTGTGGAAAACAGACACATAAAAAAAAAACAAGAATGTTTCCTACTGTTGTTCCTACTAGCGATGCACAGTTCATGGTACGGTGTGGTTCAGATGCAGAGGCTGGCCGGAACCCAGCTGTGCACTGAAATGTAACTGGGAGCTGATGGAGTATGTTAAGGCAAATTTATGTTCACCTTACATACATAAGCTAATAGGTATGTCCTGACTTAGGCCCCCAGTAGGACTTCTCGTAGACCTTAGAAACCTACTGGTGTATGAGTGTGTGTGTGTGAATGGGTGAATGAGAGGCTAATGTAAAGCGCTTTGAGCACCATGAAGGTGGAAAAGCACTATATAAATGCAGTCCATTTACCATTTACCATTCAAATATCATGCATAACTGCCTTTATACGTCCACATATCATGGACATTGGAATGAGCGTTTCTCAGTCAGTACACCTGAGGGTTCAGCTCTTTATTATTATTATACTGGTCAAATACCACAAAGAAGAGTAACGTTTCTTGGAAGTGAAGAAGGAAATCAATAATGATAAATATAATGTTGACAGAAGAGCTTTTATTAATGTGGATACTAATGTTAATATTGAGAAGGGTGGGTAGAAGTAGAAGGGTTGTGCTCAGTTTCTCCATCCAACCAACGACAGTAGAATTCTGTAAGTCACTCATCTTGCAAAACTCAAATACAAATATGACTTTTCCGGAAAAAAGCCATACATGCTCATACTGAACCATGAGGGGTGTACCGAATGGTATGACATGTACTCTTGCAGACCAAGACCACGGACATCATGGGAAATACCACCCATCCCCTTCACCACACCCTGATGGTGCAGCGCAGCAGCCACAGTGGGCGGCTCACGGCGCTGCGCTCGAGGACTGAGCGTCACAGGTGGTCATTTGTCCCTACAGCCATCAGGCTTTTTAACAACACAGTCATGGATAGGGGTCACTGACCAGACTCTGATGCCAGCTCCAACCACTGACCCTAAAGTTTTAAGTCGTTTTTATGCTGTTTTAAGTTGATTTTTATTTATTTTTTTAAGCATTTTAGCTCACTTTTATCCATAACCTTTTTATGTATTTATTTATTCATTGACTCAACAATTGTATGATGTGGTGTGAGCTATGTGACAACTGAATTTCCCTGAGGGGATGAATAAAATATCTATCTATCTATCTATCTTGCATCTTTACAGTTTACACTGTAATGCAGTAGTTACGCAGCGTTTATGTGTCCCTGATCACAACACTGGCAGTTCAATTCATGTCACTTTAGTTAAGAGTGTCAACTAAATACCTACCCTTGAGTTGCTTAGCTTACTCCACTGGTCTCTTGAGCGCTGTTATCCCCATCAGCTTACTGGTAGCATGAGATAAACTCTAATCCTGACTAATCTTGCCAGCTGCACCTCCCTCTTTTGGGGTGATAATAACAACTCATAGATGGTTCAAATCCAACTTTGACAGCATTACTAAGGGACATAATATTTCATTCCTGGCAGTATTTGTTGCCTGTAATGTTGACATTCAAAATAAGCCTATCCAGAATTCCTAACTATTGATTATCTCAGAAAGGCAGATATAAGTACAACCATCTGAGTTAGAATAAAATAAAATGTGTTATGGACATTAAGTTACGTTGGAGAGTGGATTATAGATGTAAGGCCTGTTGCAGTCACACATACTTTTTAAAATATCTGTCTTATACTCTTTGTACTCCACGCTAGTTATGTCTTTGCCCTTTGACTCGTCTTGTAGCCAACATATGTCCATGAAAGGTCGTGACCCTTCATGGTTTATTTAATGACTGAGATTTCACTAATCTCTAGTTGATGAAGATACAGTAAGACAGGTTTGAGCAACCCTGTGGGAGCCAAGTTATTGTAAATACAAGTGCTTTTCGGACAATTATAATGAGAATAATTTGGAACGTGAAAATGCAGATAAGCGATTAATATAACAACTTTACCCCTGAATACCAAAGGTACTTTTGTGGATTTTTATTCCCTAATTTAGTTATATTTAATATGTTTAAGCAATTGTGCACAGCCAATACTCAAAACACTTCTCATGTTCTCAGTGATATAATCAGCTGTTCAAACAACTACTAAGCGATTTATGTAATGAGAAAATAGCCTGAACCATTCGAGAATCCAGTTGTTATGAAACTATTGAGACTTTACAAACTAGCTCAAAGATATTATTTCTTTAAGCTTAATTCCAGCACTAATGTTAATCCTTACCGCACAGCCTAATCAGTCCATCTCAGATTGCTAAAGATATTTGTAAGTGTGCAAGCAGGTGTGTAGGCATTATGGGTAACAGAAGGTGTAAGCTATGGGTTTTCATGTTCCTACAGTTGACGTACAAGCTTGATTTCATTTGCCAGTTCAAAATCAATTTTGAAACATAGTTGGAGGCATAACATTTAGCGCAGTCAGTGTTAGTTTAGTTCATAAACACTATTTGGTAAATAATTTCGGATCTTGCTTTTTATCAGTTGGATTCCAACAGATGTGTATTTTCCATTCAAGTATATTGCAGTCAATTCAGTTTCTCTAGAGACTTGCAAGCACATTAACTATACATAAAATATCAAATCACTCACATCTCTTCAGGACCTGTTCCAATGAGGGTTTTTTTTTAAAAAGGAAAATAATATTTTAACAGATGTATCACATGTTTTAAATACAGATTATATTTTATTGAATTCGGGAAGGAGGTATAGGGTCCCACTCTGCAAAACGAATAGATATAAGCACTCGTTCATCCCACTGTCAATCACACAAATTAATAAACAAATGATACGGTAGGGACATTAGCATTAGAGACATGGTGGAGCCTTGACTACATGTGTTATTGTTATCATGATTATTTTTATTATATTTTTAGGTTTTTATTAAGTGTATACATTTTAATTAATGTATTTATTGTGGGTATGAATGTAATGAGTGGGAAGGTGAGTGGAATGTTCTGTTTGACAGCAGACCCCTCTGTCCAAAACTAATTTCTCCCTAGGGAGACGAATAAAGATACTTTGACTTTGACCTCCATGAATCTCACTTTTCTCTATGAATGTTATTTTTCATTAATTACGATAAGATCGTCTCAAACAGCATTCGTTTTTATCAAATGAATCCCACCATGAGTTAAATAATGAAAGTGTGTTTTTCTCATCCTCATTCATCAGTCCTGAAGGTCTTTCTTAAAATGTCTCCACCCCTGTGTAGAAGCACAATGACAGGATTTCTATTTATTTGGGATAAGTAAAGTGCGGGTGAAGCACTTCCTTGTTCTAATCAGCACTCACTGCTAAACTGAAGTGACACATTCCCATGTCCCAGTGGTGACAGAGGAGTTTATCCTTGGGAATTTGTTGATAAAAATGTATTCTCACCACGTCACTGACATATCTGTGGAAGTTTGACAGTATTTTTTAATCTTGGAAGTGATATTTGTGTGTTTGAAATGTTGACCGTCTGTGGCATCGAAGGCATACCTTATTGTAATGGGATCTGTTTTGTGTGGTTGTTCCAGTGTTATTCCAGTGACAATTATGCTCACAACCATTGGACACTGGACTTCCAACAGAATACATTGTAAACATGCTGATTAACCTTCATTGTGTGCCTCTGTTGACACAGAATGGCTGTCTTGCTGAGGTTTTGTAATGAGGAGACAAGACTGAACATGTACACAAGAAGAATTTTATCACTATGAGAATTTAGAAGTGTTGTAGTTTGTTTTGGCTGATATACAAACCACCTTCTCCTAAATATGAAACTAACGATGAGAGCATAGTTATCATCATCTTCTTGTATTTAAGACTCAAGGCCTGTTGCCTGGATACTGTACTGACCAGAGTGCACTTCAGAAGCACACAGACAGAAAATAGCACTACACTAATTGTACTGAAATCACTGTGATGATAGTAACAGTATTTCCGTGGCATCTATATTGAATAGGGATATCAAGTTATTAAAAAAAAAAAAAAAAAAGCCTACAATTTCCATTGACACCCAAACAGTACTTGATACAACAATTATAATTGTCTATTGTAAATTTGAATTTTAATGTCACTGGCTATAATGACACTTTTGCATGATTCTGTTCATAGTAATGTAGCAGGAACATGAAGGAGAATGTGTTTCAGTGGACTTAAAAATGTGTCACCTAAGAGCACATTTTTTTAAATAGATGTAACTTCACTAATAGTGCAGATATTTGAACAGGACTTGCTTATTTTGCTCAGTAACCACATGTAAATTCAGATTTTATTCATTTTATGTAGCTTTAAATGTCTCCCCCATACATGGCAGAGGCAAATATTGTGTTTTTTACTCATCAATAATTTTACACATGTGGTGACACTTGAAAGTTAGGTGTTTATCGATAGACTGAGAAAATTCTCCTCCTTTTTGAACTGAATCCCTCTGGATTCATGGGAAAATGTATTATAACAAGACTTAAAGACTTTTTACATTTAGAGATGCATGTTTTGTCACAGAACAGCAATGACCCAAACATGCAGTATGTTTTATAACACGACATGTCATTATTTTAAAGGTTAACTCACTGTGTTCAGTTCAATTCAGATCAAATTTTATTTTTGTAGTACCTAATCATAACAAGTTATCTATCTCCTGACACTTTTCATTTAAAGCTAGTTGAAATCAGACTTTGAACCCCATTTCTAGAAACCCAACAGAATCCTCCAGGAGCAAACACTTATGAGGAAAAATGTTTCTGTAGGCAAGTTTGGACTTTGCAATTTACCAGTCCTAATACACACAGCATCTAGCATTAGCAATTAGCCTTATTACTTACAGGTACACACACACACGCATATTTGTTTGCATGTCTCATGAGGACCAAGTATGTAATCAGGTAGGCATTGAATAGTGAATGTAAACCCTTTTTTTAATGTATAAAATATAAATAATAATGATAATAAATGTGAAAATAAATAAATAAATAAATGAATTATTTATGAATTATTATGATGATTATTATATATATATATATATATATATATTTTTTTTTTTTTTTTTTTTTAAGTAAACACATTTTCAAAAAAATACATGTTTCACATTGCACCCGTTTCTCTCATGCATTATGGGGACTTCCAGAAAAAAAGGATTTATAGGGCTACATCACTTCTATTTGTGGGGACCTTTATTGATATTATACTTTGTGGGGACCTGAATTTTGGTCCCCATAGTGTCAGAGGCCCCCATGGTGTGACTGTGTAAACATATCAATGTCCCCGTAAAGATAGGAATACAAGCACACACAAACACCCACTAGCATCACTGAGGTAAATATAAAATGCTCATCCATAAACATCTAGAATAGTATAAAGCATATTAAACACAAAATCAACTATATTTACCCCAAAACATTAACTTTTTTGAAAATACCGGAATACTTTTACTTAAGTTAGGTTTTGATTATGGAGTCCATTTGGAGTATTTTAATTCTTTTTTTTTATTATTATTTGAAGTTACGACTCTTCCGTCACTGTGTACCCTATAAAAAGACTTTTAAAGGCCACGCTGGTGGAACACTGGCGTCAAGATGTCCATCCCCGCAGGTCAAGGCAGGGGCGTGAGCCTTCCTGTCTGTCTGTCTGTCTGTCTGTCTGTCTGTCAGTATGTGTATGGCTCTCAGTGTGGCCAGTGGCTGAGTGTTGCTCTCAGCCTCAGTCAGAATGCAGTAGGCAGGATATTGGAGCCTAAAGGAGGCCCCTCCAAAAGCCCTGCTGCTTAGGAGGCTTAGCTCTTATGGCCAGTGTCGACACGGAGTCTCTTTGTTTCTGATTTTACAAAGCTGTTGGAAGTCACTGCAAGCTTGGAAGGGGAGGATGTCTGGCATGGCGTAATTTAGTGGCATTCTCTGTATGGATTGATTGTGGTAAAATGGGTAAACAACATAATTTGTCATTAACATGGACGGATTAGTTCCTTTAAGCTCTATATATGACCCAATATTTACTTCGTCGGTCCATGCAAATGCAGAAGCCCAGGGACTTGACATGGAGTCTACTGCTGGTGCAACAAGATGATGTAATTTAATTTAATGTCAGGTAAGCAATATAAATAAAGTGGAAATAATGCTAAAATATGGGATTTCTATGTCTTTCATTATCTGCTTTTTTACAATGGAATGAAGATAATTCTATTTTTGTTTTGTTTGGGGGTTTTTTTTGCAAATTTGCTTTTTTCAGATAATTGAGATATGGAGATTATGTAATAACTGTATAAAATCTAGTTACAATAATTCTGATTATTTGGCACCTGTAGTTTCATATCTTCATTTTGCAAATTCTAAATATTGGTTAGAGGACAAAACTGTGTAAACCCACCATTTAATGACTAATATAGTCCAAATATTTAGCCACCGTTATGGGACCTTCCTTGATTTGCCAAATGGAAAATCTGCATCCATGTCCTGTAGGGTTTGGCAGATGTTATTCCACACCTTACCCACCTGCTTGATCTACTGCATCTGTTTTACTGATGTTTAACCTCTCTCCATAATTGTCTGTGTCTTGAAGTCATCCTACTCCTTTTCGGACATGTCATTGTGTATTATTATTGTTATTGTTATTATTATTATTATTATTATTATTATGGTTGCATTCTGCACATGTTCGGAATAAAACATTCAAATCAAATCAAATCAATTATTTAGTTACTTTTTTTCCCTCCTTTTTTATGGAACAGTGTTTTTTCATGTCTTTCTTCACACTTTTGCTTCCATAGTCTGGTGTCATTTAGATGAAAATGTGTGTGGTGACCTGGGATGTCTTAGCAACACAATAAAGGCCCTGTGTTTCCTTTTCTCTTCCGTCTCGTCTCAGGCAAAGTCACAACTGTCATCATCATCTTGCAGTTAAAACAATACAATGTTCAAAACCACAGCCTGTCTCCTACCTCGTAGCCCATTTCCTATAGTCAAAGTTTCCTTCATACCTTTCATTTATCCCCAACAACTGCCAAGTCATCCTCGGGCCAAATGCTCCTTCCTATCCCCTCATGTGGGTTCGGGAAGAGAATTAGAGGAAAAAAACGTGGGAGGGAAAAGGGGGTAGAAGGGAGTAGCAGCAATGGGGGCCAGGAGTGGGGTTAATCCACAACCCAAACATTGTTCCATCATCTAATCAGGGAGGAAATGGTACGGACCTGCTGGAATACTAACATTTAGCTCATGGCTCGACCACTTTACTTGCAGTAAATTTGGCTGGTTTAAGCAGAGGGGCTTATCAAGAGTCACGGGAATGGGAGACATAATGACTGAACTGGGCGTCAGGATGCAGTCTGTGTAAGCTCTTAGGAAAACAGGTTTAGAAGAAAGCATTCGCTTCTGTCTTACGACCCTGTGTTTACGTTGAATGTAAAAAATATATATATATGAATTAGATAGCAAAAGACTGAGCAAAGTCACAATTAGATTTTACTTGTTTATGTAAAGAGATTACATAATGTCTTTACTTTGGGAGAATTTGTGACACTTTCAGCTGTCCATTTTGTTTTTATTCACAGATCTAATATATAGTTGATTCATATGGGACTAGTATTTACCTATGGACCTCCAGTAATTAGTAATAAATGCAGATACTGTCTGTTCTTAATCCTTTGTGAATCAGACATGTCTGTAATTGTATTTTTGTAAACTCCACCTTTTTTCAGCTCGCACAGAGATCCTGTGAAAATGATAGTGTTGTGCAAATCATGATCTCAGCAATTTTATGGGTTATGCAACATTTTTAATGTTCATTGCAGATTTGTTCAGCTTATTTTGTAGTTGAGGGTGATAAAAGATGTTTTGGTGATGATAAACCTAAGTTTAAAACTCCCTCAGATGGAAATCTGGGAGAGTCTTGTTGTGACCCAGTAAATATGTCGACTGAAAAACTACAATTAAATCTTTCAGTGAATTGGCATTTTAGAAGATAAGATGATGAGCGTAACAGCTACAATAACGAGTGTTTTCTCAGTCTTTCTACTGTTGTCTACTTGCTGAACTTGCCCTTGACAAATAATGGGGAATAAAATGAGGAAATTTGAGTAAAAAAACAGACAATGTGCCGCATTAAATGTCCACAGATTATCCTTGTTCCATGTGAACAGTGCTTTAGACACACCTCAGTAGAATGGCTCTTTCTTGTGTATAAATGTCTGTGATGATAGTTTATTACAAAACTTGGCAGGAATTCTACAATTACCTTTCAGCATTTTGTAATTCAAGTGGTCTAACAGGAAACAAGACGTCTGCACTTTCTCTCTATCTAGACTTAGAGCCTCAAGAAAAACTACACCATGATGGCAAGTTTTGGCAAATCACAGGTGTGGGTATGGGTCAGGTGTGGGACTTCTTACAGCTTCTTGTAAATGCAGTTCTACTCCTCTGCACAGTTCATCGACTATATTTGTAGAGTTTATATATATGAGGTTTTGTGTTTTCCACTGTCCTGCAACTTCAAACATGTGGATTTGTTGTTGTATAAGTTCATATTAAAGGTGTCATTCCGCTGAAAACCACTTTTCCACGCTGCTTTTGGAATCTGATGGGTCACCCCGACTTACTGACACATGCATTTGTCACCTCCACTGGCTGCATACAAAAAAAAAAAACAAAAGGAATGAGGGACCCAGGGTTAAGCATGTCCCCGATTGCAGAGAATCTGAAGTAGCATTAGCATTAGCATCTATGAGAGAAGACGTCACCACAGTAGCTGCTGCACAAACTTGAAAAAAATGGCGGATCAAACTGGTTCATGTGCTCTCTGTGGAAATAAAGGCGCCTTTTTTTTCAGAAACAATAATGGCACGAAACCTAGCTGGATGCTACTCTGGTAAAGGTAAACACATACAGACAGCAAGGGGGGAGTTTTCCGTCATGCATTCTGAGCCAATCAAAGACGCCTCATCACTGCGTCATGGACATGTATGAGTACCGTTAAGTACCTCAAGTCATTTTTCTACTGTGAAAAAACAGCTGGATACAAAGCAATCCGGACGTTTTTTTAAAAAAATAGAACCAATACACAATGAATTCAATAACAATGGAGAACACAGCAATATTAATGAAATACCGATGGAATGACACCTTTAAGCACAAACTATCTGAAAGTATCATTACAATTAGATAACAAGTAAAATGTGTTGTCTTTTCTGTGGTTTTCTTTTAATTTATCCATCAATAAAATCCCTGAAACTATTAATCCAAACTAAAGGAATAACTATAAGAATATAGATAGTTTTTCTGGACTTTATTGAATTCAGAATGTGGTATGAAAAGAGTGAAAAGGGACGACAGTATTATTAAAGCATTTAATTTATGTATTTCTATAGTTGTTGTTTTTTTTTTGACAGATTTGTCATTTAGGAGTTAAAAAGCTTTCTCATTTGCAGACGTACAAATAATGTTTAACTTGAATCCATTGATTTGTCATAAAACATTGGGTTATTTGTTGAGAAGCTGTGCAAAATCCAGTGTCGGCATTTGTGGGGTTAAACATCTGTCATCAGCATAACTGTCTTTCATTAGTTTTTTGTTAGATTACAGCACTTGTCAGCACTTGCACTCTTCACTTGCATTGATACTTAGCACGTCTTTGTTTCACTCATAAATTAGGTCTGACTGTCACATGTGTTGCTTAACACATTTTTGTGGAGTTTTGAGTTACACCCATTCCAACTTTAGTTTTATTGAAATCGAAGCTCTTGCCATGTGTATTAAAAGGTTAACTCAGGATATTCTGTAGAGGAACCTACAGCTGAGCAATGAGCAGCTATGTTTCTGATCACATAGAGTTCTGATGTGAACATGGTTTGAGGCCTTTGTGCTTTTCATCTTTCATGTGAAAGGAAACAACTTTTAACAAAGGTCAAGGATTGTCCTGAAAGATCCACTGAAACGACGAGAAAGTACTGCATTTTTGTTCTTTCCAGAATCCCACAGGAATTTTTGGTTTGTATGTGATCTTGTTTTATTACATAATTTAGAGGTTGTGAAAGGAAACTGTGAGCTTTTCTAAGACTTGTAAACATTACATTGTAATTGTATCTTACCGATTCAGCTGAATTCATTCATCAGTTCAGTGGTGAATGGCTCTAATTAACAAACGATCAATAAAAAAGCTGATTTATTAGTAAGTTAAATCTTACTAGTATGACTGTGTAGCTTTTTAAAAACAACTGCCCAAGCTTATTTTATCTACTTTTGCACAACAAACAAAGGATATCTAAACTGAAAAGGAATTTTGTAAAAGCTTCCATGGTTCTTAATGGGAGTAATAAATAGTTGAAACTGGTGTAGACATTGGATATTGAACACCAGGTCCTGAAGCTTGGAGACAAAAAATGTTAAGCCTCTCACTTTGCCTGCAGTAGGATCTTTTTTTGACAGCATTTCCTGATTGATATCATATATACTACTGGAGGACAAGCATCTACCTGAACATACTTAACCACAGTATACTACAATTACATGTATCACTATCAAATTAGCAGTAGCTCATTTGTTAGGACAAACTCCTTTATGGAGAAAGACAAAAGGAGACAAATGAACAAAAGATCTAAAGACGCAAAGGTGTCATATGACCCCTGAACCCACGTTTCATTGAAGCAATGGCATATATATTGTGTCACATGGCTCTCCTCTCTCTGGTGAAGTGTTTGATTTATTGCTCTGTTGAGAGGAGACTATAAGCTTGAGCCAGCGCTGGAAAACCTCTCTCACTCCAAGTTCCTGCTCTTGTCTTTTGAAATCACTGTCATGGAGTGTTTTGTTGAATATGACAACTTCTCACTTTCTACCTCTTACTTACTTTAAGAGAGTTTTTGTTTTTTTTTAATTCGGTAAGTAAATTTCCATTACGCAATAGGGGAAAATGTGTACTTGTTAGAATTTTGTCATGTTTTGTCTATTATATTCTATTAATAATGTAATGTAAAGTGGATGACTCCACTTCCCCAACATAAAAGTCCAAATTTTTTTTACTAAAGTGATTTTTTTCAAGGGTCAAGCAGTAATTAAATTCAAAAAGAACAACCAGATAATAATCATCCAACAAATGCCAACATTATTTCCATTTTACACAGTGCCATGTACAAGGCTGCTGGCAGTAGGAATTAAGTGACCTTTTGAACCTGTTTGTTTTGCATCATAATGGACTGTATTTGCATCATGGTCACAACAATAGAAATTATCACCACAGGACCTGACCTCAATCACCCAGGTTTGATCAGGCTTTGTTCAACTGCCACAATCTGTAGAGTTGAAGAGATGCACTTGCAATATCGTTGACCACCTTTGATTTGAATGCTTTATTTCGAACATGTGCAGAATGCAACAATAATCAATACAACAATAATAATAATAATAATACACAATGACATGTCCAAAAAGGAGTAGGATGAAGCATAAGTTTATTTAATCCTACCCCCTCTTCACTTCCCCATTAACCTGAATTCATCTTATAGCAATAGAGTACATAGTACAAAAATTATGATAATAATAAAAATAATTATAACAGTAATAATAATAAATAATTGAAGTACGAAATATATACAAAAAGCAAAACCGTACAAAAAAAACAACAAATTGAATTTTTTTTTTTTCTAATTTGTCTGCATTTTGTTCTCTTTTTTTAACCCCACAGAGGGGGAGTCAACATTGCTTGAAATCAATGCATATTCCAGTCCAGCCTTCACAATACCCTGGAAGCAAGTTCTCTGTTTAATAGTGCAGCAACAATACATCAATTGAATCAATTTTTAAAATAGTTGGCAATGAATTTGAGAGTTGATTGTTAGGTCTTAAGCACATTAGGATTGATGCATGTCCGCATGCATTGTAGTGTAACAAAAGGAAAACAATAAAGTGGCTGAGACTGACGTTTTCATATCTCGATGGCCTCTGATCCAGCGGATGGTACCTGTTGATTTCATTGAAAACGTGAACCAAAGACAATGATATCACACACCTGGGATGCGGTGCTGGAGAAGAAGGCAAACAGCGGGGGGGGGGGGGGGGGGTAACAAACCGCTGCTGTCTGGCCAATCTTCCTGAAGCAACCAATAAGACAGCTCACAATAACATCATGTGCTACAGGAAGTAGCTGAAACTAGTCAAGCAGGTAAACAAACACCGCACTGCTCCCAGTAGGGTCAGGCAGCGCCGGTGTATTAGCAGCAGATGTCTACGTGTGTGTGTGTGTGTGTGTGTGTGTGTGTGTGTGTGTGTGTAAAACTGTAAAACGCTTTGGGCACCTTATGGTGAATAAAATGCACTATATAAGAACAGTCCATTTACCATTTATTATTACCTCTGCCAAGGAGGTTATGCTTTCGCTGGAGTTTGTCTGTTTGTTTGATTATTAGCAACATTACTCAAAAAGTTATGAATGGATTTTGATAAAAAAAATTTCCGGATGGGTTTGGAGTGTCACATGGAACAAATGACTACATTTTGGTGGGGGGAGGTCTGCCTTGGTAGAGGTTTGTGCTGCCAGTGTTTTTTTTACTTTATTTTACCATTTATCAAGGCACCAGACTAACATTACCTGTCGGTGACTGGAACAAATACTTATGACACTAGTTTGACAGCCCATACCCAGAGCTGGTTGAAGACTATATCTTGCTAATCTCTGCCCATAACAAGTCTAGGTAGCAGGTTAGTTAGCATTAGCATTAGTAGCATTAGTGACTTGGTGCAGCCTATATTGCTTTGGCTTATATATGGATCTTTGAGAAGTGAGTCTTTTGTGTTTATCCAATGAACCATTTAATCATTAAATTAATTGTTAGTTGCTGCCCTACTATTTAACACAAGTGATTGTCTCTAAAAATCAACTTGTCATCTCTGTTGTTTTCACTACGGTGATGTTTCACAGGTGATTTACACTATTACTGTAGGTAAAGTCACTCTGTTCTGAGTCGTCACTGCTTGGGAGGCATACATAAATAGACCTGTCCTCAAATGTGGAACCGTAAAACATTATGTCATCATTAAAATGAAGGTGAAGGCTTCATTTTCAGAACAAATACTGCTTTAATGTAGCATTTTTAGGTGGTGTAATAACCATCAGCATCAAGTTCCTGCAAATCTTCAGTTTATTTTTACAATTACACTGTTATTCCAAGTTTAAACAAAGCCTAGTGCTTAGAGGCTGTATAGATTTCTCCTGAAGTTGCACTGGGACTCATTACAGTGTTTTAATATATCGTATGAACAGAAATAACACTGCCCAAAAGGTCATTAGTCAGCACAATGTAAGAGCAGTGTTTATTTTATTTGTCTATTCTCTGATTGCAACATTAAATGTTCTTAATTTAATGTGTAATTCACAGTCATATATTAACTTCATGTTTCCTCTTAAGATGGTGGATTTCTCCCCCTTGAAAAAATATTACAGAAATTTGAAAGTGCAGTGACATGAGGGTAGTTTTCAGATTTACAGTGAGACAAACATTTACTGAAACCCCATCACTTCCTCTGAACAGACAGTGAACTAGTCTGTGGGAACTATGGTGTGACATTAAAACCAGCTTCACCATGATGAAACCTGCTGCTGCACAACTACACAGCTGACACTGTTAACCCTAAGTGTGTTATTATCAGACTTTTGCAATTTAGCTTCTGCCTGAAAATGATGGATTATATTTGTGAGACTACAGTACATCTTGCATCTTCTAGTTTTAAGTTGTGCTCACATCAGTGGTTCTCAAATCTGGTCCTCATGGTCCAGTGTCCTACATGTTTTAGATATCTCCCTCCTCATATTTTCTTATTTAAAAAAAAAATAATAATAATAATTATAATAATTCAATAAAAATAAAATAAAACTACATAAATAAATAAAAATAAAATAAACGTTTTGGAAAATGTTTTTAAAGAAATTTGATATCTCCCTCTTTATTTTATATAAATGTAATCAAATAAATAAATAAAATAATTTTTTATAAATACATTGAAAATGTTTTACAAAATTAAACTAAATTAAAACAATTTTAAAAAAATGTAAATAAAAAAAAATACTAATTAAATTTTTTTATTAAATTTAAAGAAATAACAAGAAAAAATATAGGGAAAAAAATCCCTGTTCTATCACACCTGGAAGCCATTACATGTGGCAGTACATCAGGCTTCTGAAGAGCTGATCAATAATTGAACTAGGTGTGATAGAAGAGGGAAAATGGGTAAAACATGCAGAACACTAGGCCACGAGGACCGGATTTGAGAAGCACTGGTGCATGCAGCATTGGCTTGGACATGTTCAGTTATCTTTCCTGTGAAGACTTGGGTGTAAGAGTAGAAAATAGGACAGTGATAAAATGAATGCAAATATAATATAGCTTTTACTCAAATGAAATCAGTGCATCTTAATGAGTAGGAGACATGGATGACTAATCAGGGGTTGTGTAAGGTTTCCCATGCCAGATGCCTCTCACAGGATCTAGGAACATTTGTGCTTTCCAGACCAAAATGAAAATGGTTCTATCTTTAAATATGTGACAAATAAAGCATAAATCAAATACAGTAGCTGTGCTCTCTCATCACTTTCACTGCATAGTGTTGTAAACTGTTGTGTAAACTCTGATGTACACTCATGATCTGGGAGTGTTCAAATGTTGTGTCTGTAAACATACTTCAGTCTCTGTAGTTTAGTGCACATCTGTTTAGCTTTGAGTGATTTTTGTCATTTATCTTAATCTTTTCCACCTTACTGTGTTCTGGATGACTAGGCATCATCATAATTTATAGCCCACAGAGTGTGGTTGGCACATATAAATGATAATCTTGTGGTTATGCTAAAGGTCTTACATAATATGGTGTCCCACAATTCCTCACATGTTGCTTTTTCTTCTACAAAATGATGAATTCCACTTTTAGTCAGGCCTCTTTTGACAAAGATCATTATTCTTTTTAACTTCAGGGTGGTCTTTTCAAGATGGTTGGCGTTATAGTTTATGAGACATGGTCATCCGTTACAACACACAGAGTCTAAATAGTCTAGTGTCATCGAACTTGCCTGAAATATTCTCCTCAGAAGCTGAAGTCCGGCTCTGGGATAGGATTGTTGCAGTGCAGGGCTGATTCCACTGTATAATACCATGCCAATTATCATCTATTAACTGTCATTACGTGTGATAATCCCTGTTTCGTAATAGTCTTTTGTTCATTGTCTCTGTCCCGGGCAGTGATTCCAAAGCCAGTCCTACTCAGCTCAATTGATTTAGAACTTTAGCCGCTTCCTTTTTTAGTTCCTGTCACAAAATAAGAAAACTGGGGTGTTTGTTGTTGACATTCTGTCCCTTCAGATGTCTGTGCTGTTGTTGGCGAGTCTCTGAATGTAGTACTTTGTATTTTTAACACAAGGTGGTCCACAAATAATTGGCATTTAAAAAAATAAAAATAAAAATCAGCGTTGTCTGACTTGAGTTGAATTTGGCTTTTGACCGAATGTATCCATTAAATCAGGGGTCCCCAAGCTTTTTCCTGTGAGGGCCACGTAACTTTTACCTTCTCTGATGAGGGGCTGCAGTCAGTTTGTAACAGAAAAAGTGTGACGATTGCAGGAGTGCCTAAATGTAAAAATGTATTGTTTTCCAGAAAGCCACAATCAAATAACCCTCTCTGGGTTCTTCACAGAAAAAAAGTCAATTGAACATAAAGTTCTTCGTCTTAACAGGTCCAAGTTCAACTTAGTTGTCAGAGCAGAATCTCTGACTTAAATGACTCATATGAGCAGTTTCTCAAAGTTCTTGTGTTAAACTAGTCACTAACTAATAGTTAATAATGAAAATAGTTCAAAACTGAGGAACATTTTATTGCAAAAGTCCAACTTTATTATCAAATACAAATACACATATGTGACCCGCCACCACGAAACCAGGCATAAGTTGCGCTGAGCCGTTCAGAGCTACAGCCAAATTTAGGCTGGAAGGCGATTTCTTATTTGTGTTTACATTTTATCAAAAAACGGTACCTTAACACCTCTATTTTCAGTTTCTGTGGTTATTACATTGAAATTCGATCAATAAAGGTGTTTATTGAGTCAATTATTTAAGCGGCGACAAAAGTTGAGGGATTGCTGAGCAAAGACAAAGACGACTTCCACCTCTTTTCGCAGAACAAACCGATCTCCGTTCCGTGGGTAAACACCCAAGTGTTCGGTACGAGGTAAAAGCTTATATTGAATGCTCTGTCCAATGGTGTAAGCCAAATGATTGTAATACGTCGCACTTCTTTCCTATTATTATAATATATAAAACTTCTGTGACATGTCCATCAGAGTGTCCTTTAACATCTGTGAAAAATTTTTGTCAATTGGATACGAATTATTATGCGTTGCTAAGGACTTCCTACCCCAAAACAGTCCAAAACGTTGACGGACAATTTCTAAAAAAATGCAAATTGCAAAATATGTCCAAATGTGGATATTAAAATTACGATAACTTTGGTTCTACTTGTGATAGAAACATAATTTTTTCACCATCTTAAACCTTAGTTTCCACTCTACCAAGCTACACAGATAACTCAGTTTTGATTTCCAGACACTTATGCCTGGTTTCGTGGTGGTGGGTCACATGTATGAAAAAAAAAATTAAATCAAAATGCTCTCTGGTATTGTTCAGGCGGCTGGTTCAAATTTGGAGGTGGGGCACAGTTTGGGGTCCTCTGCATTAGGTGATCCTTCTGTCTTTTACTTCAACATGTGTTCGATAACTGGCTGCATCACTACCCACAGATCAGTTTGACATCATGAATGGTTTGATTTGTTACCAACTGTGGTGATTTAGTGGCAATCAGACATGTGGGCTTTGATTCAAATTGGGTCAAATCTCATAAAACCTCTGCCCACTTGGAGAAAACCCATGATACATGCTAAAATTAGGCAGCAGAAAAAAAAACATACAAGTTATTCTGTTTTCCAAGTCCACATTGGCCCCAGATGCTTTCTGCATGGGAAAGTTTTAGATTAATATCTTGTATATAAAATGTCTTTCTTTGATTTTGCAGAAATTTTGTAGCACATCCAAAATCATCATGTGCAGCATTTTGTGTTGATGTGTAATAATGTACTTTTATGTCGGTTGTTAAGGGTTTTGTTCCTTTCAAGTTTTCAAAAAATAATATTTCTTCAACCAAGAATGTTTGTTTGTCTATCAGGATGACTATACCAAAACTAACATGCTGATATTCATCAAACATACTGGAAAGATAGGAGCCATTGAAATTTTACAGCCAATCTTGGATTTTTTTTCCCCTTCATTTTTTATCACAATGGCTCACATTCATTAACCAACATGTAAGTGCAGTGTGGGAACTGAAATATTGGTAATTAGTATGAGGGGGAAAAAGATCACTTCATAAAAGTATCAGTGGAATATATATATATATATATATATATATATATATATATATATATATATATATATATATATATATATATATATATATATATATATATAAAATTGTGTAATAACAATTAATATTCATGAAAAATCTGGATTATAATAATAATAATAATTATTATTATTATTATTATTATATACTTGTTTTTAATAACTGGTGCACCTGGAGGAAATTGATGCAGTGTAGAGAGAACAAGATAAAACTCAACATCTCAAAAATTAATTCCCCTACATCAGGTTGATTCATGATCAAAGCTAAATTCATCGCCAGACTTGGCTATTTTCACGTGTTGTGGGAATAACATGGAGGATTTTCATATTTTCCTCTTTCTGATCCAGGTTAATACAAATTTTAAAAATAAAATATGAAAAAAAAAGGTTCATGAATGGTTCATGAAGCCCATTGTGCTCAGAGCTTCTTCATGTTCTCTCAGAAATGCTCTCCTACGTGTATTTTAATCTGGAAAGTGTTTTAGCCAGAAAATAAATGATAATGGACTTTAAATTAAAATGCTGTATTTATAGTTCTTAATCTTCTACGACACTAGTATCATAAATTCTGAGATAAGCCCCTCCATTTTGGTTCATCCAGTAGCATACCAACACACCACGCACTGAGCAAACAGTTCACAGTCACAATAGAGGATCCCCGTGATGGCGGTGGCAGCTCATGAAAAGGTCCGGATGATGGATTGTAGTCAGATACCATTCCTGACCTTGGGTTGAACTTGTTTGAGCTACATGAGTCCGGGGGACCCACAGCCAGTGGGCCCCTTTTTATGAAAAGTCAGATGTTATCAATGTTAGTACTGTTGTTTAGCTTTGGATTGGGTTTTTTTTTTCTTCTACGAATCCTATTTAGCACAAAGACAAGAGTTGGATCTTTCCTGTGATGATAAGAACATGTTGGTTGACTGTGCTGTTTTGTCAGTGCCTTGTCATGAACCTTTTGATTTAGGTCCTGCAGCAATGAACAAATTGACGGATTTTATTGTACGCTCTGTGGCTGAAGGAAGAGACAAGACTAAACAAACCGTGCATCAGCAGTAGGGGTGTGACGAGACACTCACGAGATGAGACGAGACGAGATTGGGTTCACGAGATCGAGACGAGATTTTAATAAAACTAAATTACAAATTATATGAATGGGCAACAGACTTTTATTTTACTGAGTTGCCACATGTATTTTATAACTCTGTTAACATTAACTTTTAATGAAGTTCTTCCTTTTAATGAACTTATTCCTCTACAAAAATTAAAACTAAAATAAAATGAATAAAATTATATATTTCTCATTTTTTTCAAGTGCAGACAATATGTGCGAAACAAAAAAGTTCTTCTCTGTCAATACAGACTGAAAATAGTTCAACAGAGCCCGACCACGTATGTCACTGACATGTCACTTCTTCCTCCTTCTCCTTCTTCCAGGTAATACCAATATTTTCCAACGTTTTTTTTTTTTTTCTGGCTGCTTGCTGGATAACAAATCTCGCAAGACTCGCAATTTTAACACAACGAGAAATCTCACCAAATTACATCTCAAATTAGATCTCATCACACCCCTAATCAGCAGTGATATGAATTTCTGTTTCCTTGCTTAGAATATTTCTCTCAATGAGTAGCCATGTTGTGTTGTTTTTGTACTGTTAATCAGAAACAGAGGCATTTACAGATTAAACCCTTTTGCCAAGTTGAATTAACAAGATTATTGGCTAAAGTCCAGAAGACGTGTTTACATGAGTTCTTGAACCTGGATGCACAGTGTGGGATTCTATCAGGATTATGCAACACACTTAAAACAACATCCTGTAAAGTAGAGTGCCTTTGACTACAAAGGAGGCGTGTGGCTATAAAGCAGTCATGTGGGTCGGTTGCACATGTCTCTGTTTATGTTCGTCAGCTATGGAGCTAACAGCTGTCATCTCTTTAACAGACTGATTGCATTTTGCCTCAGGGCTTTGACGTGAGTAGTGTTTTACTTTATAAGTCATGGAAACTATTCTGTCTCTAAACCTTGAATTATTACTTGTTAATTTAGGTAAGTGTCCAATCAACAGCCTCTGACATTATTGCTGCTGGGTTAGTTACTGTATGTGTTTTCACTTGATATCCCTCAGGGTGGAGGGGTCGTAGTAAGCTAGTTCAGACAGTTCTGACATGCGGATGGTTCTTTTGAAGTAAAGCTCTTATTCCCACTGACATGCCAACTACATTGCTTTACATGTCATGTTTTAAAATGTACTTTTTTTTCTTAGTGAAATATTTTAGAATTTCGTCCACTGCCAGACTTGGACAGCCTCTTCTCATCATGATGCCGTTTTATCTTTTACAACATGAAAGCAAATTCTCCTGACAGTTTTTAAGGTCAGTACTATATTGGCTTTACTATTTCATTATTCATCAAAGTAAAATATGAACGATTCACACAGTACTGCTCCCTCAGGAAAGCAGAATTTGGCAGAAATCATGTTTGTTTCTGCAAAGTTCATTCATTCATCTCTAAATTAACAGAGACTTCCTATCTTTGTGGATACCACTGTGATAATGATGACCGTTTGGACACAAATCCATGAGAATGACTTTAGTTTGGACATGAAAGATTTCCACAGGGAAGGAAGCCTAAAAAGCAAGGGAAAATATCCAACTGGCATTGTTTGATTGTTTGTGAAACAATATGGGCTGCATTCCACTGCAAACAACAAAGGGTACACATTCCTCTTTTTAAGAGTCCTCTTATATGAACCTGCTGTGGTTTTGAAAAACTGTTCAAATTCAGAAGTTTCCAGCATCTTTATTCTACTTATTTTCTTGTGGTATTCATTTTACTGTACCAGCTCCATGTATATTGTTATATAAAGCATACATGATCATGTGCAACAGTGGAACAAAATTGTGGACCTGTGGATTTCAGTCTGGTTAAGTTGCCGTTCCAAAAAGCATCTATTTATTGACATATTCAATCAATCAATCGATCTAATTTTATTTATATAGCACCTTACAACACCAAAAGCTGTACAAGGTGTTTTCCAAAATGTGATAAAAATAGTAAAAAAAAAAAAAAACAAGTAATGGTTATAAAAGTAAGTAACAATTATAAAACCAAGATAAAAACAAAGATAAAACAAGTTCTAAAACCATAGCAACAACATAAAAAAGGACATGGACAGTCGACTACATGTCAAACGCTTGCCTAAATTAATATGTTTTTAACTGAGATTTTAAATCCGCTAGCTCAGTCATTATTTGTAATTGTGCTGGAAGGACATTCCACAGCCTTGGGCCGAAAACTGCAAAAGAACGTTCGCCATATTAAATATATGCATATATTGATTGCGATGTTTGTTATCTCAAACTGTGTGTTTCTGCCTGGTCACAGAGGAGTTTCAACTCAACATGACACTTATGGCAGCAACAGATGTCCATGAATCAAGGTTCTTAGCAGCTTTACAGTCACTGCCAAACCGAACAGTGAGATAATGAGAAAAACGTTATAACATAACCAGAAGAGAAATGTGTAATTTATGTGAATATGAATAAACCCCAAAGCACGTACTGCCCTAGAGATAGTGTATTAATTGACCTAACCTCGACAGCATGGTTTCCACGTGGGGGTTTGAGCCCACCAGAGACTAATGTCATGTCATCTGGGATTTATTATGAGTGTAGAAGACATCCACGGGCTGATTTTAATGTCTTTATCTTTTATTTTTTGTTGAAAATTATGTGTGAGGCTTTGTTCAACCCAATCTGAAGCAATATATTATTCTCATTTAATTTTATTATACGTGACTTCAGAGCAGCCCCCGTTTTTTTTTTTATTATCATAATAATTAACTTTATTTATATAGCACCTTTCATACAAAAACTGTAGCCCAAAGTGCTTCACATTGATTAAAAATTAAAATACAATTTTAAGACAAGGGTAAAATAAGAAATATATTAAGATTTGATTACACACAAAATATAAAGAATGGGGTCACAGAATTGTGACCCCATTCTTTATTTCCCTTCAAAGGCTGATGAAAATAAAAATGTTTTTTAATTTGGTTTTAAATATACTCAGTGAACTAGCTTCCCTGATGTCTTTTAGAATTGTATTCCATAACTTTGGTGCATAGTTAACAAAGGCTGCGTCCCCAATTTTCTTTGTAATATTCCTTAAAGCTGTCATTCCATGGTTATTTCATTAATATTACTGTGTTCTCCATTGATATTGAATACATTGTGTGTTGGTTCTATTTTAAAAAAAAAAAAAAAAAAAAAAAAAACGTCTGGATTGCTTTTGTTTCCAACTGTTTTTTCACGGTACAAAAATGACTTGAGGTCGAACAACAGTTTACCGGTACTTCCTCATACGCAGTCACGAGGCGTCTCTGATTGGCTCAGAATGCGCGAAGGAACACTCCCCCCTCGCCTCTTGATGTGTAGTATTTAGCTTTACCCAAGCAGCATCTAGCTAGGTTTCGTGCCGTTACTTGATCTGAAAACGCGCAAGGAAAAAAAACAAAGCTTTATTTCCACATGTACCAGTTTTATCCGCCATTTTTTCCAGTTTGTGCAGCAGCTACTGTGACGCCGTCTTCTCTTGTAGATGCTAATGCTAATGCTACTTCAGATTCGCTGCCGGGGACGCACGCGGGTGACTCTAAAGTCCCTCTGTTGTCAGATGGACCGGCTTTTTCTGCATCCCTCGTTTCTGTTGTTGTTTTCTGTGAATGAGGTATGCAGCCAGTGGAGGTGACAAAGCACTTTCAACGACAATGTGTGTCGGTAAGTCGGGGGGTGACCCATTAGATTCCAAAAAAGGAGCGTGGAAAAGAGGTTTTCAGCGGAATGATACCTTTAAGTAATGATGTTAAATACTATTCTGACTGTATGCAATCCTTGTAAACATGATGTAATGTTGTAATCTCATGTGATCACTCTCATTGACAAGGTAAAGCTGACCTAACTTTACTGTAGTTAAAACATACAGGTTAGCATCTGTGACAGCCAGTGTTTTTTTCCTGATCGTATTTACTGTGCAATGAGGCTTTCACGGTAACAGTGACCTATACAAGTCCATGCGGTGAAACATAGTATCTAGGTTTACTGAGTACAGAACAGTCATCTGACACATTTATTGAGGAGCTCCTAAATCAAGGTCATCTTTTCCGCTGCTTTTTTTTTTTAAGCTGCAGTTATAAAAGTATCTAGGACACTAAATCTTCACTAGAATGAGACCATAGAATGTTACTCCAGTGAAATTAGAAAAAAAAAAAGCTATTTATCTTAAGAGAAGGCCATAGAAAGGTTGTTCTCTTAAAAATCTACTAAATGTTAAATCAGGAAATTGAATTGCTTAATGTTTTTTAGATGGACATTTTATTAACAAATACTGGGCTCCAGTATTGTCGTCTGATCATAGAGCTGCACATGGATTATTTTTTTGTTTTGTAAATGTTTCTCAGTAGCAGAATTGGAGACAGAATTAATCTCATTGATTAAATTAAACCTCAGTGTGCAAAGCCAGTAGGGCTGTGTCTTGCCAAGACAGAAGACTGAGATGGGAAAAGACAAAAAGTAAAAGTAGGACAATTATTGTACTGCTCTTGCTGTAAGCTAAGATAATGCTGTTTATGGATAAGTACCTCTCAATAGTGGTGGGAGAAGTATTCTGTTTTTAATATGTTGTAATGGCACACTGAAAATACTCTGATAAAACTTCTGAACTTATTTAAGTAATATCAGAGGAACAAAAAAAAAGATTCCTGTCAGTGTTTTCCTGATATGTATGATATTTTTGGATTTTATAACCACATTAATGTTCATGTTTAAGGTTGGACTCACTTCAACTACTGTTGGTAGTTTAATCATATTCTATGAGATCATCATATATTTATAGCATCACTGGCCCATGAGAGCCATATATCTCAACTTTTCACGAGTTCATAAAAACAGGCCTGTTTCCATATTTGTGGATATGTATTTTCCAGCTAATCCATCGGGATTTTATTAAAATTAAGTTTATGTGTATAGTTTAAAGGATATGAGGCTTTTAAACTTAACCTATGAAGGTGCATTTGCACACTTCAGTTTATGATAAACCTTCAACATTATAAACATCTGGATATAGTCCAAACATAAAGTTGCATAAAATAGAAATTAAATGACATCTGTGTAGTTTATATTGTTCTGTATGCACCACAGCAAGCCTCACAAACGGTCTATAAGTTTTAAACAATATTTCAAGTGCATGTAAATACAATAGCAGTATTTAGTTCCATTCTGCTGGTGTTTGTCAGTGTTATGTAGTGCGCTACCCAGAGTGAGAATACGACTGTGGGTATGTACACTGGTGCTTTAACCTAAATGTGAGACGCAGCGCATTACTGTATGTTCACAGTGACAGTGCTACTGTGGTGGTGATATTAAACAGATGCAGTATTCACCATATATCTGAATTTAGGTTTTTCAGCTGACAGGCTTTCCATCTACAAAGCTATGCTGCAAGTGTGGATGGGGAAAAAAAACATAACAAATTTGTCTGTCTTTCCTACTAAGAGTTTCCTCTGTCATTGAAGTTTGCCACTTAACATGCTGTGCCCCTTTAAGTTGTTTAATCGACCGATAATGTTATGTCTTCCCACAGAGCAGGGTCATACTGCAATCATGGAATGTTAGTTTTCTGGACCATGTGTTTGGACTGTGAGGCAGACATTTAGGCCTCACACTCAGACTTCAGCCTTCACTCAACACTTCTGTACTATCAACAGCTGGACCATAATGCCCTTTTCACAACCACTGCCGCAGTAGGGAATAAGGCAGTGAAAGGCTAAATCAAAAGTCAATATACGGAGAAGAATCTGTGCAACTTTCCCTATGAGTCTCTTTGTCTCTTTTTTTTATGAATCTGTCCATCGTATGCCTGACTAGTAAATATTCAGAGTCACCCCCCCACCCCCCGCAGCAGCAGAAATGAGACCTACTGTGCACCCGCTCTGTGACATACAGCAGTGCGTTCCTTTTGTAACAAGTCCAGACTTCCCAATGGTCCAAGACGCTGACAGAAACCCACAGCCAGGCCAGACCTTCTACATCTCTAAACTTTTTTTTTTCTTACACAGCTGTGCAAATAAATGTAAAAGAAACTCACAGGAAATTTAATCTTGTAATTGTTTTGGCTTCCAAACCAAGCAGTCCAAAGGGATTCCCCTCCATGTAAAGGCCAAGTGTCTGCCAATGTTTGTGAGAATAAATGGATTTTAAGTACTCTTGGGGCTTGAAATTCCTATAAGAGCAGATATTTCGGAGTGGGAATAAATAATTCCCCCATTGTTGTTAAGGTTTTCATTTGAATTGATTGTGTATTGTATATTATTCTTTACATAAGCGTGTTTGTCCAGAATTTCAGATGAAGGTAGACCACCAAGGCCTGACTGTTTCTTCAAATACATGTATGTTATATTAAGGAAACAGACATGAGTTTTCTCGCTGTTTGATGAATTTTTGTGTAAGTTTAACAACGTAAAGAGGGTGTTTGTCCGTTTGCGGTATTCTGTGATTTCTAAGAGAGGCGCACATGTTTCCGATAAATCACTGTAGTCACGCAAATACATGCAAACTTGTAGCTTCTCCCCCTCAAAGGGTCTGTGCAACTATTACCCGATAAATCCCCTGTCACAACATATTAGCCTGCCAGAGCCATTTGGTCGGGATGATTGCAGCTTATGTCAAGCTTGTTAGTGTTTAGCACCGTTAACCGAGGAGGACTTGATATACGACCAGTAGCTCTTTGTGCAGCTCTCCATACCATTCCCAAGATTTACTTTGAAGACGTGCGGGGAGTGTGGATAAAGGTCATTGTTTCGTCCAAGTGAAGATTTTGTGTCTAGACTTCAGATTCACTGACTGATATGAGGGTTTCAGTTTGTGTTTTGCTTCCAAGCTGTCGTTTTGCTCACTTGTTTTCCTCCCTTCGCAGGCTGTTACGGGACGATGCTTTGGTGACAAAGATTTCAGAGGAGGTTTGGAGAATGGGATTCTGCTATGCGAGTGAGTTTTGACTAGATTCCTTTCTTTTTCAGTTTGCACAATAATTATGTTGTGTCTAGGATTTCATCTGGAGCTATACTATTTGCATCAATGTAGAACAGAAACTTTAATTTTATCAGCAGCAATGTGTTTATTAAAGTCAGCAGAGCAGCAAGGTGCATTTTCATCTGTGTCAAAAAAGAAACTGTAATTGCTTGTGTCTATTGGTTTGTTTACAGGCCAGTAGGTAGCAAAAAGTACAGTACTTTGTGGAAAACTGGAGCATTAACTAAGAACAAATGTATTGAATTTTGGAGTGGATTCTATGAAGCATCTTTTTTGTTTCATTATACCCGGACACCTTGTAAGCACAGTTTATTTTAATATTGTTCTGGCCCTTACAGCTCATTTACCCTGAAAAGAAATTTAGTCAGATCCTAAATGCAATTAATAAGGAAATTTCTAATCACATAGTTTTTTGGGTTTTTTTTTTTAGATATTTGCAGTGATTTGTTGTAGCCCACTGGCCCAGTGACCAGAGACATCATTACACTGTACTCCAATGTGACACATGAACCTTTGTCTGTCTACTTATAATGAGTGGAAGTGGGGAAACAAGGCTAGAAACACACTCACTTGCACTTTTTTTTTTCTTTCACATTCCTCAGTGCCAAGTTTAGTTACACAGGCCCAGTGTTAAATCCACTTCTATTGTGAATACAGACATCAAAACTAATTTAGCAGTGTTCCTGCTGCTTTTGGAATTTCTAGGATATGACTGAATATTAAACGTTGCACAACCTCTTCCTGAACACTGAAAGTTTTTACCAGAGACAGGAATGGCATTTCTTTGTGTATCTTTACAATCCTACATGGTTGGAGTCATGATCTGGATGTTATACTTTATACTTCAAACACATTGTTAAATGCTAGATTGCTTCACACATTTAGAAAACATAACTGAATTTCTGAAGCAATAACTCTGTTGGCTGAGTCGACACAGTAAATCATGATGAGTCCCAGCGTTTAATCAACTAATGCGCCTAAATGGAATTCAGGAGGATGAAGGGAGAGCAGATTGAACATCATTTCGTTTAGTTTTTCACTTTCTTCTGCCAAATTTCAAACAGTTTCCAACATCCTCCTTGTTTTTCCGATGCACAAGGTGTCAGGAAATGTTCATCTCGTTCATCCTTGTGAGATGAAACATGTATGATTTGTTTACTGTACATGTTGTTTTGTATCCAGGGGAACTCTGTCACTCTTTTAGTCATTCCCATTTCCTCCCAATGCTGTAATAACTTTCAAATGTGTTGATCTCTAGAGGAAAATTTGATATACACGCCACAGATTTCCACATAAAACAGACACGAAGAAGTATTTTTTGGTTAAATTGGACATGATAGAAGACACTCCTTGTAGTATTTAATAAGGTGGATTTTAGTTTTTACCTTGGTTAGAGTGCACTTCATATTTTCTTCACATTTGTGAAAGAGAAAAGAGCAGGAATATTCTCTTCTGGCTGTTGCCCATTCTCACTCCTTCCACCTACACATACTGTATATGGCATAGAGAACACCTTTCTCTAAGGATATGCTTAAAAGCTATTCTGGGAAGCATACAGTACAACAAGAAAGTAGAAGCAGATGAAGCAGCCTGGAGAATAAGGGGAAAATTACAGCACTTCATCACAAAATAACTGCTGGAATGACATGAACATCACAGAACAGTGGATATCTAACACCGTAAGAGTATCCAAGGGTGGGTTTCCTTTACAAGGCTGAGTCATTACAGTGCTTCCTCTGATGAAAACACACACAAAGGATGAAACTGGAGATGCAGATAGACTGAGAGAAAGAACTGTGACATATTCACATCTGATAAGCATCCCTGCATTTTAGGAATGAGTTGCAATTTTCTAACAAGAGTTGTGGCCTTAGAATGTGTTTTCAACTGCAGAAAGAAAGACCTCCTCCTCCTCCTCCTCCTCCTCCTCCTCCTCCTCCTCCTCCTCCTCCTCCTCCTCCTCCTCCTCCTCCTCCTCACAAATATATTCTACTCTGATATTAACTGCACTAGAACCAGCTTCGATTTAGGCTCTGTTGTGAACCGTCCAGACGTCACTGGGACCCTTATTTTGTCTTTTATTTCTCATGCAGCATCATGAATTTTTGGTGATTTTTTAAAATTTTTTATTTCCTTTACTTTTTCTTTGTTATCTTGCCTGAGAAGTCTTGTAAAGTGCTTATTAAACAGTCCCTCCACATTTTCAGATTCTTTGGTGCACATCAGAATATCTATAAAAATATAAATACACATGTTTTGAAGTGCTATTTGCCGTTCAACGTATGGCATTTTTGTGAAAATTGCAAGAAATTGTGACCATTTTATGTAGTAACTAAAACTTGATCTTCCGTAATTACAGTAATACTTACAACAAATACTTTATTAAATGGACAAACGTACCTTACGGCTAACCTGACTGTTGCCATCTGGGACCCTTCCACAACCAATCCATTTTCAAAGGACGGACCTTATCTAAAAACTTTGCATGTGATTGGACACTATAAGGAAATGACAAAAAGCTGAAGAGGAACCCAATGCCCAACAGACCACAGTGACATCAGCTGTGGCACAGACAGCCACAACGCTGCCCAGTCATGGGAAGTCCCACCCAGTGACACTGATTGGCTCCTTCGTTTTTCAGAAAGCCTGAATTACACAATACTCAGATGGTTGCGCGAGCCTCGTGTGTATTTTGGCAAAACGCAGCAAGATGACGTGAGTCAGGTTACCTATACGGCAGCTTTTGCGCAAAATACTGCAGTGTCTGATTTAAATTTGTTGAAAAGTTGTGTTTGCATACAACCCATGAGAATTAAATTAGTTTTAGTTGCTAGCATCAAAATGTCTTAGAGGGACCGATTTAAAATTAATGAATTGTTAATTTAAGAATTTGCTTTTAATTGAAATTTAGTCATAGTTTCTAATTGAAAACCTTTCTTCTCTGTTAACTCATCAGAGAACGGTGCCATTTTTGTCATATTTTTGTTAAATTCTGTTCCTGCCTGCCTCTTAAAAAATGTCTTGCCAACAAATATTTACATCAGTAATAAACAATATTTGTTTTCTCTGATAAAATGAACACTGGTCATGAGCCATTTCACCAATCTTGTTTCTTATTTGTCTTAATGGAGCTTTTTGTGTTTTCCTTTCAGGTTACTAAGTTCGATTAAACCTGGCCTCGTGAAGAAAATCAACAGACTTCCAACACCCATTGCTGGCTTGGTAGGTGTTGCTTTTATTTTTGACGCTGAAGTTTACAGTTTTGCCACCTTAACAGCCCTGTGATTATTGATTTTTTTATTTATTTTTTTCCCCTGAGCATCCTTTGCCCTCCTCACATTGTTACATACCTGCATCGTCTTTTGTCCGCATCGGTTTCACGTTCCAAGGATGTACAGTTTCAGCACTGTGGTTAAAATTTGCTGCACTGCATTCCCTCTCGATAAACTTTAGAAGTGTGCATGTCAGCAGGACGTAACAGATGTATCATAGTGGTTGATTTACAACTTAGTACTTTCTAGCCTAAGGGAATAGCTTTGATAACTGTACAGCTAAAATATGGTGTAAAAATTAGTAGCTGTTGCCTCATGTCCTTTATACCTATACTGAAAAACGGCACACAATCTACTGCCATCATCACTTGTTTATGTATCTTGGACTACAGATACTGTACAGTATGTGCAGCTGAAAAATCCCACTTTCAAGGTGCCGCTCAGCATCTATATATGTGACACTGAAATATTAATGCTCATATTCTGCACATAAAATTGTAGAGTTTGTTTTTTTTGGGGTTTTTTTGCATTTTTTCATTTCGGTCAAAAACAATACAGAACAATTAGTAACAGGAGCAGATAAACAATAGGAAAAAATGGACTGAAAAGGCTTTGGGCTGAAGCCGAAGCTTTTTGTGCCCACTGTATTGAAATTTCACATATACAATAAAAGACAGAAAGACTGAGAAAAAAAGAAAGAAATATATATATATATATATATATATATATATATATATATATATATATATATATATATATATATATATATATATATATATATATTTCAAAGCTGATACATGTTGCTTAACCAGATAGATCGAAGTATAACTAGAACAGTGAGGGAGGGAAAAAAACAGAGAGAGTTTATAGTGTTTTTATATAATTACCAATTACCATTGATTTAAAGCCTTTCTTAAATAATGGGATAGAGGTGCTCTGTTTAAGTTTAGTGTCCAGTTGGTTCCACACATTTACCCCAGTGGCAGATAAACATATTTCCCCAAAGTTTGTCCTTGATATTTAAATTTTTTTTTAACATACCAGTTCCTCTGAGATCATATTTATTTTCTTTTAGTTTGAAGAGCTCCTGCAGGCATGGAGGAAGCAACCCATTATAGAATTTAAACATTGTTGTTGCTATGTTGAAGTTTACCAGATCTGCAAATGTCAGGGTTTGATTACTGATAAATAGTGGGGTAGTGGGAGCATAATATTCAGCCAGGTTGACTATTCTTAGTGCTTTCTTTTGAAGGATGAAGATTGGGTTGATTATTGCTTTGTATGTGTTGCCCCAGACTTCACTACAGTAAGTTAAATAGAGTGAACATCATCTGTAGATTAATTCACTGCTGGATCAATTATCTTGTGTCTTGTATAATCAGGTGTTTTTTTGTTTTTTTTCATCTGAGCAAAAGAAACACCCACTGTTCCCGAAAACTGAACGGATATATTGTACCTTGTTTTCTCTTAAATATTTTAGTTGACCTCTTAGGCTATGAATTTAAGTAGAGTTGAACTCTGATACTTTAAAGCTGAATACAGTGCAGTACAGTGGACCTCTTTCATGCCGACCTAAGACCTTGATCTGGATGAAGCAGCCTTTCAGGATCAGGGCTGACATGCAAATAGAGGCACGCTGAAAGTTGATAGCATTAGAACTCATGCTGAACGTACTTCCATCTCGCTTTCCTTTTTAACTCGCTCTCAACTGCTACTGTCTTTAAGTCTTTCAAATTAAATCTAAAAATGTTCAGTTCTGATATTTGGTTGAGAGGGCATGCCACACTAAGCGGCATCACTAACAGATGATGAAGATGAAAGTGTGGACAAAAGTGCAAGGGAAGCTGGGTTTTGTTTGTACCACAGTCTGACAGAATAAATGAGGAAGTCTGGGTTGGGCAGAAATTGCTTTTCTTATCTCATGGTGTCACTAACGGTTGCCAATGAGCCTTTTCTGACTATATACAGTACAAGGGTTGGGTAATTGCATAGTTGTGTTCTTACAGGACATGTTTTCTACCATGCAGTCATTGCTGCAATAACAATTGATTATCCTGTTACAAGTTTTAAAGCTCCAAACTACTGTGCTCACTCATTAACAAAACCATAAATCATAATCCAGTACTTCTGGTGCCCTATGATGGGTTGAATGATGGTGAACCTTTAGCATTGTCATAATATTTACACTACCAAAACAATGGTAAAGTTACTTTATAGATATTTTAGAGTACACAATTCATAAATTTATAAATTCAAAACAAAATTACAAGCTGCTTTACAGTGCTTACAACACATTCTCCTAAAGAAAAATAAGCTAAATAGATAAAATATAAAACAGTTTAAATATAAATTAGTAGAATCTTGAAGAAGTGGCCAAACAAAGTGGAATTCAGACCACCAAGTCTAATAACACATATAATGATGTTTGAGAACTGTAGTAATTGTATTAGAAAATTCATGAGTTTGAGGTTTGTTCATAAGTTTGTTACTCAGGTTCATGTCTGTAATCAATTCAAATCCATTAAAACAAGCCCATTATCTGCACTTTATAAAGCATTGTTTTCCAGAGCGTGTGGATTCATGATAACTTGTCAGGATAGTATGTATGCCGTCATTAGACCCTGTTTTCAGAGATTGACTCTTTATCTAATGCACATAACAAGAAATTTACAGATATTAAAACAGCCCTAATTGGTCCGTGTTTTCATTATGAAAAAAAAAACAAAAAACTAAACATGATGTGACTGTTGCTAATTGGCCTTAAGGGCCAATGGATCATTTGTTGGAGTTCATGTTTACAGTTCACAGTAGTAGTTGAAGGAAACACTTTAAAAAGGTGGGAAAATGCATGAACAGTTTTTATTCATACCTTAACAATGTGGGCCTTTTTAAACTTCAAAGTTGCATAATTCAGTGTTTTCCTGTGGTTTTAAGGGGAGGTTGTTTTTTTGTTTTTTTTTTTTTTTCTTCCCCATGGCAGTGATTAGAGAGGTGAGAAATGCATAAACAAGGGTTCTGCTGTTATCAGGACCATCGTAATAAAACACAGGCTACTCCCCCTTCCCCTTCCTGTTTGGGGGCTAATGGGAAAACGAGTCTCTGAGGAGTTTTGACTGTTTTGTAATTAGAGTAGCTACCTCAATACTTTGGCAGCTTGGTCTGTGTGGCGCAGTGTTCGCCTCAACAGGTTGGTTGTTGCTCGCTCTGTTCCCACTGGTCTCCGCGTAGACTGGTATGCTCGTGTTTTATAGTGTGTAAACAGACATGTAGTGGAGATCACCCTGCGAGCTCAATGACAGTAATTCACATGCGTAAAAGGTGTTGTTTTCCCGACATCGAGTTTACAGTAAAAGGAATGTGTTACCTTTTCATGACGTATCTGTTAAAGAAAACACTCCAGAATTTCTTGTGATATGAGCAGTAACAAGGGGTCAGGTTGAATTTTCACATATATTCAAGTGTATTCTTTGTAATATATTAATGTAATTCTGCTATGATTGAGTCACTTAGATCTATGCAGACTGAGTTCTTCCTAGAAAAGAAAATACGATATGAAAACCATAACATAAACCCAAATTAGTTTAATGTGAGGGTATACATTTTTACCCCCAAAGTTCTTGTAAAATACTTCTACATCTACTTGTAAATGACTGACAATGTGATTTATTTTTATTGATAGTCTAACTGGAATTCAGTATATAATCATTGCACCTGGTCAAACTGATAGTTGTAAATAATAAAGAGGAATGTGTCTAAAAACAAACTTATTTCAGCTTTATTGAATTAATTTCATGTATGTGTGTGTGTGTGTTGATGCGTTTACACAGTCACACAATGGGGACCAAAATTCAGGTCCTCACAAGCGTTAAATATAAAGTTCCCCACTAGTAAAATAGAAATGATGTGGCCCTATAAATATATGAATTTCTTTTTTCAGGAAGTCCCCATAAAGCATGAGGGGATTTAGTTGTTGTTTTTTTATCATTATTTATTGTTTATCTTTTATATATTATTATTATATTTTATTGATGTATTTTAATGAATTCATTTTTTATATATATATATATTTTTATTTTTTTTCTTTAGTTTACTTTTCAAAATTTTCTTATTTTTATTTTATTAATAAATGACAAAAGATGTGTTTACACTTAAAACCCAATGGCAATTTGAATACAAACGTGGTCCTCATGAGACGTGCGTGCGTGCATGTGTGTGTGTGTGTGTGTTTTCTTTTTGGGTGGTGAAGGACTTTGTGAGAATCCACTTCTTGTCTCCTTATCCTTCTGCACATTGAGATGTCAGCAGTAGACGCCCAGTTTCCATTTGCGTTGATGTGAACATACTGTATCTCTCAACTACTGAAGTTGGAGAAGACTTTTCTCTGTGATAAGTGAAAGTGTTTTCATCCTCAGCAAACTCATTCCAGTTTTTGTTTATTACTTTTCATGAGCTTCGTTTGCTGATGTATCCTGTACATGTACAGTTTTAGTCATTATCATGCAGGTAAGGGTCTTTGGCAAAAAAAACTCCTTCATAGTAGCTCCATTTAGATATTCTTCATACAGAGTAGCTTTAATATAATTTAATATATATTTTTTTTCTAAATCACCCACTAAGTGAAGTGTTAAATATCTTTCTAACCTTGCTCAATGAAACCTAAACATTTGCACTTTGATTTGTTTTCATGTTCTATCACGTCCTTTGAAGTGAAAACAAGACTTTCATCCTCAGTCAGATGAAGCAAACTAACAGGAGATAAACCACAAGTCGACATAAATATATATACTATACAAGTGCATATGAATTACACCAACCCCCCCACCTTCAAAGCTGTCAGTTGTTGTAATGATTAGCTTTGGCCGATAAAACAAAAAGTCACAACTATACTGTATATATGTCATAAGTATTTGACCTAAATTACATCTTTAAGTCTTGTCACTAGTGTCCTACTGTCCATTTATACTTAATTAAATGGTCTATTGCTAAGTTGAGATCATTAGGTAAATTGCTAACATTAAGCTAATTAGTTCTCACTTTTGACAATGAAGAATTTGTTGGTATTTGTCTCCAAAACTGAAGATCCTAGTGAAGGCAAAAAGCAGCAGAGGTGGGTTATTCCAGGTCCATATATTGGTTCAAACCTGTTCACTGAACACAGATGATTCCACTAATTATCCCATCCCCTTGTGCTCATCTAGATAGATAGATAGATAGATAGATAGATAGATAGATCTGGAATTACCCACCTCTGCAAAGGCATTGGTCTAGATTTAATATTTTTTTTCCCAGCTGTACTGTATGTTGATAGGCGTTATCCAATAAAGAAATGTGTGACACTATTTAAAGATAATTATTAATTAAATAGATTATTATTCTTCTGTTTTTCTCCATGTTTTAGTTCTTTTCCCTCCATTTGTTGTCACTCATCCTGGACACTGACAAATTTTTCAGTGCTTTATGTTGATAGGTGAAGTTGTACCCAAACCTTCTATTGTGTTCCCACCTCCCAGAAAGAAGCATTATAACCCATCTATATTTAAAGCACAAATAGCTGTCTGTATTGCTGCACGTTTATCCTGGCAGCAGTGTAAGGAGAGATTCTCTACAAGATGTAATATATTTAAATATCTCCAAAGTGGAACTCTGGCATGGATTGTACTGTTTGTAGTGATTGAATACTACGACATGTGTATTTTTGTCCAAAACTTGAAGGTTGTTCACATACATTTGTCGAATGAGAGGTGATCTAAACATGTGGAAAATTGGCTGGATTGTGCTGCAGTTCTATATATTGTACTTTGTTGGCAAGTGTGTTGTCACGTTGGAACTGTTTTGCCTTCTAGGGCTCTGCTCGATTTTAAAATGCTCATTCTAAATCACCTCTAAAATGTTTCTGTATGGTTGTATGGAAGGTTAAGTCACTACACACTATGTTACTGACTGTGATCCAGCAACTCTAATAGATTTACACTGTGCAGTTTTCAATGCATATGAATAATTATAATATACACAAATAACTGGATAATTCATTCAATTTAATCATAGCACTGGTTTTTGTATTTTAGTATTTTAACATTTTGTATTTTAGCATTTTAGTTCTATCTTTTTAACATTATTATTATATTTGTTATATTTATTACATTACTAGGTGTGTATGTGACGCATGTGTGACCTAAGCACCTTACCGGAGCAGCTTTCAATTTTGTTGGATTTTATATGTAATGACAATAAAGATATTCTATCAGTATGGATTTACTATAGGAGTAGTTTATGATGTTCATATGAAATGTTTTGTCTTTTCTGTCACAGTATAAGAAAGCACTAAATTTTGACCCTGATCTGTCATGTGTGTGAGATGCCGTTAATCCTGCTGCAGGTGTGTCGTCCCTGAAGTAAAACGGTCACAAGAGGGGATTGTATTGACCTCCATTAAAGAAATTGTTGTTTCATGTGTGTCAGTGGGTGGGTGGGGTTGAGTCACCAGGAGTGACGAGATGGCACTGTCCCAAAAACACAGGAAGGGCTGTTTCGCTGCAAATGGGAAAAAAAAAAGTCTGTGAGAAGAAGAGTTTCTAAGTGCATGTGTTTGTTTGTTTTTTTGTTTGTGTTTGTGCATGTTTTCTTCCACAGCTGGTAGTGCAAAATAAATAAACCTTCTAGAATGTCTGTGTGTGTATGCACCAAAAATGATCCAGTTTTTTTTAGTAAATGCTCAGATTTTATAGTAGTTCAATCATATTGTGTCTGTGTTTTGGTGTGTGTGAGAGAGATAGAGAGTGCTTGGTACAATCAGGGTGGAGAGGAAACGGTGACACCCAGAAGGAGAGGGAGAGGGAGAGTAGGAAGGGCTTTGACTTGAGTTCTCTGAAAGATAGAGAGACATAGAAACAAAGGGAGAGAGAACCTGGGAACAGGAGAGGGGAGTTCAGCTCATGTTGCATCCAACAAAGAGTTTGTCAGAGAGTAGCCAGAGGAAATGTGGAGAAGGACTGAGGAGAAGATGAGAAGAGATTGGTAGGAGAAAGACAGTTATTGCAGGAAAAGCAGGTGGACGAGGACAGTAAGAAATAATCAGTAGACGGTGGCAAGGAGTGAAAGTTGGAGTAATCTGAGAGGAGACGTGTGAAAGCCGGACACAAAACCTGCTGGTGTCACATTTCTGCCGGAACAGGTATCCTGATTTTCAATGTGTGTTTGGATGTGTGCATTTATATACAGCAAACAGAGGTGTGTTAGACATACATAGATTATTAAAGGTGTTTGTATTATGTCATGTTGTTTTTTGTTGTTAGTGTTGAGATACCTGTGTGTTTGTGTGACAGAGACTCCCAGAGAGTAAGGTCATAACAATGGCACCTTATCTCATATTGTTAATTTTAAGATAAGATAAAACTTTATTAATCCCGTAGGAAACTGTTTTCCATTACAGTAAATATAGATAATAGAGCATCAAAATGAGGTAAACAATAGAGCATGAGAAGAAATAGTCATTAAAATAAGTGTGTGTACATATTGCACCTGGCATTGAGCTTAAAGTGGCCTATGGTATTGAGGTTGGTATTGTACATGACAATGTAAAAGAAAATAATAATAATAGTAAGAATTTAACATGATGTTGAAGGCAGTATTGCACATGATTTAGAATAATATATATATTATTGCACATGATAATGAAAAGTAATATTGCACATGACATGGTAAACATGCCATTATTATAAAATCCTATTTTCAGTCCAAAGCTTCAGGTTTCCTTCCTGCATAAAGGGGAGGATTTTGTGATGTGAACTATGTTGCTGAAGTGAATATGTTTGCATATTCTTTTAAGTAGAGGTAAATAATCCAGTCAGAATGTCATATGACAATCTCTTGAATCACTCTTGAATCTCTTGAATTTTTTTTTACAATAAAATTAAGACTGTTTCTGGAAGTCTTGCACTATGGTGTGATGGTTGTTGTTACCTGACTTAAAATACTTCCTTTAGGCATGTTTTAGGAATTTTATAACTGTAGGATTTAGACATCAAGAAGAAACCTAAACCAAACCAGTTCACTGATGAAGTTAATACTATTCCTGCATTTTCCTAACTGTGCACCCTACATCTGTGACAGCTTACAGTGTTTTCTAATAGGCCCTCTGTGATCTCTTTTATCGTGCTGTCATAGTTTCAGAATGAATCACAAATATGTTTACACTTCTCATCCTATCACAAGAGATCTCAAGCAATGATTTGCATCATTGCTCAATGACACCTCTGTGTAAAACTAGACTTAAGGCATGTTGAGTTCTGCAGCCAGACAAGCAGCTCACAAAGTTCATCCTCACTAACTAAAGTTGTCATTATCTTGTCTTTTTTGCAATGTCGTCAGAAGCACCAACACATTTCACAAATTCTGCAGTTTGAAGCGGACTAAAATATTTTGAATGCAGTGAAACGGCACTGAGTCACTTTATATCAGTTTAATAAACTCACCAACATAGCAACACTAATGTTATAAATCCGTTTTTTCTGGAAAGTATACGATCAATATTGTTAATCTGGCCTTTAATTTATTTAGTAGGAATGTTTTGACAGTGCTTATATTTATTTATTAATGACGGTACCTGTATGATTTCTCTGAAACATGCGTCAGGTGACAATTACAAGGTGGTGATATGGGACTAATGTGACAGAACCATTTAGCTGTGTTTGCATATTCACATGTTTGCATGTCCATAACTAAACCGCTTTCTATTCTTTAATTGCCAGCAGTGTGTTTCTGACAGTAATTGGATTAAATTGAATTGGAGAGATAAAGAGGGTGTGTGTAATTATGTCTGTGTGTGTGTGTGCGTTTCGTGCCCGTGCAGTGAATAGACCACATGACCTCGCCTGGCTTCTGTCTTGGCCACAGACAAACGAGTCCTGATGACACAATATACTATGCATGTGTGTTCTGTGCAGGACAACCTCACTGTGTTTCTCCGTGGCTGTGAGGAGTTGGGACTGAAGGGCTCCCAGCTGTTTGACCCTGGAGACCTGCAGGACACGTCGACTCGCCCAACAGCCAAGTAAGATTCAAAGATTTGATCTCACCTTAATGCTGAACAGCTGCGTCTAGTCAATTCTTATTACATCCCATAATCCCAGTCAGCGATTTTCATTGATAGGCTGAATGCAGAGTTGTGCAGTATGTCCAAAATCTCATAACTTGATAGATATGAAATGCAGATAATGATACGTAGTGCACATTCTGCAAATCCAGTTATTTCATAGTTTATTTGAAATAACCGCAGGGAAAGACGTATTTCTTATTAAACGCTGAATCATAAACTTGGCAAATAAAAGCTACTTATATTAGATTATTACTTGGTGCTTAAGTAGTTCACAAAACTATATTGAAGAAGATAAAGAGAATATTTTGTTGAAAAGAAAACGAATATAGGCAAAATCTAAAAAATAAGAAAGAAAGAAATACTTTTATGTGGTACTTTCAATAACACCTTAGTTTCCACGGCCAAGGAGGTTATGCTTTTGCCAGTATGTTTGTCTGTCTGTCTGTTAGTTAGCAAGATAATTCAAAAGGTTATGGATGGATCTTGATGAAAATTTCATGACGTGTTGGAAGTGTCACAACAAACAAATGATTAGATTTTGGTGATGATCCGGAAGAGATCCTGGATTCTGGATCACTTTGAAATTTTAAATTGCGGTAAATAGAGAAAAAATTTTCAAGTGATTTCCTGTGACACCCCCCAACATGTCATGAAATTTTCATCAAGATCCGTGCATAACCTTTTGAGTTATCTTGCTAACTAACTGACAGACAAACAGACAAACTCCAGCAAAAACATAACGTCCTTGACAGACCTCTCCGCAGACCTCGCTCTGGGGCGGAGGTTTGTGCTCTGAGTTCTTTTCTAGGTTTAAATATTTTACCACAATTAATCCATTTATGTACATCATCACCTGTTGATAGAAAAACAAAACAAACTCACCATCTGAAATACAGTTTCTTTAATTTCAACTGATAGATGGAGCGCTTATCACAATTAGTGGTCATTTAGAGGTTGAAGAAAATGTTTGATTTGTTTGGTTGCAAACATTGACTTAAAATAGAATTGATTTTAGCTCCATCCTGTTCTATTCTGTGGCCTTCACTTTTATTTCTATTTGTTTTTGTGTCCTCATGCAGCTTTACCACCTACAGCCATGCAACATGTAGGATCTTAAATATTAAAGTAGAAAGGATGATTTGTTGCAACAAAATAAATGATACACTGCCGACCCAAAAGTCTGTCACCTGGTTTTAACAGTAAATTAATTGCATTTCATTATATAATTAATATGGAGATTAATATGTTTGAGTGCTTTAACTCTAACTGATCCAGTTTTCATTTGAACCATCAATTTGCTAGAGAGGATAAAAAACTGGACAACAGCGAGATTATTGAGGCTCAAATTGTTCAAGTGTGGTTCAGGGAGCATGACACATCATTTTCACACATGGATTGGCTCCTACAGAGTTCTGAGAATGTTCCGGAGAAGACTGTCAACTGCATCAATACAAGATCATGACAAAAAAAATAAATGAATGCAACTATGGAGAGAAATAAATATTGTGAATATTTATTCTGACATCGCATAAGCACTGTGCAGTATAAACACAGTCACAGTAAATGGTTCTTCAAATCATATCTGAAGGCAGTCTAACAAAGTATTGTGTGTTTGACTCTTCATATTCCTTTTTTTTTCTTTGGCCTGGCTGAATGAAACCTTTTTCCACCTTCAATTAAAATCTATTGTCATCATACAAAGCTTTACTCGTTCAGTTTTACCTCATATAAAGTCAGGAAAATATCAATAAGGGTTGCTATTCATAAATGAATTGATATATTTCCTTTGTCACAGAATATATTGTCATGTCTGTGGTTGCTATTGACTACATGAGACAATCAAGCACTTCACTGCCAACACAAATAAGTAGATGACAGTCAATGGAAGTCTGTATGTACTTGTGTCACTAAAAGCCACAATGGCATATCTGTTAAACACAACAGGTCTCTGTCCAAATACAACACAAAAGTTGACATCACACTCTGGATTGTGACGCCTACTTTGTTGCTTGGTAACAAAGCCAAGTGCCTGTAGTTGTATATGTTATGTATTTGTTGGTGTCTGTGCGTGGGCGTGTGCATGAGGCATGTGCTGTCCTCGTGCGAGCCGTGCATCAGCAACATTTTCAGAGTTTAGAAAGATGGTGAAAGAGAGAGGGGACAGTATTAATCTTAGCTGGTCTCAGTGGGGCTGCTCGACTGGTTCTGTCAGAACAAAGAGCTGTTTGGAAGCACTGAGCCATGTGTGTATCACTGTGTTTTTGTTTATCCAGCCTTTGTCTCTTTGCCTCAGTGCAAGATTGTGTAACCTTCGCTCAGCATTATACTGCACTGATTCAGCCATAGTTTAAACATTGATACCAGTATTATCATTTCCTGTTGCTGTACATGCTTTTAACTGCACTCCACTTGAAACTAAGCGACATTTGTCAGCACCGCACCGATACTCATAAACAATAAACATTAAGGTGAAACCAAAGAATGGAAAATTATGAGGTTTTTTTTGTTGATGGTGGTGTCAGGTTATTTCAACATTTGAAACCTGTTTTAGTGCGACAGAAGGCAGTAAGCAAAAGCCAAGAAAAACACATAAAATCTTAACTTAATGCGGTGGATCTTATTATACTCTGCCATCGTCGGCCTCATCACAGACGAGGGCGACAGGTCGTACACAGAACTCATCCAGGACTTTGTTGACTGGTGCCAGCAAAACCACTTCCTGATCAATGCCAGTAAGACCAAGGAACTTGTTGTGGACTTTCATCGGAGCCCCCACCCCCCACCATCACCAGTGAACATCCAGGGAAAGACATAGAGAGGGTGACTTCTTATAAGTACCTGGGTGTTCACCTGAACAATAAACTGGACTGGACTCACAACACCAACACACTTTAAGGACAGAGCAGACTCTATCTGCTCAGGAGGTCTTATGGGGTTCGGGGGGCACTCCTAAGGACCTTCTATGACTCTGTTGTGGCATCCGCAATCTTCTCCGATGTGGTCTGTTGGGGGAGCAGCATCACAGCAGCTGACAGGAAGACGCTGGACAAACTGATAATGAAGCCAGCTCTGTCCTGGGGTGTCCTCTAGATCCTGTAGAGGAGGAGGGTAGGAGGCTGACAGCCAAACTGTCTTCCATCATAGTCAGAGACTCGCACCCCCTTAAACACACACTGACTGCACTAAGGAACGCCATTAGTGACAGAATAAGACACCCTAAGTGTGTGAAGGAAAGGTATCGCAAGTCCTTCCTTCCTGCAGCTGTCAGGATCCACAACAGAAACAGAAACTGCAACAAATAACCTGCAATATGTGCAATTAACAGTGCAATTAATCCCATGTGCAATAGTGTAAATAGTGTATATAGAAATTGGTAGTTTTTATATCATTTATGTTGCTATGCTCTTCTATGCATGGACAAACCACTAGCTTTGGTAACATATCGTCACGCCAAGACATTTTGGCCATTTTATAAATGGACTCTTCAGATAATGATTATAAAATAGTCATTGCTGTAACTTTAATAAAGAATTATATATAGTCCTGTATAAATATACTGTATATATATATTTTATATATATATGACCATTTCAGCTACCTTAAGTGCTTTATAAGTAGCTAAAATAGCACCAGCTCTAAAGAAAGTAGCACAATGTCAGTCACTTTTTATAACCATTGTTACTAAGATACATTATCAATAAGACATTGACAATAGATTCTACTTCACTGACAAGGCCCATAAGTTAAACCTATGTGCCTTGCAGTGCTTATAAGTTAAACTGCATTATTTAATGAAGTGGTTAAACCATTTGTCCTTGATGGGATTAAAAGTAAGTCATTAAATAATCAATATATCAATGAAGCTAAATATGGGTTTCATTGTTGAAGTGGCCCAGTGCTATCTCCAGTGTTTATGTAATACTGTCACACAGAGTGCTCTTTTATTGCACAAAACTGATGACAGGAAGCAGGTTCAATGCCTCACCCTCTGAGTCTGTGGACAGGTGTTTACTCATCTAGGCAACAGCTGGGGACAGGGAGATGTAGAGACAGGCAGGTTCTAGTACAATATGAGCTCAGGCGTGAAATATCCACTGTTCTTCCACGTGTTGATGGAAACAGATTGATTTCCAAGATAAGTGATAGTTTGCCAAGTGAGTGTGAGGAAAGAAAAGAGTGAATACATTCCCAGCCAGCTGTCAGGAAGATTTCGTGTGGCATGTCAGAATTTTCCAGAACGTAAATGCCAAAATGCTGTTTGAACTTGGTTTTGTTTTATGTAAACATAATGTAATTCATACATGAACAATCACAAGAATATTCACATTTTGCATTTTTAGTAAATCTGCAATTATCTTTTCACTCAGTGGGTAGTAAGAAATACTTTATATTTTTATTATATTTTGAATCGTATAGTATATACAAACATATATATGTGTGTATGTGTGTGTGTGTGTATATATATATATATATATATATATATATACATATATATATATATATATATATATATATATATATATAAACTTCTACCTTACTGGAGAGTAAAGTACCCTACATAGAAGACATGAAAAGTGACACTGTATTGTATCGGGGAGATTTTTTTTCACTATTGTACATTTTGTCAGTTTTTGCATGTTTTGTTTGGAACTAGCAAACCTATTGTGTGACATCACAGATACCGGCACTGTTGCACACAAAACCAAAGTGACATATGACAGGTTTCCATTAACAAGGCCCCCTAAATGTGATCTAACACTTTGTGGAATCTGTCATGTTTGTCTTTGAGGTTTTCCTCCGTAGAGTTAACAGCAGAGAGGAACAACCTGTCTGTTTACTTAGTCAGCTGACAGAAGGAGAAGATGAACACAAGGGAGATTTTGCCCATCATCCCCTCTGGCTGCTTTCACCATACTCTTCTCATCTTCCTCTTATGCTTCTTTTTCTCATATAACTCCTGTCATGGGAAACCCACACAACTGCAATTTGGACATCACTACTGTTTTGACTGACTTTTGTGACCCTCAGGCTCTGGAAGCAAGTTCAACAAGTCAAGTCAAAGGCCAGTCAAACATAAAAGTTAAGGGAAAAAAAGACATCTTCTATTTTCCATTCACTGATTATATGTCTTTGATCTCTATCACATCATGACTATTAATATGACAATGATGTTTTTAAAGTCATGATCTTAAAGTTTTTGGTTTAATTCTACTCGACAGCCCATGTTGGAAAATAAATTGGAATTGTAGGTTTATTGTTGTCATTAACTTGTGAGAAGTCTCCCAGCATCCTCAGTCAGATAGCAGTTCTAACTGTGGCCACGCCTTCATAGAGATTACACTGATTCCAATAGAGTTAGATTTTATCTGCGGCAATCTGTCCACTGTCAGCACTAAATGTGTTTGGTTTGTCCACTTTCATGTAAGAAGCGGTGTTTCCCACAGAATTAGATGCTATCTGTGTGTGAGGGCTGGTTGATGTTAAAATATCATCATGATAAATACCTACGCTGATAAACTCTAACAGAGTTGTCCTACTGTAAGGCAGCAGGTCTGTATATTTTACACTTTCTCTCCTTCTCCTGTAATTACTGGTGGCTGGTGGGTATACAACTGCATGAGAAGAATATTTAAACACAGAGTAAAATATTATAATTATGTCAAATACAAAATATAGTTTTTATAAGTCTTTTTTTTAACTGTATTTATTTCATTTCTGTTGTAATATGTTCCTTATTAGTCTTTATTCAAATGAATGTGTAGGTAACTCCTATAATTTTGGGTGAGCAGATGACCTCAGGTTGTGCTCTCATTGAAAAGTTTATTACGACCCATAAATTTGGAAGTATAGTAGGTATAATGACATACACAGTCCCACTTACACTTAATCTTTCAAGAATAAATTGCATTATAACAATTATTTCAACGAGAAGAGGTAAAAACACTTTATTCCAACTTCATGAGCAACACTGTATATGTGCTCCATAGCCCATCAGAATTGTTTGAATTATTTTATTAATTTATTGAGGATTTCACAGTTTTAGCAGTTAGACAAATTGCAGTAATAGTTGAGTGCCAGTCTTTTCATGTTGTCCTCTCAATGTTAAAAGAAAGCATTGTCTGTCTAAAAAATGGACTCACAAAGACAGGCACATGCTATATTGATTTTTCATTATGTAAAAGTCTTAATCACATACCACACTTATCTATGCAGGGTAAAACTACTTTTAAAACATATTCTTTTATTTGAAGCACTCTGTATTTAACTTTTGTAGGACATACCATGTACTGTGGTGGCCCAGGACGTTTCTGCATGTCATGCCTCCTGTGTCTTTCTCCTCTGTGTATATATATCTACTGCAGCTATCAAGATAAAGCATAAATCCACAAAAAATGTCTTTGCATAATCATATGTGAGAGCTAAAAATAGATATTTCTCTACTACCAGCCTTGTCACTTCCACAAAGCTACATCACATAGACTTCCCTGTTTTCCCGTTTTTTTTTTTCTTCAGTGGCTCTTTTTCCATTTTTAGAATTGATTGATATCCATTTAGGATCTTGTTGGCCTGGCACTTAGCAATATTGCCAAGCATTAAAACCCATGAGCCTGTGCACAGTGATAGAGCTTTTCTGGCTGAGCCTGGGGGTGACCTGCCTTCTCCATCACTCTGTGTGCATACCTGAACGGAAGGCTTTGGCACATTATTCTATCTTTAGGATGGTAAGAATCAATTTAATACAGTTCTTCAGCTCTGAATTTCAGAGCTATAAATTTGCGTTGTTCTTAAAATTGTGGCTTTTATGTATTTTCCTTCGTTTCACAATTTGCTTTACCTCTGTGAATGTTGAAACAGAGCCATAATAAGTTACAGTCTGCCACGTGGAGCTCTATTTATTGAAAAAACACTAGTAATTGAGTTTGTGAGTATGTATTAGATTCGTTTTTTTAGTGTGAATTGTTATCTCATCTTGATTAGATAATTAGCTGGTATAGGTTCCCCATGACCCCAGTGAGGAAAAATAGGTTCAGAAGATAAATGAATGAAAATATAATTGTTTCATGTCATAGTTTGACATACCTTCAGATCTTCAAACATGAGCTGGTACAGTGGGAGGAAAAAAAAAAAACACGATTGCATATAAATGTATTTAATTCAGACCTGAAATGTTGGTGCTTGCCTTTGTGCATTTTATGTTTACGATACTCAGTTTCCCTCTCTTAGAAGTTGTGTTTTCACAACACAAGTGCATGCTGGGATCAGTTTAACAACTACTTCATTCCACTTCCCATTTATAGCTTCAAGTGGTAACCCGCAGGTTCCACATCTTTTCATTTTGGCAGCATCTTTGGTGCTAAGTGGTCATTGCTGCGGTGTTTCTGCCCTGCACCTCCCAGAGATTGCTTGGCAGTCACACCATCTGGCTGCCAATGTGGCTTTTTTTTTTCTGGCAAACAATATAAAGGATGTTTTTTATTGTGCGACTGCAGGTGTGTGCAAAAGTGTAGTTCTGAAGGGAGTAGTTCTTTGTTGTAGTTGCTGACAGTAGTAAATATATACCTAACAGTATATTCGGTCACACCATAAACTGGTTGAGAATACTGTATGTGTTCGTATGGGTATGTGAGGGAAGGTGAATTTGTTCGGTGCCCCGTGCTATTTTTAGTTAAGATGTTGCATTTAAGGGCTGCAGAGTTCAATGTCTCACCAGCTCTGTCTTTCTCTGTGTTTTATTCTCTTAGGGGAAGTGACTACAGCCGAAAACTCAAGAATGTAAGTGATGCCTTTGGATTACAATGTCATAATTTGTTTGTCTGCTAAATGTATGTTTGGATGAAAACTATTATTATGTGTCACTGTTTGTTCCTTAGTTCTCACCTCTGTCTTCTATCTGACTCTGTCACATTCTGTCACCAAAGGTCTTTTTTTTTTTCCCTCCTGTCATTTCCGAGTGAACATTTTGTCTGTTTTCTCACCTTTCTAATGTGGTCGGGTGCAGACAAAACAACCACACCAATACCCTTAGAGGCAGTGATATCAAACTAGACCCAAACAAACAGCCTGAATGGTGCGGTTGGGACCTGACCTTTGTCTGACCCTATAAGACGAGGATCTTCTTTCTGTATTTACGCTCGCTCTTCCACACCAGACGCATCACACCACTAAGCAGATCAAATGCTTTGTAGGGATGTATTTTGGTTTGCTTTGATAAATGCAGCAGCATCTTAGAGAACAAACGTGAATCAAGAAGAAAATGCGCCAAGGTTGGAAATTCATTAACTGATTCCGACCAGAGCAAACAAACCAGATGTGAAAACTACGAGGTTTGTTTTATATCGACTAAATATTCTTTCTACTTTAACCATTTTTTTTCCCACCACAGTGCATTCCCTTCTACCAACTCAGGTTTTATATTTATGCCTCCTTCAGAGCTACTTCTACTTTTTGTTGTTTTTATGTGGTTTCTGTCTTATATACTTTTTCTTTGTTCTTTTTGCTCTTTTAATTACTGACTGTAGCATTCCTTCTGTTGTATATTTGCCTGCTCAAATGCACTTTAATAGCCTCTTTATTTTTTCAGTAAAGCTGCTTCAAGAAGTAGAATACACTGTAGTAGCCCTGCCCTCACTGCAGCTACAGCACTCTCTCCCTCTTTCTCTCTCTCTCTCTCTCTTCCTCTCTCTCTCTCTCTCTCTCTGTGATGCTGCTGTGCATCGTACCAGCTAATGTGTTGAGCTGCAGAGCTGGCCTGGTCTGCTAGCTCATTTAGCTGACTACACACAGGGACTCGTCACGTTAGCCGGCGTATGCAGCAATATGAAATGACAACACAAACTTCCGACAGCCGGTGCTTGTAGCCAGGACCTGATTCTCCTCTGTGGATCCTCCCTGCATCCCGGGGACTAGGCTTTGATAGCGGCTTTCTCTGCAGCACAAGAGGGAACTGCACCGAGAGGAATTTGCTGATGTGGTAATAAAGGTGTTTGAACAAAAAGAAAAAATACAGAAATAAGAGAGTAGTGTTGCATGGATAGGATGAAGACTACTTGAGTCATGTAATTACCATTTAGTGTTAATGTGAGCGGGAACGGTCAAATTTGTGTGTGTTTCGGGGATTTTGTGGTGACTGGAAGATCTGTATCTGTATGTGTTACAGCAGGTCTTATACTTTTTTATGTGTCATACATGGGCTCATTTGGAGAGTGCTTAGAATTTCAGTTCATTCATGTCACGGGTGCTCAATCCTGGTCCTCGAGAGCATGTTTTAGATGTTTCCCTCTTCCAACATACCTGACAGTCGTTATCAGTCTTCTGCAGAGCTGGATGAGAGGTTTATCAATTGAATCAGGTGTATTAGAAGGGGGATACATCTAAAACATGCAGGGTATTAGCTCTTGTGGACCAGGATTGAGCACCTCTGAGTCATGTCATTTTGCACAGATTACTGAAGTGTGTGTGTGTACGCATGCACGTACAAATAGATGATTGTCATTGTTCAGTGGAACCTCTTTAACTGGTCTTTCCACAAGTGCCAGAATCGACAGCAGCTGAAACTGAGAGGTCAAAGCCAGTGTGACGCTACAGATCACCTTTCTGTCAAGCTCACAGTTTATATTTGTGCCAGTCAAAACTCCACTGACTTGTTCTTGAACAAATATTTCGACATCCCCAGTGCTTCTGTCCCAAGTCTCCCTTTTTTTTTTTTTTTTTTTTTTTTTATGGCTGTTTGTTGTGGGTTTTGTGTTGTGTCGAAGTCACACAGGCACAGCTGTGCCATTTCCATCATTGTGAAGTTAGGATCAATACGGATGTGTTTAAAGCATACCAGTAAGCAACTAAAACACATTTAATGCTGACCCACTTCAAGGGGTGCAAGCAGGGATCTAGTCATTATGCTGGTGACCCAATAGCAATGTACTGTGCTTCTCATGGTGATAAAATAATGAACCAAAACCAGAGTATGCAGGGTTTTCCCCAAGGTTCTGAGTAAAGGCTTGTGGAAAATCAAAACAAATGAAGATGATGAGGTCAACACTTTATGCTGATACCTTTTATTAAAATTTCCTAACTGTAGAATAAGTTGTATTATTCAGCCAAATCAGAGTATTCACATAGTTTTAAGATAATCTTTAATAGGTGTAATTTTAGGTTTCTGTTCATTTCTGCAATAAAGACTTTAAGGATGTGATAAATGGAGAAAATACCATTCTTACTAGTGATGCTTAATCCATTTCAATCTGATATTATCTATGTAATAAGAGAGATAATATTCAAGGAAAGAAACACCATCTGTGTTGGCTAATATAGTGTGTTCTCTTTTTTATTTATTTTTTTGTGTTTGTTTTTCTATTAGTCAGATACCAGGTAAAAACTTGTATGTGTTGTGCCTAAATCTTTTAGTTGTAGGGAATGTGTGGCTACAGTTCAGCATGATTACTGTTTATTGACAGCATTGTTTACATTGGAAAGATTTTAGGTGAAACTGTCAAGGCATCGAGTAAATTATGATAAAGATAAGCACTAGTTAATTCGTAATTAATATCTGGTATCCAATTTGTAAGAACATTTGGCACATCCTTGTTGCTTGACACAGGTTAAATCACATACTATTAAATAGGGAAAAAAAAGTCTTCGTTTTCTGCTCATTCTGATCAGCAGGCCATGTCTTCAGTTCTCAGTGGTGTTTACACTGACAGTATGACTGAAATAAACACATTAAGCCATGCCGGGCTTCCTTATCAAAGCGATCCCCATGGAGTGCTGGTTGACATGGACACAGTAAATATAGCTGGGAACACTTTGCCAACCATGCAGCTGAGGTGTAGCTCCGTCTGATCCTCATTTGGCTGCCATTAATCAGGAGTTTGTACGCGTAATGAATGTAACTGACACTGGAAGTATATACACTAGACCATGAAACCACTTTAGTCACATTGACTTTACATTAGCAGGATTGGTAATATTACTAAAGTTAAAAACAGTGACGTCTTTAACTGTCGTTGTAACCATGTTCCTGGATTTGCAGGAAATGAGATCGACCTGGTGTTTGATGCACCGAAGGCTAGGCTAGCTAACACCCCCAAGATAAATCACTGCAGCCAATGACTGGATGTTTTATCTCAGCAATACAAGTACCTAAGACAAGGTTTAGGGACAGAACAATAGCATGGTCTTGTCATGTTTGTACAGGATGTCCCAGCCAACAAAGCTACTTATTTAGACAAGGCTGTATTATTATGAGCAGGAAACAAGATTGTATTGATTTGTAGGAAGAAAAGTGAAAAGGTGCACCGTGCACTCTCCTTCAATTCAGTTATATAGCTATTAGAATATGCATATATAATGGCTTTACCATACTGGGTTTTACTGGATATCCTTTGTGTGAATGTGACAACTAGAACAGATTTAGTTGGATTTCTTATCACTTTATAACAAACATGGGGGACCCCAAATAGAAGGACCCTATCAATGTCTGCTTCTTTATGAGTATTATACGTCATCCAAATGGGGGCACTTTAGTCGAAAATCAGTTTTTCAGACATAAATCAAGCAATAATCTGATTAAAAATCAAATTTGGGCCATATTGATCATCATACAAATGTCCAATATCTGGCTAACATCCATAATCCATATGGTGTCATTTTCAGTCACTGTTTCTGTGCTTCATTCGGTTGGTCAGGGCAGACTGTAGAAGTACAAGTGAGACCTCTTTCTCATTAGGGGGTGGGGGCTGAACTGCCTTGGCAGAGTCTGCGGTGTCAGAGTGCTTTTCTAGTTTTAAGTCAAATGATTTTGAGTATAAATGAGAAAAATACACTTGGTCAGATTTGCATTTTTTCTTGTGTTGGGGAACTGATAATTGGGGTGATTTCAGGGGTATACTCTTGCTGTCACTCCCCAACAGCATAAGCCTCGTTCAGTGTTGCAGTCAGGATGACTGGTGCTGCTATTGTTTAGAGGTACCTGCCTACTTGCCTTCTAGACAATAACGTCTTGATCTAATCTCTATTTAGAGTACTGATCTAATGGCTGAGATAACTTTGCTTTAATTGGTTTACATTGTCTTATACTGAATCTGAACAAAACAAACATTGGGTTGGGTCTCTTTTCCTTCATTTTGAGAAATTAGTTACACCCTGTTGCCAAGCTGCTGTTACTGTCATATCTGATGCTGCTCCATTATCCCCCCCCCCCCACACACACACACACACACACTTCAGAACCATTACTAATGACACTACCACATAGTTACTGGCATATACACTTTCTATTCTATTATAGTTTATTCTTTATACCACCAATGTATTCTTATTCTATTTGACCTCTTTTTAAAAACATTTACATGGCTTTTTAATTACAAAGTAACAGACAAATGGTATCTGTATTCTCTGCATGTCCTGTGCATCTACTATATTGACAAAGTAAAATCTTTGAACCTTTGAGATAGTTGGTACAGCTTGCAGCCCTCTGTGTTTATGTTTGGGTCACATACGTTGTCATTTGTGAAATCTCAGTCATATTTCTGTCAGTCAACACATATAGGCTTCCTGCAAGAAGTGCATGGAATGAACTGCTGACTCCATAATGGGTGTTCCATGATGGTCCATGTTTCATTACTTTTTAATATCATCTGGCTCACTGAAGTACTCTGCAGGAATAAAGCTGAATATTTGTGGCAGACTTGTCTTTCTATATTTTTTGCTCCTTGTATGTTAGAATTTGAAGTGTTCCTCACTATGTCAAAGAACAACAACTTCAGAGCTGCAATTACACACTGAAAATACCAAGTTTTAATGGAGATTTTTTTTATTTTTTTTGTAATTGCTCTGTTCATTTATGGGGATTTAGCCATTTCATTACTGTGACATGCTTCCATATTTTCTAATTTTCCACCTAAGCAACTTCTCTTTCCACACTATTTTACAAATATCATGATTTCCTGAACTCATTATTACTAAAGAGCATGCCAAATAACTCAGAATGTTTGCTTCTGTCTGTTCACAACTGATAGTGGATGATGTCAGACTGCTATAACTGGCACAAGTATTAACAGAATATGGAGATGGGTCTGGCTATGCAAGACTACCTTGAATATATACGTAAATAACTGAGATACGTTGTTCATTTCTTGTATTTTCAGCAAAGATTTAATAGAATAAATGTATTTATCATATGCAAAGAGAAGCAAGCAGTTAAATAGTAGAATAAATTTCTACGTTGAAAGTGTCCCTTCACTGAGCATGTACAATCTAAACAAAGGAAGTATAACAATTTATCTTTAAATAAAACTCCTATATAAATATAACATATCCACCAAACTGTAACACGTCTAAAAAAATGTGTGTGTAAGAATTAAAGAACTAGGCAAACTAATTAAATAAATAAGCGTAAGCACCTAAAACCAACAGTAGCAGTGATCGCCACGTGCGTCTGTGCATTAATGTAAACTGTGTTAAATGAAGTGCTTACAACCATAATACAGTGATGGCAGCAGAATGTAAAGTACAGCAGTGATAGTGGTCCTAAGGTCGACCAGTTCAGTGTGTGAATGTGAGAGTCATTCATTTAGCAGTCTGATGGCATTTGTAAAATAGCTATTGGTCAGCTATAATTTCTGCGATTTCACACTTCTGTAGCACTTGCATGATGGCAGAACATTTGTGCTAAAATGAAAAATGCTGTGTTTTGACATTCGTCTGGTGTTTTCAATTTTGTGCTTAAGTGTGCTGTTGACAAAAGTGATATTGTACCAGGGTCATAATGTCTGGCTTTATTTGTTCTTTTAGGTTCTAATCACCATCTATTGGTTGGGTCGTGCTGCCAACAGCTGTACCTCCTATAACGGGCCCACACTGGACCTGAAAGAGTTTGAGGGCCTGCTGTCACAGATGCGAAAGGTTTGTTTATTAAAATTGAGGAATAATGATGAGAAACTAATAAGAATTCTCTGGCCTATACTGTAATTAGGCCATGGGAGTTTGGACATTTGACTTGTTGTTGAAGTGGAATGTCCAGACAAAATAATCTGGAGCACAGAGTTTTCACTTATTGTTATATGTGCGGAATGGACATCTTTGTTCACACAGCCCTAACCCTTAGAAAATCATCAGTCACCTCACACTTCAGCTCCAGTAATGACCTCTGCAAACTGGCCTTTTGTGTCTGTCCTCTTAACCTTGTTCCACCCTTTTCCAGACACAAAGGGACAGGAAAAAAGTGAGCAATAGCAAGCCCCCATAACACACTTATATACACACACCATAACAACCAGTTATAACCATGATGTCAGCTCCATGCAATTTATTCCACAATGTGACGTCCCTACGCTGCTGTGTAAAAATGAGAAATTACTGCCAACTCTGCAAAATGGCTTTCCCAGATGTCCACACGTTGCACTTGACCAAAACAAAAAAAGCATTTTTCACAAAACTTACAATAGTACAAAGAAATTAATAATAAAATGGGCTTCAGAAAATCCCTGAAAGCTCAAATCAGGTCATAATAATGTGTCACTACTGTCACATTCATAAAAAAAAATTTATTTTATTTTTTATTTTTTTTGTATTGCACCTTCCAAAGCCTGAAAGCGGTGTGCTATGCAAAATAATAAATGGGAGACTTGGCACAGTAGAAACAAAAGCATAATAATAATAATAATAACCCAAGACTAAAACCACTTCAACTCTAGAAAATGGTAGGTATGTGACAGAAAGCGATTACTGAGAGAAATCCTTCTGCTCTACACCCCTGGTGACAACAATATACAATATTTTTTTCAAAGATTAACAAGTTGCATAACAGACAGGATCCGGGGGTTAGGAAAAGGAAGTATTTTAGTAGGCAGGAAAGGCTTTTCCCCACCTTCCATTAGTTACCAACACATGTTTCAATTGTAGACAGACAGAGGTGAAAAGTGTAGAGGGGAAAAAGGCGCTTAATCTACAGAGGGCAAAAATTAGTTTTATAAAGTGTGGATATTATGTGTATTTTATGAATTAAAAGCTTACAGCTCAAAATGTGAATGTGTGCATAAACCAAACCCTTTGAATAAAGAGGGAACTTATGTACCTTCCCTAATGTCTCACAAGATGAGTACAGGGAAAAATCATGGGTTTATTTTTTTGATTCGCTGTTTTATTTGACAAGAATAGTGCTTGTTAATCAAACGAACCAAACATCAGTCAGAGTTAGGGAGAAGAGCTCATTTTAAATTATCTGCAACCTGATGTCAAAAAAGAACAGAATGGAAACGAGCAATAAATAAAATGAACATATCTCATCTATCTATCGCTTAATGTGGGGGGGGGGGGTACCCATGGTCCCCAAAAATAATTATTGTAGTCTTTTTTTATGCTCCTTTCAACTCATTTCACCCACTTCCATAACACATTAGCAGCAAATAATCTCACACATTTTCTACGGGTTCTGCATGTGTATAAATAAATGTAATAAAATAACTGCAGCAGTCAATACTGTGCCATTTAAAAACCCATTTGAGTTCATGGATCATTTTGAGCTATTTATCTGCTGAAGACATTATCTTGCTTCTCCTATTGGAGTACATTACACTGAATTCTATTTGTCAGGTTCTGCATAAGCATTTTACACATTTACCCATTTGATATAGAGGCTGACGGTGTTTGTGTTTACACATGTAGGAGGCGGAAGAAGCAGAGAGCCCTAAACGCAGCATCAGGGACAGTGGCTACATTGACTGCTGGGACTCAGAGCGCAGCGACTCTCTCTCCCCGCCACGGCACGGCCGCGAGGACTCGTTCGACAGTCTGGACTCCTTCGGCTCACGCTCCCGACAGACCCCGTCGCCAGACGTCCTGGTCACCCGCGGCAGCAGCGATGGTAGGGAAACGAGCCTCGATATTCTTAATCAAACCAAGCTCCATGCAATACCAGAGGACACAGACACTGTAAATAAAGATGAGTGCTCTTTGCCAACAGTGCTGAAGGTGTTAATCAATCTGTGTATTTTTATTTACCTGTAGCAGCTAACTGTAGCAGCTGTAGCTGAATCATTGTTCTTTCAATTAAAGGTCACAGGGCATATCTACAGTGATTTTGTGAAAGGGAAGTAATTCAGTACTCGTGCTTTGTTTGAAGTTTGGTGCACAGTTACATTATACAGATAAATGAGGCTCATTGTCCCTCTGGTGCTACTGTAGTGAAGCCTGTTGTTTTAGTCCCTGTATTTTTGCAGAATACCGCCTAGTGTTTGTCAAAGGCTATTTGAAAGAAAGTGAATGATCTCAGTGGCTGTTATGGAGTTAATTTATTATTGTTGTCTAATTTTGGCCATGTGCATTGAGAAAGGGAACAACTCCCAGTACAGACAGTTCTGCTAACTTCACTTTAAGGATGGTGTGTGTAGATGTGTTGTGTGATCCCTGCCTGTAGTTTAAATTAAAGAAATATTAGACATCAATAACTTATTCACAAGGGCTCCATTAACACTTGAGTTCCTACTATATGGTCTGTGGACATCTGTCAACTGTACTGTGTGTGTTATCAATCTGAAGAAGCTGTCAAAAAGCATACATGAGCCTTGTCACAACAAATGCTGTCACCTCAGCTTATGTGTCTGAGATGCTTTAGTTATGTAATGTTAACATAGGCTCCAGTGAGATGACATCTTATGACATGTCTGTCAGTTGTTGTCAGAAGCAATGGAAAGAAATTGCATTGCAAAACAGGGCTGTCTAAAATAAAAACACGCAAAAAGGTAGTCAAAACATGTGAAAGCATCTGTCCATGCAGCAAGATAATTTCACATGACAACATTCCTGAATTAAGATAGTTAAATATAGAAATCAGCATGTCTACAGACATATGAACACTTAAAATAAGAAATTAACCCTTAAAATTAGATACATTATCTAACATTTCTACCTCTAAGCTTTTTTTTATGATGGTAAGAACCAAATAATTTGCAGGTTTAAAACCTGTCAAATGCTATGTCCATTTGGTCACTTCCTCTGTCAGGTAAAGAAGGCACTAGTGTGTATATATGTCAGATGTGTCCCTTTTATATCATTGAATGCGAACACTCTGAGCTGTAGTGTGTTTATTCTAACACTAGTACGTTGACCCGTGGTTCCCCGCAGTTTCTAGATGTGGTTATATGGGGAGAGTTGACTTTTGGGAAAAGATGTTATAATTATTTATATATATGTTATATTTTACAAGTACTAACTTAAAATTTGTCTGATTAAGTCATTCATTCTTTAAAATTTAAATGACAATTAATATTGATATCTTGGGACTGAAGTTGGTAAGTGCGTCATTCCTGTTTTTAACTTTGTTTCCTGTCATGTGGTGTGATACTGTGCTTCCCATCAACCTTCAGGGGCATAGTAACATAGTGATTATAAGGCTATTGTATTCCAAAATTACTAATATCTCCCAAAATATTGGTCCTATCAACCTGCCATTTTTACTAGTCTCTTTCTTGACCAAAAATACAAAGTGTGCCAAACTGCAGGGTCAGCTCTTCCAAGATTATGTGTGATATCTGAGACACACACAGACCACTTCCTTTTTCTACTATAAATATAGATGGCATCAGGTAGATGTTAAAATGGAAATGAAATGTGATGATCAACAGGATCATATTGTTTCTTAATTTCTCTGCTCTTATACCTTGTTTTTACTCTACAATTGCATGTTGCAGCAAAGTAGTTAATTTTATTGTACAGTATGTTTTGCATATCTGCATGTATGGGTTTATGTAGAATGTTCCGTATGTAAATGAATGAGTGCTTCAGGTTTGTGCTCGTCCAGACTTGCAGTATCATAGTGTTTGTGACACCGTTCAGTGGGGATTTCTAGTTCTGCCACTGACGTCTACACAAAAGTAGCTCTGTGCCGAATGTTTGAGCCTGTTCTGGAATACAGCTTCTCTTGAAGTGTGGAGTGAAATGACTGACGGAAGGCACTAGAAAGAGACAGAGAAGAAACCACCTGATAGAGAGACGGATAAAAAGACCTGAAAGAGAAAGAGAGGACTGAGGTTGTGTGATTGATGATGTGGTTTCAGATGTGACACTGGATTGATCTGTCAATGATGATTGAACTGCAGAGTTTTAGTTTAAAGTTACAGGGAAATTCCATGTAACAGCACATTCCTATCTTTATCAAGACATCTCCAACAGGCAAAGTCTGAGTGGGATAAATGCATATCCATCTAATATTAGTACCCTTTCATTCCATGAGTCTGTTTCAGGAGATGGGTCACAAAAATAATTTTAATGTCTCTTTTAATACGATATTTAATTGACATGAATAATACAAACAATGCAGAATTTTTTTTGCTAGTAGTTTCATATAAGTTTAATAATACTGTAGGTCATTTATACAGATAGATCAAAGAAGAAGAGCATTTTAAAAAGAGTGAGCAGTGCAAACGTATGAATAAAAATGATCCTTTTGTTTGGCTTTCACATTTTCTAAAAAAAAAAAAATTGCAAAGAGGAGATCTGACATGAATAAATGAAGCAGCATGCAAACCAATTATTGATTATGACAGGTACAAATGGATGAGAAATGCCTCGAGAAGAAGAAAGCAGAATCAAGGCCTTTGTCCAATCTGGAGAAAACTGGCTCAAATCACATATTTTCAGTCATTCTGCTATTTATTTCATTTTATTTTATTTGATAGATTAATGCAGTAAACCGGCTCTGGGCATCCATTTTGAAGGCAAATATAAGTTACTAAAAGGCTGTGACTGTTGTGTTGTATGTCTGTTTCAAATCAAAAATAGTCCAAAAATACAGTTTGGTTAAATTGAATGACTTTACAATGCTTCGCCAACCACAGGCTGTTGATTACTGGATTGTATGTGAAATTGGCCTTTTTAAATTTTAATGACGGCTTATAAAATGTCATAGCAGTCGTCACTAAGTATAATGTGGGAAACGGAGCAGAACAGGGCACCGTGTCTGTGTTTTTGTTTTGAGGGAAGTAAAAAGGAAATTGCTGCCTCAAAATGTGAAACCCCTGTCAACAAGAACTCAAACTTAACTAGAAACTGGAAGTTGATATTTTCTCTAAAGGAAAATAAGGGAAATGTTCACACTAAAACACATTCTTCTGTTGAGATCATGACAATGGGCCATGTTGTTTAGTTGGGTGACACCCCCCACCCCCCAGATTAGTAGGCATAGTTTTTTAAAGATGTCATTCCATGGTTATTAATATTACTGTGTTTTTCATGGTTATTGAATACATTGTGTGTTGGTTCTATGTTAAAAAAAAAAAAAACAAAAACAAAAAACCTTTGGATTGCTTTGTTTCCAGCTGTTTTTTCACGGTAGAAAAATGACTTGAGGTCGAACAACAGTTTACCGGTACTTCCTCACACATGTCCATTAGCTCAGAATGCGTGAAGGAACACTCCCCCCTCCCCTCTGGCTCTGTGTGTGTTTACCTTTACCAGAGGAACATCCAGCTAGGATTCGTGCCTTGTTCTGAAAACGTGCAGGGAAAAAACCTGAGGCTTTATTTCCACAGAGAGCACATGAACCAGTTTGATCCGCCATTTTTTTCCAGTTTGTGCAGCAGCTACTGTGGCGTCACCTTCTCTTGTAGATGCTAATGCTAATGCTTCTTCAGATTCGCTGCAATGGGGGACGGGATTAACCCCACGTGTGTGACGCTAAAGTCCATCTGACATCAGAGGGACTGGCTTTTTCTGGGTCCCTCGTTCCTCTTATTGTTTTATTATTGTTTCTGTGACAAACCACTTTTAAACGCAGCATGTGTTGCTAACTCATGTGTTGCTAAACCCATCAGATTCCAAAAGGAGTGTGGAAAAGTGGATTTCAGCGGGATGACACCTTTAATATAAAATGCTAAATGTACATTAATAGTAATATGGGTAGATTTTGCAATGTTTCCATTTTTAATTGATCTTTGGAACAAGTGTTGAAAGTTTACAGTAATTTGCATTTTAGGTAAGTGTTCAGGTGGCATAAGAAGATAATGCAGTCAAAGGCCAGAATCTGCATACAGTCTGTTGTGCTTTTCAGTGAATTTTGTTTTCAGGCTGTTGCTGGTTATTATCATAATGTCAAAGTTCACTTCAGGCCCAGAAGGCACACAGTAGAGAAGTGGGAATGCAATAACAATACAGCTATCAGCAAATCACAGGGCACTTTGAGAATACCCAGAACAAAAGCATCCATTTATAAATATTCACACAAAGTCGCCTGAGCCAGGTTTTCCCTTCTCTGACCTTTATACAAAGCCTTTTCACTATTCAGCTCTGTAAACTGACTTCACCCCGACAGCAATTAGGGGACAGGGAGAAGAGTTTAATTCAATCTCTGACAGAAATTCAATATTGGCAATGCTCTTTTGTTTGGGCCAAGTTTGTAGATGGATACAGTTTTGATAAATGAAGCACTTTGTGTTTCTGTTATGCTTATAGAAAACCTGTCCTCTCATCTTTCTATTTTTCCAGGGCCACACCCTCTGCCAGCTAAAGGCTATTTAAAAGAATGAACCGAATGATATCATAGTGATGGTTTTAAGGGGTTTATTTTTAGAAAACACTGCCCTGAGGTCTAGCATTCAGGCTTTTTGAAAATACTATTGTCTTGTAAAAAATATTTTCACACTGCTACTCTCACACAAAATATGTTCTTACTTGACTTTAAGTGGCTGCTTATATATGACATTTTGAGCCATAATATGATCTTACCACAACTGAATCAGTTACATTGTTAACAGATTACTAGCACACTAAAAACAATGAATGCTTACACAAAAGCAATAAAATATGTAACTACACCAAAAACAAAATGAAATTGTAAACACATTTTCTGCCGCTCTACCATTTTGAATTCTGCGAAATACTTCTTACAAAACACTGGTGCTTCTTATTGTCAGGTTTAGATCTGTAAGAAAGAAACACAATCCAGTTACAATGGGTTCTACCTTCCTCTGAATTTGTCTCTGCCTTCAAACCTATTTTTATACTGTCCACAGTTATTCCTATAAGCATAGATTTTATCTGTTATGGTCTGTCCACACTGTCTATCTAAAAGTATTTATGTGTGACATGTTGGTCCCGTACGAACCATGTCGGACCTTTAGAAGCTCAGGACGTTGCCTCCTTGAGAAACCTTTTGTCCGATATAAAAGTGGTAGGGCCTCATTTAAATATTATTCTGCCAAAGTTCGGAACAACCTTCCAGAAAGTCTGAGAAAGGCCCCGACATTGTCAGTCTTTAAGACCAGACTGAAAACCTTTTTGTTTAAGACTGCATATTCTGTATGAAATGTATTTTATGAACGTTGTTTTATGTTTTTAAAATTGTTGTTTTTGTTGTGCTTTCCTTTCACGCATATACTCTTTAATGTCTTATTGTTGCTTTGATGTGTCGTTTTTAACAAGTGCAGCACTTTGAGATGCATTCATGCATGAAAAGTGCTATATAAATAAATTGATTGATTGATTTAGTTTGTCTACTTCAAGTCACATATCGTGAATCACCTTAACATAGGGTGGAGTTAAGGTTAAATATAACAGAGTAACACTATTTTCTGACAGTACAGTTTGATATAGGTTGTAACAACGTTAAAGCATAAATGTGAAGTGAGTGAAAACAATAGTAACAGATGTTAATCCTCTGCTTCTATGTTTAGTCACTTGGCGTTGTCCCTGACTCATAAATTTACCATACAAATCAGATGAGACCGAGTTATGGGAATTAATGGAAATAAAAAAGAATTAATGGCCTTGAGGATTTCAGAATGAATACAGCTGCATATAATACATGGCATGCTCCCATCAGAGGTTCTGCTCTTGAACTAAAGCTGCAGTTCAGAGCAAGTAATGAACAATTAATGAAGATTCACAGACCCAGAGCTCTGAGGTTGTTTGGCTTCAGTAAACATGTCTGTTCTTCCTGACCTTACCTTTAAATGTTTGATAGGCGACAGGAAATGTAATGTCCAGTCAAAGATGAGAAGATGAGCTCCAAATTGTGCAACAAATGCTCGACGTACTAAACATTTTAAAATCAATTTCTATGTGTTTTTGAAATCTACTCTTGTTGTTTGGTCTTGACTGGAATTGACTGGAAAGTGTTGTATTTTTTGTTGCATGATTTTTGTAAATTTTTCTTCCCTAATTCGATTCCAACACCAGACCTTTCTGTGTGGAGTTTGCATGTTCTCCTCATGTCTGTGTGGGTTTCCTCAGGGTACTCCAGTTTCCTCCCACCATCCAAACACATGCACTGATAGGTTAATTGGTTAATCTAAATCACCCGTAGGTGTGAATGTGAGAGTGATTGTTTGTCTATATATGTCCAATCCTGAGATGAACTGGAGACTCATACAGGGTGTACCCCGCCTTCACCTATTGTAGCTGGATTAGACCCCCAGTAACCCCCCGTGACCCTAGTGAGGATAAGGCAAAAATTTTATGCAGATAGAACTAGCGTCACCATGATATGTCATTTGTAATTTTGCCAACAGCAGGAATGTAAAGCACTTTGATGCCGATAATGAAAATCTTTTACAAAATCATGGTTGAGTCAGCTTGTTTCAGCTCCCATGAGCATCATCATCATCGGGGCATCAAATCGTTTTTATCCTGATTAAGACTATTATTGACAGTCATTGTTTTTTTTCCACATATTTCGACATAGCGGTGTCCTTGACAGAAGCCTGATTATCACTTTTACAGTTTTACTTAAGTTTTAACTGAAATACTTTTCACCATGTGTAACTCGGGTTCTTATATTTTTGTTTATCGTTTTCATGTTTAATTTTGTTGTAGCTCTTGAGTTACTGGTGTTCTTACATCTGTGAAGTTCTGGTACAGTATCACATTGACCCGTGATAAACAACCCCTGAAGCTTCAGTGTTCCCATATGTGCAGTTGGAGCAGATCGCACAATGAAGACATATGTTGTTCCTTAAGGACAGATAGACTTGGATCGTAGAGTCACTCATGTTTCCAATTGATGGGTTAAGAGTCATAATTGAACCACTCAGTTTTGGAAGTGGATATACCTCAAGGCCTTGGTTGGACCTTGATCTGTCAATCTGTCAGACCACATAAAAATGAAGAAATCTATTGATAGAATCAGAGGTTTTCACAAGTTCAGACTGTGACGTTTGTTTCCACTACGCTGTGGCTGCGTAGACATGTATCTGTTCAGAATCAGGGGGAGGTTTTATGGTTTAGATCTGGTTGAAATTGTGGTTTGAACTTACGAAATATATACATCAAGACACAGTCATATTCCATAGATGAAGTATATCTACGTTCAAAGGCAGGGGAATTCCAGTAGCACATGTGCTGAACATCTTGGAGAGGAATTTTTGGAGACCTTGAATAAACCAAGGTTGCAGGTATCCATTACCTGCTGTTTGCACATGTTGAATTTGAAGTTGCATTAACAAAATAAATAGCAAAATTAAGGTGGAAATGACAGACACCAATGAAAGGACATCATCAGGAATATTGATTTCTCTTTCCTGTAGGTGCTCTGAAGCGTGCATAAGTACATCTTGCAGAGGAATTTAGGATACGAGGCAGGGAAAGTCCTTGAGCGCTGAACTTCTGCAAAGCCAGGTGTTGCCACTAACATTAAAGAGCTAACAGCATAGAGCTAACAGCATGGTTACAATTTGATGCAGACAGACACAGTGACTTCCTAAGTGGATTCTTCCATATAGTACCCGAGAGTTAGGGCGGCACAAGCTGCACAATACAAATTCAGTCATGATTTATGATCAGTTGCTTTGTTTCATAAAAATACCCTGCTCGGTGCTGATTTATGTTCGGCCACGTGACTACAGAGTAATATTGTAACAGTGCAATGGATATCATTCCTGATTTATATGAACAGAATTACAGATTTTCTGCAGATTTTTGATCATTTTCATTTTGTAACATGTGATTAGTGGAAAAACCCTGAATTTTCCCAATGATCTCGGTGATTGTTTTCGTTGTATTTTTTTTTTTTTTTTTTTTTTTTTTTTTGTCCTCTCCCCTGGCAGTGACTCTGTAAACTGCTTCTTCCACTCAGACATGTAGAGGGAAACCATTCATTTTAAAAGTGTTATGATCATGAAGGTAATGTGACATAACTGCATTCTCATTTCCTTTCTTTTTTCAGGCCGTGGCAGTGACTCAGAGTCCGACGGTCCGCCCCACAGGAAGATACCAGACGTTCGTAAAGACGACATGTTGGCGCGGCGGACGTCCGTCACCGAGCATCGAACCGCCATGCCCTTCAACCAGTATCTGCCCAACAAAAGCAACCAGAGCGGATATGTGCCGATGCCGCTCCGCAAGAAGAAGAGTGACAAAGAGGAGGGGGGGCGCAAAAGTTGGAGTACAGCTACTTCGCCTGTAGGAGGAGAGAGGCCTTTCAGGTGAGTGTAATGGATTTAATCATGAGTAAAGCAGAAGTTTAATTTAATATTGTGTAAAGCTTTAGTATTGATTTCAGCTGCAGGACACGTCTAACTTCATTAGTAACCTGTGAATATTCACGTGAAGATGTGATGAAATGACAAATTATTTGTAATATAGTTTTAATATTTTACAGAGACTTCATGCTTTTTGAGCAGCTTATTCTATCCTCCTCATTTTTATGCTTGTTCAGGCTCAAACATGTGGTTTGTTTGTGGTTCAGGGTAGTTGAAGCAGAAATTAAGATATTATGGGCTTAAATTAAGACTACTCGAGGTTCCAGACGTTCTAGACACAAAATGGCTGAAGTTTGACACTGAACTAAACACATAAAGGTTTTTGGTAAATTTGACAATATTTAATTTGAAATATTTGACTCTAAGTCACATGTTGATTATTATTGTATTTTGTACTGTATAATTGTTTCTGCAACACAACGTGTCACTTATGTCAAATCGCAGATGTCGAGGGTAAGCTTTTCAACTGTTGATTATTTTTCTCTGTCCTGTACTGTAGTGATGGGAGTGGCTGATGGAGGCCAGATGTGCACTTTCACTAGCTCTCACACTGATTGAAGCGAAAGTGTAAAATATGCTGCACAGACAGAAAGGAGGCAGATTTATTTACAAGGGTCCTGAGTTATTCTTGTTGGCTTTTTCAGCATCACGAGCCGTCCATGTTTCAGTTTTACATTTCTGCTTACTAAGTGAATTCTGCCATATGGTAGTGTGGTGAGGATAAGAGTCTCTTATGACATGATTATGTTTTGGAGGTTGATATGTTGTGGTTTAAAATGTGTATTTGCTATATTAACCTGCTAAGGGACAAGAAGTGGAAGTTTAGGATGTTTACTCAAAGATAAAATATCTCCTTTCTTATGGGAATCACCGCACACATTTCTGAAGTGCAAAGAAAATTAACACATGCAGGAATGTGTGTGATATGACAAAATGTCATTTAACATTACATAATTTAATTTGCAGATAATAATGTATGTATGTGTTCTGTAAATCCACTGAATAAAGTTAACAAATGTGTGAAAAATATAGTTTGATCAGCTCACAGAAATGCCTTTTTTACTACATGTAAAATATTATACTCAACATATAAACAGTATTCACTCCGATTTGATAATTTTTCTCTTATGTCGAACCTTTGTGCAAGTTTTTGTTGAAGTAGGAACCACTTACAGTCATATGTATTAGTTTTAAAAAAACATTGGCACAAATTGGGGGGGAAAAATGATTTATATTCCTATAAACTGATAAAAAAAAGAGGCTCATAATAGTTCAGTGTACCTAAAAAATACATGGATGAAAAAAATTTAACAAAAACAAAATTTTCAATGCTGCCAAAAGCTTTGACCACAATTGTAGTGAATTTTAATGTATAAAATAAAATGTAAAATAGATTAGTATTGTGAGTCTACAAAATTAATTACAACTCATGTTTTTTGGTTCAGCTTTCCCACTTAAACATTTATTATATTCAGGATTTACCCCTTTTTTAAGCTCCTCATTTTTAACAAGTGATCCCTTTTCTCTCATCTTCACAATATTCTGTTTATGTCTTGCATTCATGTATGCTCCATACCTTTCTCTATGTCATATTTAAGAACAGGAAGAATAATGATATAATATGAATTGGCCTGTTGTCACTATATACAGCTGCAGAAAACATTAACCATCCTTGTTTTCATCAATTTCCTGTTCATTTTAATGTGTGGTACAACTAAAGGTATATTTATTTGGATAAAATATAATGATTACAACAAAAATGTAATCTTAAGAGCTAATATCTAGCGGTTTTCTATGTTTTGCTTGATAATGACTAAAATCACTTTAACATCATTACCTGTCATTGTACTGACAAAAACGGTGCTTTTATTCATTCCATATTTTCTTTTCAGTCTGTTTTAGTCACATGATACACACAGGAGTTAGTATTTGATTGCGTGACCATTGTTTTTGATGACTTTTAATGGTCCAGTATTTTTTTTCTGCCTCTGTATATTGTCATATCACACAGCTTATACATACTCGGTAAAGAGTGTGAACAGTGTTTGTGGTTTTTATCAAGTATGTGTTGCTGTATTAAATTAATTCCTTCATCCATTATGTATCAAATATATCAAAATGCATGCAATATATTCCATTTATTTTGCTTCTTTTGTTTTGTTTTCCATTCTTCCTTCCATTACTTCTCATCTTGGTGTCATGGTGATCCCATTCTTGTTTCCTTTCACCTCGTGTGTGTGTGTGTGTGTGTGTGTGTGTGTGTGTGTGTGTGTGTGTGTGTGTGTGTGTGTGTGTGTGTGTGTGTGTGTGTGTGTGTGTGTGTGTGTGAACCATTCCATCCCTCACTACATCTGTGCGTTTCATGTCTTGTGACTGTCATCCCTATGTAATTATTGCTAATTACAAACCCTCTTCCTCCCCTGTACACTTGGTTTGAATGGGTGACATGACAGTCCAAGTGACAACCCTAGTTTAGAGTTCCCACCCAGAGAGTGCTCCAGTGTGTCCCCCACCCTGCCCTTTGAACTGCAGACACAGATTCAGGAGGACGTGGAGGAAGGGAAGCTGCCTGCCTCCACTGGTGTTAGGAGGAGCAGTGAGCCTCTGGCCTGTAACCTCCCCCAGCATCATGCAGAACCCCAAAGGGAGACTGCATATCACCTGGCAGTCACATCTGAACAAAGGTCTTTACCACGATTCATGTGTTTCTTAATATATGCCAAATTTGAATTGAAACTAAAAGCTTGATTTAACAGAATTAATAAAAGAGTAACGTTTGACAAAAGAAATGTTACTTTATAACAAGGCAACGTCTACAGGATTATGTTTTGATTAATTGTTACTAAACAAATACTAATACTAATACTATAGATTAGTTCATTTTGGTTCATTTTTGAGCAGCTTTGCGATTTTCAGATTGAAAAATCCAGTAGAAAAGTTTGCTTGTCCTCTAAACTCCTTTAATTATTATGTCATTTATATTCACCGTGGACCTGCAAAAGTAACCCCTCATCTAGACTCCACATGCACCGATTAGAATGTAAATTAGGATCTCATAGAAATAGAGTGATTACTTGCACATTTTGAAAAAATAGTATTAAAACGTTTGCATGTGTAAAACTGGCACTTAATTTTGTAGATTAATTCAGTTTTATTTGCTGATTTAAATCTGCTTTTTAGACTCCTGTTTGCACCACAGCACAAGGCAAGTGGAAGTGAATGTGTTTTTTGTAATTCCTTAAAGCACAGAAGCATTCCAAGCATTGATTTAATTTGTACATTTTCGACCTTTCCTTTTGGCGCTATCAATTCTGTTTCAGTTTATTTTCATTGTTATCTTGAGTAAAATGAGTTTGCAAGAAGTTTATCATCTAACGATGTGTATGTGTGCAAGGAGTGTAGAGATACAACTGTCTGTATATTTACTCATTAACGTTGTGGAGAATGTTCCTCTTTTGAACGCTACTGCAGAATAGTTTATACTATTATTTCACAATCGGTCCTTGTTAAGAGTAATTTCCTGGACTAGCACACATTTCAGAGATATTTGAGTCACACCCCCAGTTTCCTTTCCTTTTCTGGCACATGTCGTAACATTGATTGAATTGTGAGGGAGTGAAAAGAATCCTCGGTGGAAATCTGATTTGTGTTTATGTTCCAAGGAAAAAGGGGAATTCTGGGATATTTTGAAGCAAATTTGATAAGGCCTTTTCAGATGGTAACAGCTTTCAGTTTCCACATAAACACTAAGGCTGGAATTTGCACATGTTTAGCACAGCCAGCAATTAACACAGTGATAGTTGTTGTGTTTACAATCACCAGGGAAAGTTGGATTGTTTTTGAAATATTCACTTGTTTGGATGTAGAATAAAGGCATTCAACCATGTGGTAATAGACAAAAGCCATTTACCCTGATGTATGAAGGGAGGAATAGTGAAATGTAACTCTTTGGGTGGTGCAGATCATTCATTAGCTGGCAAAAATATCTGCAGGAGTGTGTTCAATTAAACCAAAGCCCACCGGTCACACCTTAGATTCCAATACGGAAATCTGGGGTACTACACACATTTTTAAATATTCACCTACACATGCACACAAAAACGTAGTGTGCATCTGCACATATAAACACATTCACAGGGAACATGCACATGCGACCCACCCTCAGGATGTAAGGAAATGAGGCCTTCTTCCTTCCCTGACCCTCAGCATGCAGGGACTGAGTCTGGCCTTTACACTGATGGCAGCTGGCCAGTCTGTCCCTCCCTGCCATGCATTTTGAGAATTTACAGTCCAATAAGAATCTGTGCAGAAAGTAGCTGTTTGTCACTGGATGACAAACGGCAGACAATCCAGTGACTTTGGCTTTGTGACTCTCAAATTTGTTTTCACATCCAGTCCTCTCTGGAAGGATTTGTGACCATACTGTGCTATTTTCTCAGATTTATGTCTTCAGAAACCTCCATTTAAGCTCCTCCAGAGGAATGTTGTCTGATGATGTAGGATGATAACCAGGCAGCAAAACGTTGTAGTTTGCTTTACTCTCTGCAGTACTCCAGCTCGTTCGTGCTCAGAGGAGCTCTTCCACCACCCGTCGAATTTAGCAGCAAGCCCCGTCGCCACATCTGGAACACATACAGGCCAGGAGGAGGCAGGTGTGAAGAAAGCGGTCACCAGTGGACCGTTAGCAGCAGATGCAGAGAGAGGCGATAAGCTGACCTCGCCTAAACACGTCAACACTGCGAGTCCTGCCCACGTCCTTCATGTTTCCACTCCCTTGGCAACCACTCCATCCACCGATACGGGCCGACGGAAGAGTAGGGCACTGAGTGAAAGTGACAACCCACAAGGAGCTGCATCTTGGTTGGACACCAGGCTTCCAGCAACGTGAGCCCCGTTTAGCAACTACACCACATTTTAGGAATTCATCGCTTTGAAGTATCGCCTCACAATTCAGTGTCAAACCTAAGGAAACTCCTGTCCTCATAATCATTAAAATACTCTGATTTAGCATGTGATGTTTAGCTTCAATGACCCCTTGTTGATATTATGCAACTACTCAAAGGCTGCATGACTTTATTTAAATGTATGCAAATTGCTATTGTTTACTAAAGAGCTGTTACTGTAAATAGAATGCATGAAAACTTTTTACACATTTGTCATCTATTAGAAGAATGCGTTTTTTGATTAACAACGCATGATCCTACTTGACCCAGTGGAAGCCTAAATTGAAGAAATGTCCACCATTCATGGCCATTGACTTTTGAAACTGCTTTCATTTTAAGAATGTAAATCCTGTAATGACCATTGGCAGTAATTCAAGCCATGTTATATAACAGAAAGACTTCATTTTCCAGAAAGAAAACATATGGCATATAGACATTTTATGACAACATACCATATAGTAAATACTCATCTTTCCAAACATTCTATCCACTCTTGACTTAAAGAGGCTTCTCCTAATTTAGTCTCCTTTTTTCTTTTGTGGCATGAAACCACAGGCCACACTTGTCTCACACCCTTTTAACATCACAGAGGCAACTCTGTAAAGAAAGATTGTGTGAAGACCTTTGTGGTTAAAGTCAAACCTACAAGTGATGGTCGCACGCTGAAAGAGACCAGAGCCACATCCTTGATGTTGCTTTTGTACTGTCTAATAAAAGAGGCATGTTCTTCTTTTTTTTTTTTTTTTTTTTTTTTTTTTTTTTTTTTTTATATCGCTGCATCCAGAGATTGTTTCCATGTGCATTTGTTGTATCCTATCGATGCTTGGTTTGAAGTGTTACAGTCAGTTTATTTAGTTATTATAGTTATAGTGTATGGGACACTGTATATAAAAAAAAAGAGTTGCATTGTACCAGATTTAGCTTCAAGCTAATTTCACATCCAGTCCCAGTGCAGGCAGTCACAAATAGAGGAGTACTTGTCCTCTGTTCTTGCTGTGTTTTGGAGAACACTGCCCCCTTGTGTTTGATATGAGGTTCATCATTAAAACAGGAGCTGACAAATCCATCTGTACATCCTGTCAACAACCAGACACACTTTTGATTGCTGTTTTAATTCTACCACACAGGAACTAATTTATTCTTTAAATGCATAAAGAAACTCATTGTGGGCTGTGATCATTACACAAAAAAGGTTTCTCATTGGTTATGAGTGAATGACATGTTTCTTTGGTGAGTATGTTTGTTCATTTGTGATTGTGTTCTCTCTTCATGCTCTCTGTAGATTCACCCACACAGATAGTGTGTCAGATGACCCACAGTAAGTTGTCATTTTACCACTCAGAGGCTCATTTGCCTGGCTAAGTGCTGCTCTATAAAAATGCAAGTCATTTAACCATTCATCGACTCAGCCAAGCTAACATATATATTTGCATGTGGGGAAACTCCAGAAGTGTGAAATAATTTTTTTAAAGTCAATATTAAGGACTTGTTTTTCAGCACAGGCAGCTTTATGCTAGCACCTAAATATTTTAGTATACACTAGTGTTGCCTTATAATACCAAAAATGTCTGGTAATCATAATTATAACTGATCATAATGTAAGTTTCAATCTGTTAATCTATACAAATATTCCTTGTAAACTTGAAAATGATACTTTATAATTATGATTTCTAACAAATAAGCAGTTTCCCCACTTGCATTCCCTAAAATACAATTGAAATTCAAAACATTAAATGACTTGTGATATGCACAATTTGGCAATGTCCTTTAACTGTTACAAACAATCTTGTCAACCATTACATTTTAAAAAATAAAATAAAATGAAAAATTATGATGGGAAAATGTATCGTTTTCTAAGAATTGTGCGTCTTTGGTTGCAATCACTTCCTGAAGGAGTGGACTAACCTGTATCACTCCACCATCTATTAGCTGCATGTTTCATGTAACAAAACAGCTCAACTTTTGTCCCACAATACCACCTCTTCACCTATTATTAACACAAGCAGAAGATAACATCATGATCTAGTATAATGCTGCTAAAGCTTGATGCATAGGGTGCAGCTTTGCATGTATAAAGAGAGATGGTTCATAACCAAGAGATGACTTGTTTCACGGATGTAAAATGCTTTCTGTGTGAAGACGTGTAAAACTATTCAACTACAAGTTGAAATATGTGTCAGTCATCTCTGAGGTTGAAAACACTCTCCTGCTTTGAGTCCCTGTAGTCCACCATGTATGTACCAGTGGCTGCTGTAAAATATCAAATTATTTGTGAACACATAAGACGAAAGAATTCTGTTTGAACTGTTTACTGATTTTCAGCCAATTAAAACAATGCTGTATGTGTGTTAACTGTCTAATAATTCAGCAAAATATATGCACTTGTGAATACCCTGAGCAGGACTGTTTGTTACAATGATACAGTGGTGTTTTAAATGTGTTTTAAACTAGGTGCATGTTCTAACACTGAAGCTCCACGTAACTGTATTTTGTGTCAATGTAGAATCAGGGCTTTTTTATTCAGCTTTTTTTTCCCCTCATTTCTGTGCCTTCATGAATAGCATCCTGGTTGTTGCATTTTGCACTTACACAATCTCACTCCAAAATGTTACTAAAAACTGATGGAATACACTTGAAGATGCACAATTTTTCACAAACTGTATGTTCCCGCAGTTGGATGTGTCTGAAGGTGCTTAATGGCTTATTGTCTGTATTGTTCTGTGATATATGTTTCTGTGATAAATATACATTCGATTTTTGGGTGATGTGTCACTTTAATGTGAATTACTTTTCCATGTATGACAAACACTATGAAAAGTTTGTTTTGTTTTTGTATTTTCAATCAACTATGTGAAACTTATTAAAATGTTATACAATAATATATGTATTCATACAGAAATTATAGCATGGTGCATTTAGTTCATGGTATCTTGAACAGGATCGTTTAAGTTGCTGCCAGCACTATTTAACTTAAGACATTGACATAACATAACAGTTGTTTATTCATTTTGTCTTTTATTTCTCTTTTTATCTTCTGCTAGGAGTGTGAGTATGATTGACATGCGTGGTGAAGAAGAAGCCATGTTACAACCCCACAGTCAGATGCGACATGAACTGATGCACAACCAGTACAACAAGATGAAAGAAGATGAGGATCACTGGCAGGATGTAAGTGTCTCAAATCAGAATTATACCATGCATTTTTCTTCACTATTAACCCTTTAAACGCCCACCCAATTTCACCTAAATTTCTTAATAAAATCAATTGAATGCTGTTCTTTTGTTCATTTTGACAACATGCATGGTGTTTTCTTATGTTGTAAATGAAAATATTCACATGAAAACTGGGATATTGGAGGTGGGTTCTGTTAAATGATGCAATAGATAAAACATTTGTGGATATGTATTGATGTTTTGATGTGTTTTGGATTACATTTGGACATTTTTTTTGTTTTGGATGTTTTTGTTGGACTATGACTGCGTTTGTTGGAATATGGTTCCTCTGTGGGTAATTATGAGACATAAAGTTTCAGATCTGCTGTTTGTCATTTGTATTTTCAACAAATGAGTGATTGTACCTGCTGTGGCTATTTTACCTGAAAGTGATTTATTATATCTTCTGATGTGTGAGAACCTCTGTTGTCAAACTACATTAGGTCATGTGACATTTGGGACAGGTTTGGGTGGTTTGATTAATATATTTAAGCGACTACTTCCTGCTTATATGTGGACCCTTGGAAGTTTAAAGGGTTAATATCGGAGTTTTTTTGTCTTACCTGCTCATGCTGTTTTCTTGTCATCATTAATTTCACTTCAAGCTCTGAATCCAGTAGCGTTTTTTCTTTGGCCCAGTTAAACAACTTAAATCAGATTTCTAGGGCCACAGCAGTGCCTCAATTCTCAATATGCCGCTGAACTTTCTTATTTTGTTTCACTTGAATCTATGTTAGGATTTGGCCCGATGGAAAAATCGAAGGAGAAGTATTTCCCAGGACCTGATCAAGAAAGAGGAAGAGAGAAAGATGATGGAGCAATTAATGTCTGGAGATTCCTGCATTTCACAGAGACGGAAAAGCATCAAAACCTACAGAGAAATAGTGGAGGAAAAGTAGGTGTAACAGAAAAACCTTTAAGAGTGGTAGGTTAATTAGTATTCACACTGAAACACAGAAACTGTATGTTCAGTACAACAATACATAAAAGAAAAAGTAGGTCTTTTTCACAGAAGGGGACTGATGCTCATTTTAAATCCTGTTAGCGGTCACAAGGGTGACAGTAGCTCCTCATGGAGTTCATTTAATTAGGTCTTGTAGAGATAAAAGTAAGACAGTAGATTTGATTCAACTTTAGTGAATGATAATCAAGATGAGAATTTTCTCAAATTTAGAGTGAGATGATGATTGATAATACAAATTAAGCTAGCTCACAAGAAAAACTGCCATTACTTATCACTTGTTATCAAAACAAATCAGTTGTTTTACTTGGAATTACTAAATTACCTTTGAATGATATACAGTGTGTGTAGTCAGTTACTTTTAAGATTTTATTAGCGTAATAATTAATCTTAGAGGAGTCGAGACTGCACCTTGAATCTGATTAGATGTATTTATAAATATATAAAAAATAAAAACAAGACAACTGTTTAATTTCTGTTGTTGATCTGCTGTTCATACTGTGGTCAACTACCAATAGACAGTTCTTCACTGTAGCTGTTTTTTTGTGTGAGATGATTGAAGAAATTAGATCTTGTATTTTTTTTTTATGGTTGAGAAGATTTTGACTTTCAATGGTTACCCATGATGTTTGCATCCTCTACTGGGATAAGCTCAAAACGTGGACTGTACTTTTAGCTGGTATAAGTTTACCTCTCCCCCTTATCCCCCTTTTTTACTAGTAACTAATACGACCCATCCTGACCTGGACGTGCTTCCATGGAACAAAAAACATATTCTGACAACACAGACACAGTGTTGGCTGGATTAATATCTGTAATATAAATGCTATTTTTAATACTGTGACCTCTTACACTATTTGTTACTGGGTAAAGTGATAATCATACAGTAACACTTGTCTGTCCAGAACAGCCTTATTAGTTAATATACTGTTGTACAATATGACTTTTGATCATCTTTACTAGATAGTTTTGTTTGTGTGTGTGTGTGTGTGTGTGTGTGTGTGTGTGTGTGTGTGTGTGTGTGTTAAAATGGGTGAATGTGAGGCTTTGTAAAGGGCTTTGGGCACCATGAAGGTGTGTAAAAGTGCTATACAAGTACAGTCCATTTACCCTTTTTTCTACTGTTTAACAGGGAGCGTCGTGAGGAGGAGCTTCGGGATGCGTATAAGCGAGCCAAGACCCCAGAGGAGGCGTCCACTGTCCTCCAACGTTACGCCCAGCGTTTCTCCATCAGCGAGGCTGTCTTGGAACGCCTGCAGCTGCCCAAACTCCTGGACCGCAGCATATCTGCCGACCCCTCCTTCCCCTGCTCACCTTTCCCTTTGTCTCTGTCACTGTCTGCCTCTCCGACAACTCCCGAACCTCCCGAAATGGACCCCAACGGGCCCATGAGGTACCTCCGCCAACAGTCAGCCCCAGCTCCTAAATTCACATCTACATTAGAAGCACGGATAGAGGAGTTTCCCAAAGACTCATCCTTACACCAGAGGCCTCAGATTCGCTCACGCTCATCTGAGCCACCATCCACCCGAGCTCTGTCGCCCAAACCGGTGCCTTTGCTGACACCTAAGCCTTACTTCCAGTTCCGATCGCCTGACTCAAATAAGGTGAGATTGGTTATACGTGTCATTATCTCTACCAGATAGAGAAATGTGGGTAATTAAGACTTTTACAGTGGCTTGTTTGCCATATTTGTTCACACTTTATGAATCCTCTACAGTAGATCAGCAGTTTCAGTTTAAGGTACATTCAGAATAATCAGTCCTATCTTTCCATGAGGTAGCTCTTTGCAGCAATAAAATGGTAATGTTATGTCACTCTCAAATCACACAGACTTCCTTGACAAAATCCAATTTTACACCACAGAACATGTGAGGTCCCTCAATCATTAAGTTTGTTTTTGTTATTGCCTGACTATAGTTTTTTTAGTACCTTCATTTGGATTTTAACTAGATAATTTAAGTAAAACTAGAGCAGCAGTGTAAAATTTTACACTGAGATATAAGTCATTTTATTTCACGGTCCACATTCAGACCAGTTCAGCCTCATAATAAATTATAAATATTCAAGCAATTTCCCAATTGTGGGATCAGTAAAGTACTTCAATTCACAATCTCTTTGTAAATGTATTTTTTAAAATTTAGTGATACTAAATATATGTATAATTTTTAAAAAAATCTCAATAATCAGAACAAATATGAAAGATTGGAAATGTCTGAAGAGAATTCAGTCATTTGTTTTAATATTCCACCTAGTACTAAATATGTGTGATCTATAAGTTAGAATGTATGTGTGTAAATTATAAACTAAAGCCTAATATTGTTTGTTTTCATATTGTAATTTTACTTCTTTTTTTTTTCATTCTAAAACAGAGAGAAAAGTTTGGAGTTGACATTATTTATATATATTTTTTAATTATTTTATTGATTTGGCCCATTCAGATTAAATTTAGCTGAATGTGGCCCCTGAACTCAAATGAGTTTGACACTCATGGTCTAAAAGCACCAACTAGAGTTAAATATCATAATTTTTTGTGTTTTTAAGTACCGTCTACAGTAATACACCCTTTTGCTTCTCCAAATCGTAGAAGACGCAGTGACTATGGACAAGTACCTGTTTAACTTTTCATGCTTATAAACATATGATGTTACAGTCACTACATATTAACACTCACTGCAGTGGGTATGTTTTAGGGGATTGACACACTTTGCATGTGGTTGGTTACTTCCCAGTACTCTCACAGGCTGGTGGACAAATCCCCCTGGCTCTTTTGGCATTTACATTAGAATGCCTCAGAACTTGCCATGGTGATGAGCCGGCTGGTTTTTCGATGAACACACAAGACTTCCCCTTCCAGAAGAAGCATGTAATGTTTCAATTTAACTCAGAGTACTCTTAACAGGATCCATTTCTTTCTCTTTTGGAAAAATTGACAAATGGGAATATTCAAAATGAGATCTCATGTTTTGATGTGACGGGGTGGGGTGGGAGGGGGAGTTATTAACAGACCAAATGGAGCAGAGTGCTTTTCTGGAATGTCTTGTCAGGAGTCTGAGAGGAGCCTAGCATTGAATGGAGCCCTCTGTTCCCTATTGACTTAAGAAGTTGACAAGTAGGGCCCTCTCAATGTGAAGTGGGCTCCCAGTGGACAAAGAGGGCCCACACAGGCCGCTCGGAGAGGGATGAGAAGGTGGAGGGTGGTGGTGGTGGGGTGGGGGGTGGGGTGGGGGCAGACTGAGAACTTGCATTCACCAAACTCCACCGCTGTGTCTTAAGTTACCGCTCAGTAAGAGCTCCTCACATATACATTAGTGCCTCTTTGTGATAGAGGCCAGAACAGTGTTGGAGCTAGATGAATGGCTAGTAATGAACACAGAAGAGTGGATAGTAATGACCACAAATGAGCCAGTGAGTTTTCAGCCACAGATTGTTAAAATGGTCCATTTCATTATTTGCCATGTAGAAAATATTCTGAATGAGAGTAATTAGAATAATGGTTATGGTTTATAAGTTTAACTAACCCAGTTTACTGAAATTTTCTCTGTTTTGATTCAATAAAAGATATAAATTAGTTTTAATTAAATATAATTTACATTAACAACTGAAGAGAAGTTAAACGTAATGAATCCTTTAGAGAATTATGAGCATGTTATCCATCCTTGTAGGGCAGTGTTTGCAAAACTAGACAAGGAGACGTAGTGGCACCAACTGAATCCAGAGGTGAGGGTTTTAAATTAGTTTAATGCTATATATTCTGTGTGCAACACATCAGATTGTTTTTCTATGTTTATCGTACTGTCCCTGACAAATAAATAAATAAAAGTAAAAAGTAAAAACAGTTGATCTGGAATAACGTTATTATTTTAACAATGAAAAAGTAAGTCAGTTGTGCGTTTACATCAGCATTACAATGTTGTGTCTGTTGGTGATTAGTGATTCTAAAATGACTTGTCAGTGTAAATGCTGATCTCATGGCTGTAATTAGCTCCACCAAGAATGTTATGTTTTACCGGCATTTATCTATGTTTGACTGTTAGCAAGATAACTCCAAACGTTAAGGACAGATTTAGATGAAATTTTCAGGAAATGTTGATACTGGTACAAGGAACAAATTATGCAATTTTGGTGTTGATTGTTGTGTGTGTGTGTGGGGGGGGGGCACATGTCTTTCATGTCGTAGGTCAGGGCAGACAGTCATTTATGGGGAGAGGGGGGGGTGATCTGCCTCGGTGGCGGCTTGCGCTCTAAGTGCTTTTCTAATTTACTTTTAGACAATCTATTTTGACTCAGGCAGCAAAACCCATCATTCAACATTGTTTTGAAAGCAGGAGATCTGGTAAAAATGTGTCTGATCCAGAGGAGATGCCTTTAAGGTCTCTGATACTGCTCTCTCTCTCTTCTGGTTCATATCATATATTTGAAATTATTTTGTATATATTTTATTTTATTTCTTTTAATTATTGTAATCATGAGTCTGACATTTTAGTACATTTTATAATATTTATCACATATTTATTTACATGGCAAATACACGTCCTCAGGATCTATTTTCGTTCTTTGACTTGAATGACATTAAACCTTCCTTGAATCCTTGAATCCTTGAATGCCAGTCTGCACTTAGGTGACAAGCTGAAAACATTTGGAAAGCTTTGGTGTCAGGATATTGTATGGTTGTTTAATAAGACACTTAATGTTTCTTCAGCCATACAAGATGTATTTCAAACACAGTTGTTGCTGTTTCTTACCCCTTATATTGCTTCAGTATAGACCAGGGGTGTCAAACATGCGGCCCGGGGGCCAAATCTGGCTCACCTAAAGGGTCCAGTCCGGCCCTTTGGATGATTTCGTGAAATGTAAAAATGACACTATTATATAAATAATTTCATGTGAGGTTCCACATCCAGACCAATTCACTCTCATAAAATAACTGTGAAATACTCAAAAATCTAACTTTTTCTCTTTGTAAATGTTTTCATCTGTATAACTGGAACAAATATGAACAACCTGAAAAGTCTGAAGAGAATTAACTTCAATTTTAAAAATATTCCACCTATTGCTAAATGTTTTGTGTATTTCTAAGCTATAATATACGCATGTAAGCGACAAATTAAAACCTAATAATGTTTAAATTACACATTTAGTTCAGTTTGTTCATATTATTCACACTGTTTGAAAGGATGGTTTGTAGATGTAAATGATGTAAATTTATTTTTTTGCTCCAAAACATGGACAACTGTTTATGGTTGATTATTATTTATATATTTTTACATTTTTTTATGTTACTGGTGATCAAATTTAGCTAAATGTGGCCCCTGAACTAAAATGACTTTGACACCCCTGGTATAGACTCTTGAGTATGTGAACAATAATTGCAGGGAAGTTGGAAAATGTGAGATACTCACTGTTTGTCTGCATCTAAGAAAAATTGCTTCATTTATATTATTATAGAATTTGAACCCTCAGTAGGTTTTCTGAACTAAACAAAAATGAAGCCAATCTACGAACCATTAAACCTGTGTCTATCTAACCCAGATGGATGGTTTGCTCAGACTCAACGGTGACATTAGCAGTGATGATCTTCCCACCACACCTGAAAGCCAAGGAAGAGACTCTCCTGTTTTCGAACCCTGCTCCCCCAAAACCAGCAACAGCCCCACAGACGTTCCCTCACCAGCAGCTACAGTGACACATAGAACAAACACGTCCACAGTAAGAGGAAGTTTAGTGCCAACAGATGCTAAGGAGGCACCAAGTGGCACAGAGATGGTCTCTGAGATTATCCAACAAGAGACCACTGAGCATTCGACACCGCTAAGTCGGCCCACTTCACTTCCAACGGTCAGTATCAGAGGCTTTTGTTGTTGGTTACAAAAACACCATGGAAAAAGCCCCAGACTGTCTCACTTCTTTGAAACTGTTAGAACCCTTTGCTCTTCCTGACATTCATCAGGGATGTAAATATACAAATCGCACAGAGGTAAATATGTAATCGACTGGAAATATTCAAGATACAGGAGCTTATAGTAAGAGATTCAATAAGCCTAATTAAGATTTATATGGTTTATGGATCGTCCTTAAAAGTGTAGACCTCTAAATTTCATCTTAAAAATTCAAATGGTTAAATCTAGTAAATAATTTAAAAGAGAATAGAAAGCTTTATTTATCCCCAAAGGGCTATTCTGTTTCCACATGGTATACACCATCAAGGAAGAAAAAAAAAGTGGTGCATGGGTGTGTCATAATAATAAATAAATACATAAAACAGAGACCTTAAACAATATTCAAATTCCCTGCTCACATCTTTGCATTTAGCAGCCGAACAGCAGAAGGAATAAATGATCTTAAATACCTGATGGCATTAACACAAATTCTTTATTAAGAATATGTTCCTGATTGATAATGCCTTTTGCTTTTTTAAAAACACATCTCTCCCAGAGAGAGTTTAGGTCTGTAATTTTGGAACAGACATTAACAATTTTATTTCGACAGTTCCTATTAATCAACTATAAAATAAATAATTCATAGTTTTTCTATGAATTCTAAAGCTATGTAAAAATGGTTAGTCCACATTTTGCTGCTGAACCAGTGTAGATTATCACACTCACAGGTTATTGTCATCAGTTTGTCATCTGTACGTACGTGCAGAAACTTTGGCGTGGACTGAAGGCCGAGGTGTTTGAGTGTGGACGCGTTATGTTTTTACAGATATCAACCACAGTTCTACAGTTTTGTCCAGACAACATCTCTCTCATAGCTGTAGTTTGAATAAATGTGCTTTCTTCTACTCATAGTGCAGCTATATTGTACTTTTTAGGAGGTTTTTGGTTTTGGAAAATGTCGCTTTTTATGTTTTTGTTGCTACTGTACTGTACTTGTGATAGTTAACTATGTCATCATCACTACAGAGGAGCCATGATCAAAACTACTCGCCATGTAGCCAGAAATGAAGGTCCAGGTGTCTGCAGAGGCTTGAAATTGCTAAATCTTACAATCTCAAATATGATCATACTTTCGATTGTAATTAATTAATTATAGTAGGGGTGTAACATAACATATAAGATACATCTGCTGTATAATAGTGTGCACTAATTCATTGTAATGGCCCATTTACATGCCTCAGACAGTAGTGAGGCATTTTTATTTAATAGATTTATTGATTATAGATAAATGAAAATTATGTTGAATCTTTACAGGAACTGCAGAAGCCTGAGGAAAGCTTTGGGAAGACGGAAGTCCAGCCATCAGTTGATCCAGATAAAGAATCAACTGCAGCTCAGCCAAAACCTCCTGCAGGTCAGAGCAGTGTGCCTCTGTGCTGACGCCTTGTGGTTATTTTATGTCATTACAATTAGTTTTAGCAATATATCACAGTATTTATTTGCAAAGAGTGCAAAAAGGGTGACGCATGGAAGCTATTGCAAGCTTATTAGGAGAGGGGCCAGGACAAAACATTTAAACTACAAAACCCATACATACTACATACTTACATACATAAATACAAAACATAGACACATACATGCATACATACATAAATACAGAACCTAAATAAGTACATGAATACATTAATGGATACATGAAAATGTTAGAATTGTATTTATTTAACCTTTATTTATTCAGTCAAGACATTAAAAACACATTCGTATTCACGATGACAGCCTGAATATCCTTTCTGGATATTCAGTTATATGTTTGAATTCACTTTAGTTGTAAACCTGTCTGTCTGCATCTTCAGACGCCAAAAAAGAGCAAGAAAAAACTGAATCATCGAGTCAAAATGTGTCCAGCGCCATCCAGACAGAGATCAGCACACAAGTAACTTCACAGGTAAGAATACCAACCACATCCAAAACTAAAATTTTGCCTACACAAATCATCACTTAACTGATATTTCTTATGTGTAAATCTGTTTGCAGGCCAGTGTTCCCAGTCCACAAGAATTGTCACAGAGAAAAGAGAATGTCCCAAGTTTGTCTGCTCCAAGCTCTTTTGGATATCACCCACCCAAAGAAATGTCAGGTAAGCGAAACCACCACATCCAAGTACCAAACAAACTGCTTCTTTTTCATGCCTTTTCCTGTTTTCTGATTTTTACTAGCAAATCCTCCTTGCTGGCTGTTTTCCCTTTACCTTTCAAGCTGGCACTCTTTCTGTTTGGCTGTTGTATCCCAACATGTTTGGATAAATCTAAACAAACTGCCAGTAATCTTAGCATATACAAGCTGTTTCCCTAAACTGCACAAATCCCTGCTTCACTTTTCTCATCACCTCCAGATACAATGATCCTCCATGAACTGTGGAAAATAAAAGTATTTACATGTTACATTGTAGATTTATGCACTGCTAATTAGTACAGAAGACGATTATGTAGATGTAAAAAGGTAAGCAGCAGTTGGTGGAAGACTGAAAGAGCTGGAGGGATGTTTAAATCTGTGTTGATGAGTTGTTTTTCTTTCAGAGAGCTAATGTGTTCTGGCATTTGGATCAATTATAAAGCACATACACTTCCATAAAAAAATAGACATATGGTTTGGTTGTATAGCTTTTTTCTTTAGCAGCTAGCTGACAAGCAGCCTAAACAAGTTTCAAAAATATATTTTCCCATAGTAGCTCCATTAGGTCTTTATTTTTACCGAGAAGAATGAGTTGTAGACTCAAAAAAAATCATTTCACATCTCAAAGTGATGATATCTCTGTACAAAAACCATCCCAAACCTCCCCGGTATCAAAGTTTCAACTGCAAATTTGCACATTTACATCACAGGAATTCACTTTAGGAACAGTATTTTTTCAGTGATCCCATTTTTATTTGAATAAATCAACATACCTGGTCACAAATATAATGTTGGCCAAGTTAGATACAGTTGACACCCTAACACCCACACAGAACCTAGCTCCAATTTTATTTTGGTTTTCTCCCCTTCCCTTCACACACCATTAAATTAAGATAATCCTGACCTGGAGCCTTTTATATACTCTGAAGTTTTCTTTTCCAGTTACAGTCCATTTAACTTACATCTCCACTCCTGTCCTTTATTACTCCCTGCCTCTCGCATCTTACCCTCATTCCCCCTCTCCCCTCCACCCATGTATTTTTTATTTTTTTTTATTGTGCTTTAGAGTTTGCAAACAGTGTCAGCCCACCTCTGGCAACCAACAGCCCTAAGTTACGCTGGGAGTTCTTCGCTCCACCAGGTAAACCTCTTCATTCATCGGTGGAGTTCATGTTTCCAGTTGAGAGTGCTTTAGGCACACTTTCCTTCTCATTACCCCAGGGGTTAACAATAGTCTCCTAAGCCCATTCCTTTTTTTTGTCACTATGGGAGTATTCTTGGCACAAATTAATGCTCCCACTCCATCTTAAATTACTTTTTGACTGTTTTGTGTTCTAAATATGTACAAGGAAACAGTCAGTGTAACTAATTTTTGTGCATTCATTATGTAGATTTGACTCTCCTTGACTATTTTACTGTTATTTGGAAGCCATGCTGAACTATATTTTCCAAGAAATGTAGTTGGTCACATGCTTTTATATTGTTAGCTTTGTCATCAAGTGCATGAAGCATGTGGACTCATCCTGATCAGCTTCACACAGTGACTTTGAAAGGCCCTTTAATCTGCGTCATTATAATGCAAAAATTACAACCAAAATGAAGTACACAGCATCAGACTGGTCACTGATGAAGTCCAGATGTTATGCGTTGCTTTTGGTGGATTTTCTTTTTCATTTCATTTTTCCTGAGGTTTTCAAACCAGCACTGGCTGCATCTCCTTTCCCTTAATATTTATTCCATATTGAAAAATGTGTTTAGCTTGACTCCCTGTATCCACAGTGTGTGTTTATTTAACTTGCCATATGTTTCCTCTCCCTCTTCTTTTACAGAAGAGGCAGAAAAGGATCACCGTGGCAACGTGAGTAAAAAAAAAAAAAAAAAAGTATCATCTGCTTCATTTTAGTTTGATGGTTCTGTGTTCAGTTTTGTCTCCTGCATTACAGTGGGGTTCAGTAGTTTCGTTTATAATCTGTCCATAAAGACAAACTCAGGGTAGACAGAAATATGACCATTAAGGAAAAAAATACAACACTAAGAATATAAATAATCCACCAGCTGCTATAGTGATTAGTTATACTGCTTTATAAAACAGAATTATGCAACTGGTTTTTAGAAGCAATCTCGAAGATTCCTTTTTTTGGTCTTTTTTGTGCCCCCTAGTGGCAATAAGTGGTAATTCTAGGTTTGTATTTCAACTGAGATGACGACAATGTGACGCACATCATCAGTGTTATCATCATCAGACAGATGTGACCTGTAGTAGCAGAGCTCAATTTTATCTGTGCTGTTATGTCCACTCTGTGTCAGCACTGACAACTGTGGAATATGTTCATTTGAAGCCTAGTATTCTTTTTTTTTTTTCCATCTATGATGCAGAGTTTCCTGAAAAATTAGGTGTTATACTGTACATGGTGATGTTTCTTCATCTAGACAGTCCTGCATCTCATTCTGCTCGATTAGTTTAGTTTTATTTTTGTTTACTTTAGTCATTTTGTTTTTCGAATATGTCAACACAAAAGCATTTTATCTTTCAAAAGCTAATAATTGATAAAAATAACAAGACAAAGACAATATAGCATAAATAAAAAATAAGAAGGCAAGTAACATATTCGAAAGGGAGTGGGAAGAAGTAAAAAAACAATAATACAAATGGCAATATATATATATATATATATATATATATATATATATATATATATTCCGGGTTGGTTTCTCAAAATGATACAAAAGTATCTCATATACAAAATATCCTATAATATATATTACTATGTCTTTACATCTATACACCTCATTAGCACCTCGTTATAAGAGAGAGGTAACATTGAATTCAAGAAACATTTGGGTTTTGTTTTGAGGTTTTTCAACTTAATATATGGCTGATATATGTTGTAATATTTATTTTTTTATTTATGATATTGGGTTATACTGTATAACCTCCTTTGCACAAATAAAACCTCTAATTATTGTAAACTAACTATACTTTGTGTTGTAATATCAGGTAAACTGAATGGCATCTAAGTGAAATAAACACACTGTCACTGTGCATGTAGTGTACAGGCCTTATGTTAAAACATACAGTGACAGGTCATAGTGGTGATGCCCTGTTTTTACCACAGACACTCAGCTGAAAAGTGCAAATACGAGGTGTTTAATGTAATATTGTCACATGGTCATGAGTTCCATCACCGTTTTACCTTATTTGATATAAATAGAGTTAACACATATACGTTGTGCTGAAAATCTTCGAGATTGCTACTTTAAGGACAACGGAGACATGCAAGTTTTCAAGGTACACATGAAAACTGATGCTCCTGTCCCTAGCTTGACAACATAAACACTTATTTACATCCACATAAGATCAGAACGTACACTCTGGATTCATAAAACCATCCTACAAATCCACTTAGGAATGTACAGTTAAACATTAAACATAATTCCATTAGGGATATGTCAACTTTCCGTTTTCAAAAGTTGTGATATAGAATCGGAGACGCAAATGTGTGTCAAAAAGAAAATAATAATATAAAACATTTTATATCAAGACTTTGTTTGCATCAAGAGATGAGGCGAAGTATGGTTTGACATTGAATATGAAACTGTCAGTGCAAATCCAAGACATTCTGCTGTATACTGTATGTCCTTGCACCTGCACTGCACTATGTATTTCATTATTAATCAGACAACAGCTGTTGATGTTGATGGAGCATGCCAGATGAGAAGGCTGTAGATATCGGCTAAGACTGCTTTTGTTTCCATCTGAGCTCATCTCTCTCTTTCTCTGTCTTCTCTCTCCTTAGTAGGAGTCCTTTGGCTAGCATTGGAGTAGTGCTGTTGTGGTAGACCAACTATTTCTGTCTCCTCCCTTCCCTCCTTCTTTTTCTACGGTGGATGTGTGTCTGTGATTGGCTTCATGGTTGTATGAGGGTGTGTGTGTGTTTGTGAATGGTCTGTTTTTTTGGGTGTATGTGTGTGTGTGTGTGTGCATGAAAATCTGTGTGTGTATTTCTGCATGTTGATGTGTGTGTGTGTGCGCGTGTGTGTATTTTTTGTGTGTGTGTGTGTCGGGGTCTATCAGGTGTCAGTCCCGGTGTTGCCCCAGGCCAGGCGGGCCGACCGCTGGTCTTGGGACCCGGATGAGGAGCGAAAGCGTCAGCAAAGGTGGCAGCAAGAGCAGGAGCGCATGCTGCAGGTACACAGAATACAAGGCAGAGCATGGTGCATGGGACCAAGGCCAAGGGTCACGTCCTTATATGACAATGCACCAGGCCTGTCTCTAGGTGCAAATCTAATATTTTGCACATATTAGTTACAGGATGAAATGGTTGTTGAACAGTTACTTAAACTAAATGTTAAGTTAATTTTGAGGTTATACTTCTGCTGTTAAAATGGTCATTTGTGATGTTTTATTAGCTATTGATGCTGAGATTTACATTAATAGCTCAGAATTCATCGATAGCTATTAAGTTTAACAACAAACGTATATTGAGACATACTGTTTGCTAATTATGGTGCTGGGTAACAACATAGCAGGAGAAATGTTTAGTCAGGAAGTATAAAAAATATATATATTGAGATGGAGTTTTAGCCTTTTGTTCACCAGGTATTTAAGTAGACTTATGAGTACAGTCCGACTTTATCATTACTATCTATAATCAGTTATTTTCAGTAGTCATTATTACAAATTAAAGCTGAAAGTTATCTTAAATTAATCACATGAGTCATTTAGGTAACCTTTACATACAATATTCACACATCTCAATGTTTACATCAAAACTGGGATAATTTTGCTTGAAAACGAAAGCTTTTTCCTTTTTTTCTCGTTTTTTTTATTTTTTTTTATTATTGTACATTTTAGTACAGTATATATTAGGTCTTGTGCATGTAGGTTTTATGCAAAAGCAAATTTCCCCCAGTTTTTAACCAGCTGTCTGGTCTCAGTAAGATGTGTGATCGTCACTGACTTGCTCAGCTCAGAGCCAGGTGGATTAACCACGCTACTGCTATTTGCAAAGCTTATCTCTGTATTTGTTTTATGTTGAGTTTTAACAATCCCCTCCTTAGACACATGTAATGATGTCCCATACACTCTTTGGCCACTAGAGGGTGAGTTTGTGCAGTAGAAGTAACACCCTCACCGTCTCCATTTCACACATACACAGGCGAGGACATTGTCCAAGGTTGCTGCTGTTGCTGCTGCCCAAATCACCCTCTCTCTCCTCAGCCAGCGAGAGGTGCATCTCAAGTCTACATGTTTCTAACCTTTACAGATTGATACTGTTGGTATATACAGTATAAACCCATTTAATAAACGGTGATGAGAGCAGTATTCTGTCCTTTGTGATTGTCGGAGCACAGTTTGAGATGCACTAAAAAGGATGAATGTCTGATGCATCAGTGTGCTTGTTACCTGCCTCTCTGGTTTTTCTGTGTTGTGTCTGTGCCTACATCATGATATTCCATCTGTCCTTGTTGCTTTATATCTGAATTATTTATTTTTTTATGTACTGCCTACTCTCTCGGTTCCTACACAAGTTTAAAAATGACTAAAATCACCTTTTAAGTCAATTATTTTTTTCTTAATAATTCTCACGTCGGCTGAAAGAGTAGTGTCCATCAAGTATTTGTTGTGAAGATGGCATCTGCAAACAGAGGTTGTGTAGGAATCGTGCGTGTTTAGCAGGATGTACAAGCTCTGCATGCTCCGCTTCTGCCTCTTGTCTGCACTGACTGCTTGGTCTTATGGTTTGCTTTTTTATCTCTTTATTAAATATGCAATCTTGGCAAGTATGTAGCTGTATTTAACAACAAATATATTTAAAACATGTCTTTGAGGTTAGGTTTATATTACGTACATGCAGCAGGTGTGTGATATGGGAGTGTTTATTTAATAGTTTGTTGAATCACAGTCTTTTTCTTTGATTAAACAAGAGTAGGATGTTGTCTTTGACAAACATCTCAAAGCCTCTTAACTGTATATCTCATTAAGTATATGATGTTGCCAAAACATTCACCTGCAGACAGTGTAGTATTCCTTTTTCGTTGAGGCTTTGTGCTGTATGTCATGTTTCTGTTGCCATGGTAACAGGAGAAGTACCGTCGTGAGCAGGAAAAGCTGAAGGAAGAATGGGAGAAAGCACAGAGGGAAGTGGCAGAGGAGGAGAAGAAGTACCATGAAGAGGTGTGTGCAGAACCATCCTCAAAAGGCATTATAGTCCCCATATGATCCACTGTTTCCTTCTGTGTTTTTTTTTTTGTTTTCAGAAAGATAGAAAGGGCCTCTTATTTTATTTTCCTCTTCCTGTCTTCCACCCCTTCAACAATATTAGTGATCTTATTGTGACTGTTACTCTATTTTTTTAAATAGATGTTTCTATCCTTGTTTGTTTTATGGCCTGATAAAAAATTCCCTACACCTGTAACACAGTTAACAAAATATTTGCCATAAGAATTTTATAATGCTTATAATCCTAGTAATTTATTTACCATGCCTTGAGACTGAAACTATCTTAAAACGTGTCATGTACCATTTTTCTAGTGTGAAGTCTTATCAACTCAACCCTTCCTGGTCTTTTTTTTTTTTATGATGACAACTCGGTTAACACATAAAAAAATATGCCCCATGTTGAATCTCTAAATGACATAAAATAAAAATCATGACCTTCCATAATCATAGTGGGGTTGTGTGTCTAGATTTACGCAAAAAAAAAACATCTGTCAATGGAACAAGTGAAAATGATCTTGGTAAGATTTCTTTAAATAACATTTTCCAGATCTATTATCTAAAAATAAGTTCCTGTATCTCACTGAAAATTTGCTCTTAATGGGGATTATGTATTATTTTAAGTATAATGAAATATTTTGACTAGAAATTAGGAACAAAAAAATACACTTGGTAAGATGTAGATGTTTTTTTCCAGAGCAGGTGGTAGATGTTATGAATATTTTTCATTGAACTATTTTATTATTTCTTTATGGCTTCACTGAATCAGGTGAGTAGTTATCAGTGGTTATTTGACATTTAAAGTACAAACTACAATTATTCCATCATTGAAAGTGAAAGGTTAACAGAAAAATATATTTATTCTGACTGAATGAGGTTAATGTACTAGACTAGTATCTTATTGTTGCCTCCCTTACTGACAGGAACGTAAAATCCTGGAGGAGACGGTGACCCCTCTGACTCCTCGTTCCTCAGCCCTGCCCTCCCCCAGCAGAGGGGAGCTCTCCTCCACCTCGGAACCCCAGGATAGAATCGTCCGTTCGCTGGCCGACTGGGAACGCAAGCAGGAACTACTGGAGAGGCAGTCGGTAAATAACTAAGTGATGGGATGGTAGTTAAAATAGAATAGAATAGGCTTTATTGTCATTGCTTTCACTACAAAATTAGATTGTACTCTCCAGTGTTTGTATTAAAGTACAAAGTAAACAAAAGATAAAATACAAATCTGAAAAAATATATACATATTAAGAGGCTCATTGTTGGCATGCATAAGTGTCCAAAACAATAGTGTCCATGAGGTTAGACTGTGACTTACAGCCTCTTGTTTACACTTAACTTATAAGTGTTCACTAATTATTTCTCTTGACTGGTTGTTACAGAGAGAAAGCACAGAAAGTGTGGAGTGGAAACGCAGAGAAAACGACAGGACCAGTGACATCAGTACAGCTGATGAAAGCATGAAAACGGCAAGAAGGTTAGAGAGCTAATAAGACTCCTGGAGGAATTCATGTTATATTATTGAAATGGCTGTGGAGTAGAAATGATCGTTTTAAAAGAAAACTACTATATGCCTTTGCAATACAGTACCAAAAGATTAACGATGAAGCAGGGAGAGAGGCCATGAAGAGTCTTAAAATGAATCAATCTTATTATTGGAGGCAGTGTAAAGAGGATAATAATGTCTGTAAGTTATGTGATCCTGTCTCTTAGTGTGTAGATAAAAGCCTGGCAGCTGATTTCTATACATCCTGTAATTGAGCAATAGATGTTTGGGCCATTAAAAAGCTGTTGCAGTATTGCATGTAATATCAAAGTACATAGAATGCTTTGTAGAAGTTCCAATAGAGGGATTTTCTGAAATGTTTCTAAAATGATAAATGTGTGATTATTTATTTATTTATTTATCCTTTATTTAGCCAGGATTGTCCCATTGAGTCTCAGTGTCTCTTCTTCCAGAGAGTCCTGGCCAAACAATAAGTTTCAGACAGAGACAACACAATAATGCATATCAGGGAGAAATAAACAAATATATAATACATTGACACATAAAGGAGACAGACTTACATAAAACTCAGTGGCTGCTACAAAGCTATATGGAGTAGGTCTAAAAACAATGACAGTCCTCTGTGTATACATTATTAATTGTATTCCTAAAAATCTCCAATGATGGCAGAGATTGCATAAGGTCTGTGGTTTGTCCCGTGACTCCAGTTTCCTGCTGATTTTTCATATTATATGCTGAGTTTGGTGTTTAATTTGAGCGTTTTCTGTGTACTTAACATCAGCTCATTGAGTCAAAGCATCAGCCAGACAGAGACACATGGTCATAGTTTGCAGAATGGCCAAAAACCTCCCTCAGTGCCAGCCAAACCCTCCACTCCAGTCAAGAAACAACACGAGTACCCAGCAGACAGCAACAAGCCCAGTCGTCCTGCAGGAGACCGCAGGTGGGTGTACGAACAGCACATACATGAGGACTGTAAAGCTCTGTAACAGGGGCTTAAATTGGTATGGACTTTTATGCAGTGAATGTTGGTCATGAATTGAGGTTTTTACAATTTTACACATTGAAGAGGTGATAATATGCCCCTCTCATCCTTAGAGTTAAATAAAAGACATAAAGCAATATCATATCATTAAACATTTAATGATATGATTTAATTCAGAATACAACTTTTCCAAAATGATAACTTGTTTCAAATGCAGATAGTTTTTTAAAAAAATTTTTTTTTGCTGTGATTTACTATATTTGTTCAGTGTTCTTTTCTTTTGGAGGAAGGGGATTTTTGTTAGAAAAGTTGATATAGTAAGAAGGGGTGGGATTTTATAAGTGTTAACTTCCACCCACTCCTTTTGAAAATACTTGTTTTTTTACTATACGTTTTCTTTTTCTTTTTTACGTTCAAATAAATCCAATAAATCAAATCAATTGTCTTAACATTTCAAGGACGTAGATAAATATATTGATTTATTTGAGAGAAGAAACACAAGACAAGAAGAAGCGCCTATTCTGAGTTGACATTTGCAATATATGCATTTCATTTTCTATACAAGTAGATAATTGAACATGCATGTATTGTAATCTATTGCTCATTTTGTCATATATTTTTAAGATAATAGATCATCATATGTTGACCTTTTGAGAAGAATAACAGCATTTTTACATCAATATCTGCCTTCAGATACATTTTATGCAGCCAATACAATAAGCAGCCAAGCCCCAAATGTTCCTCCATGTTATAATGTTTGACCAGCAGGTGGCGTCTAGTACCTGTATTCGCTTCCTCAGTCTTTCTCCACATAAAGCAACAGTAGTCAGTGACAACACAAAGGTGTTTAAAACATTGATTACCTTCACAATCTAATATTCTGTAGTAACACATAAGATACATTTGAAAGAATAAGCCATGGCCACATTTCCCAGACATTACCGAATAGATATAAGCTGCTGCTCCTCTGGCTCAGATTGGTTCTCCGGCAGCCAATCGGGTCTCTGTAGCTGTGAGTCATCATCATGTTGCATGTTGCTGTCCATTTTCAGGAGTGGCCCTCTTGATAATAACATGGGCCGCAGCTCATCAAAGCCCCCCACAGTATGTCCGCCACCTCCAGACACACTGCCTCCAGCACCCAACAGGTACTGCATCACAAACAGCCCTCACCAGGGGACGCCAAGGGGAGGGAGGGGAGCTCATTTCTGCATTGTCATTTTCTGCTTTTGCTTTTACTCCACCCATTTTTTTTATTTTTTTTTATCGTGTACCACTGCAGCATAACCCTTCCTACAACCTTTCAGGGCAATTAAATCAAAATTGAGCTGGAGAAAAGAAGTAATCGAGCTGAAATTAAACCACAAATCTTTTAAAAAATAGCAACATCTTTTTCAGATATTCATCTCAATCCTGTTCCAACTTTTTTGACTTAACAAATGAACAGCCTCTAATTCACTTTCCTGACTATAAAAGCCCAAAAGGAGAAAAGGTCCATATCTTCTCTTTCTATCTCTGTGTCTTCTCTGTAGGTCTGTAAGTGGGAAGAAGCTGTGCTCCAGCTGTGGGCAGCCGCTTGGGAAGGGAGCTGCAATGATCATAGAAACACTGAGCCTCTACTTCCATATTCAATGCTTTAAGGTTTGTTGTCCTGAAACACCTCACGGTTCAGTCTTCCTCTACTTTGAATTGTAATCAAATTGACTATCAAAGAAGCATAATCACAGAAATAAATAAATAAGACACAAGCAATTTCATTCCAGAGCATGTAGCACAAGACCGGTTTTAAAATATAAAATACATTTAATCAAGAAGTCTGAGTTGCTCGATTTGTCTTAATGTCATGGATTATATGAAAAGACAACAACCTGAAGGGCAAAATTCCAACATAAATGCTCAAATATAGGTAATTTCCACACAAAAAGTGATCACGTGCAAAATGTTACAACGTTTTGACTTATTTCAGTTGTTTTTTTTGTGATTTTTCTGCTTGTTTTTGAAAGGATTTTACATATTTTTTGTTTCTGTAGAAACTAATTTTCAAATATTTATGAAGAAAATGCAAACGGATAAATCATGAAGCACAATATGAAAGAATAGGGTTTTTTTTTTTTTCATTGACCAAATCTTTTTTTCTCATTTACTTCTGAATTTGAAGTTTCATTATACTGTTCATCTGTAGAACTCTGTAGAAACATGAATTATGTTTATTTTTAGGCAAATTCACACTCGTAAAACTTGTTCCTCTGTGGTGTCATTAGATGTTGACTTTAAAAATTAAAAATAAAGAACCCACAACTGATGGTACTTAATGTCTGTCAGTACACAATGTCACAGTTGCACACACACCATTATGCTATCAGAAACACTGCTAAATGTGTGTTAATCCACAACTAAAACTAGTCCCAAATTAATGTTACAGTGATTCCTGAAACATTGTGACCAGTTTTGTTGGGACATTTTTTTTCCATCAACAATCAGAACACTAAGAAGCATCCACTGACAAACTAGAAAGGCATATCTGTCTATATTATACAGTCTGTCAAAGACTGAGGTGCAGAAGGTTTGACCCAGTTCATACGACAGCACTCTCAGGTCAAAATGACAAACTATTTTATCAGACAACAATGGTGTTTTCAGGGGTTGAAAACAAAAAAGTTAAACCACCATTCCGAAGTAGAAATCTTAAAAATGCTCCACTCTCACATCACAAAAGGTTGAAAACCCAAAAGTACATTTTCTCATTGTGTTGACTTCACATCACAGGCAGGCACCTGTACAGGAAAACATGTCCACTATGTAAGCAATGACTCCACCTCCTCGTCGATCCAGACAAAATTCTTGGTTTTAATGCGTTCCCTTACTTCACCATGTTCTGTTCCCTGTTATGTGATAGTATTTCATGCTAGATGAGAACAGGAAGAGAAGCAGAAGGTTCTAGACAGGTGTTTGATGATGCCACCTACAGTAGTGTCCATACTGCATCGATTAAAAGGACATTTCAGATACTTTTACATGTCTGTCTGCATGCAGGTTTTCCCACTAAACATCAGAGCGCATTTGGATTCAGACCATTACTGTCTCTATAGCTTAAGAACATCTTATTTTTATTTATATAAATTTGCATAGGTTATAAACTTTTATTTTGTCCAAGCATCAGTAGACAGACATCAGAACATGTTTTACTTATTCACTTATTACTCTGTGTTTTATCCATTCAACATCAGTTTACTTTTTACTGAGGGTTTAGTTTTAATGTCCATATTATGTTCCTTTTCTCCTGTTGTTACCATGTCGTTATCTTCTATATATGTATTGTTTTTCATGTGTTCACTAAAGGTCAGTATTTTCTGTATCCATGAAGAATTACACACACTAAAAACAGTCTAATGTTATATTCTCCTGTATTAATACAACAAAGAACAAATGAGACTTCAGTTGTAATGGGAGTATCCTTCTTTCTTTTGTCTCCAGTGTGGGGTCTGTAAGGGACAGTTAGGTGATACGACCACGGGGACCGACGTCCGAATCCGTAACGGCCTCCTCAACTGCCACCAGTGCTACATCCGTTCTCGCTGTGAGTCTCCACCTCTTCCCTTGTATCTCTCACCATCTCTTCCTTTGACTTCTTTTATCTCTCTCTCTCTCTCTCTCTCTCTCTCTCTCTGTGCCAGTAATGTTTCCATCCATCTCGAGCGTAAGTTAATTATGACTGATGGCTTTCTGTCAGCTGTTTCCTAACAGCAGGTTCTGTCAGCTGGTTCTTAATATTCACCGCTGACTATCAAAGAAGCATAATCACAGAAATAAATAAATAAGACACAAGCAATTTCATTCCAGAGCATGTAGCACAATACTTATAAAATAAGAGCTAAATTGGGCAAAAAGACGGAGCGTTATGGTTTGCTAATGTTGCCCATTTTTCATATTTTCACTAATGAATGCGCTTTTTTTAATGATCTGTTGGTGTGACGGTATCGATGCTCATAAAACCGACCTAAAAGTTTGTTTGATTCATTGTTTTCAAAGCGTCAGTGACAGTATTTTGTGATAAAGATTTAGGGTGTATTTCAGAAGTTAGAGTCTTTATTACAGTCCTGCTGTGAAACTGATAAGAGGAGTGTATTTTAATATAAGCTCCTACCCAGTGCAGCTTTAATAAAGACGTGTCAGACACGACACGGTGAAGCACTGCTGAATAGAAAGAAGAAATCTGAAGCTGCATCAGGAGGAACGGGTTAAAGAGGAATTGAGAGGATGACAATTTCCTCCATCGCTTTAACGTTTCCATGCCAAGAGCAAAGGTTTGTGCTTTCTGAAATAAGGAAATCTTGTTTGAATAACCTCTAAGCAGCTGTTATCAGGGATCAGAAAACCACAATATCAAATCAGACTCAATCAAAAGACTCTGAAGAGGGTTTGCTTTCATTAGAAGCGCCTGTCCTTGACCTTTTATATCTGGGGAAAATAATTGTGATCTTAAAAAAAAAAAAAAAAAAAAAAAAAAAAAGGAATTAAGGGTTTTCCTTCTGTCTTTGTTTTTCCTTTCAAGCGGCCGGACAGCCAACCACATTGTGACGCTCGACAGAAAAGCACAAAGTTCATGGAAGAGCTCTCATCCCTGTTTAACCAGATTATCTGCAAATCATGTCCTTTAAAGCGTGTCGGGATCTTTGCATCCACTGCAGCTCAATAACCAATGAAGATTCATCATGTCGGGGCCGAACAGGGATCTGGGGACAGTCAAATGTTTAAAATAATATCCTTCGTGTTTGTGTCATCTGATTTGTCAGTGAAATCAATCACTCTGGATTCAATTGGTCCATTTACCACCACAGACTCTGTTTCATCATCATGCAACAAGAGAAAGAGAGACACTGGTCTGGGGTGGCGGCCATGTTAAATCCAACATCCTTCAGAACAAACGGCAACAATCACAGATGCTCTATTCAAAGACATTCAAAGGCTATATTTAACATCCCACACTGTCAGATTGAACACTTTAAAGGATTCAGGTCGCGATTAAGAAGAATCTGTTCTCCTGGTTGGGGGGAAAAAAAAAAGAAAAAAAAGTGAATATATACCATTCAGTTCCATATAATGGAAATGCAGTACATCAACGTTACAGAAACACTTTTTTTTTTAATCATTTAGGAAAGTTTGTAGCTGCTTAATTTGGAGTGAATCCAAAAAACTGGAAAGTGAATATGTGTTCAGGCAGCTTTGATTGGATTACTTTATTTTCCCTCAGCAGGCTGGCTCTGAAAAATGTATTTTATTCCCTTGCGATGAAGAACGAAATCAATACTTTGATGCTTAAGAGAAGACACAAACTTACGTAGAAAGTGCAATAAAGGTGCCCACTGTTTAGAGCCACAGACAGAATGAACATTAGTACCTTTAAGAAACACTATAATCATTTTTTTTTTGTTTTGTTTTTTTTTTTTATCCTTAAGCAGTAACACATCTGTACTCCAAAATCAAAATCAGCTTCTACTACAGTATAAACACATATAACAGGTGTAGTTTTGTTGTTTAAGGGCAATAACGTGAGCTGTTGATGTGCTTTTGAGTCGTTCTGCGTCAGCCCATCAGTTTGGAAAGGCAGGACTTCAATGTGCCTTAGGAAAGCAAGATGATGCAGGAAAAAATTAATTAAAAAAAAAAAAAACACCAGCGATGTGGTGTTTAGTTTCTTTTTATTGTTATATTTTTCAAGCGCAGGGAGGGATTTGGCCAAATTTGAGCTCTAACCAACAGATAGACAGGTTGTAGCCCTCCCGTAATTCATGCTTTACTTCTGTTAAGTTTATTTTACACATAACAAAGCCCTTATTTTATAATTCCCTCACGTCATTCCTTGGCGATTTGCAGTGGGAGACAAAAAAAAAACAAAAACAAATAAACGCTGAGGAATATGTTGTCTATTTGGAAAAGTATATACAGCAAAGGAAACATTCATCTACTTATGAATGTTGTTTTATTCTATAGGCTTCTGTATGCTATTAATTGAAATCATTTTTGATAATTGCTCAGTGGTAGGATTCATTTATAAAGTAAAAAAAAAAAAAATGGACAAAAAATATTAACAAAACAACGCACACAAACGCACATAAATCACCAGAACATTCACATCTAGTTGAACATCAGAGGTAATATAAACACACATACCAGCATTTGCACCAGTGCAATATTAGATTGGATGAAACTAAAGACGTGGTTTTGCCAGCTGGACATTTTAAGTCACTTGCTTCTTTTTTCTTTTTCGACTTGTATGAAAAGAGCTCAGTTGTTTATCGTTGATGTAAAATGCACGTTTATGCCTAAAACCAAATGATTTGCTGTATGAAAGCAAACTAGCAAACGCCTCTTCCTCCTCCTCCTTTTTCCTGAACCACGTCCTATAGTCACGCTTTCTCTTCGGGTTCATTTTCTCTGATCTACAGTATTTTAAGCTTCTGTTCCGATTGTGTATTTTCTTTTTTTTTTTTTTTTTTTTTAATCCTCATTTAGTTCATAAATAAATAAATCTCAGCTGAGTCTCTTATAGCGGGATCTTTGAGACAGAGCTATATATATTCAGACGGTCTTAACAGGATAGTTGGGGAATGAAACCTTTACGTCTGTTCTGTATTTATTGTAATATTCACCTGAACACTATCCGAAAACATAGATTAATTTGATGTTTAAATGCCATGGCATTTATAGCATACTGTATGTTTATAAATAAAATGTTATAATTAAAATTGGGTGTTTGACTGTGTTTTTTTTTATTTATTATTTCCAGAGAAGCTACGAATTACTCATTCTTATTTCAGATATTGTTTAAATGTATTTAACTGTTAATATTTTCGCTGCAATTTGTGTTTTTCCTAATAGAAGTAAATTGTTTTCTTGTCTTAGCGTCATTATAATTTTTTTTGTGCCTGATATTTCAAGAGAAACCCGTGTGAATTGTTGACACTAGCAGTGATAAAGGTTGAAAATTGTGCTTTTGTCAATTAATTTTCTTTTATGTTCATTGTCATTTTTGCTTTATCATGTCGGTTATTGGTTTCTGTCTGATTTATAATGACTGGTACGTGTTTGTTGTCTTTTGCATTGAAATTCATAATTATAAAAACATAAAAGATAAATATATATTAACTTTTTAACCCCTGATGTGTTCTGAAAGGATGGTTTAGTTTCAATATTCAGAACAAAAAAATAGTTTTTTTTTTACTGTGATTTTACTGAGTTTTTTTCATGAATCTAATATATGAAAATAAACAGGTGTCAAAAAGCTACTAATTTGGAAAAAAGAAAAAACTACTGAAACTAAATTACAATATTATTTATTTATTTTAGTTTGTTTTAATTAATTGAAATTATTTTTTAAACATTTATTCGTTTTTGTTAATTTTGTTCCTTATTTTGTTTTATATTTCTACATTTAATGTTATATTTTAATATTTTTCGTCACTTTTGTGCCATTTGTTGTCTTATTTTGTTGATGTTACTTATTATTTTGTGGCCGTTACTGTCCATTTTGTTCCTTATTTTATTAATTTTTGACTAGAACTGTTAAAATATCAGGAGTTAAAGGGTTAAAGTATATTTTAGGAGTATTATCACCTTAAATCGAAATGTAATGTTATTCCTTGTGGCGCTGTCCATGGTACTGAAATCTCGGGCCTTCTTCTGGTGACCTTGACACAACTATCGCGTGATTTTAGCTGATTAAATAAAAAAAAAACTATAAATTGTACAAAAAGGTCATTTAAACCTGATTATTTTCTCCTATGATAATACGGTACATAATTTCAGTAACGCCACTTATCGATCCAATGAAAACAAGACAAAGAATCCTGGACTATTATTTTTTTTTTTTTTATCATCAACAACCATTTCAATGGTACACCTGGAAAACTATGTGCACATGTAGAAATATTTCCTTCTTAAATATAAGCATTCATTACCTACATATAAATAACTTTCAGATCCTGGACAAAACATGTTACATAATGCTCACAAAATGGGAGGGAAATCATTGTAAAATCAGACAAGGAGACAACATGCAAATTATATAGAAATAAATACAATGTTTGCATCCATTCCCTTTTTTTTTTTTGTTTTTTACCCAAAATAAATTCTTCCGAGGGAATTTTGTAAAACATCAAAAAGACTTGTATGATCGATCTACAAGGGAATATGGCCTATGGTTCAACTATAGGAGACAATAATACGTATTAACACTATACAATTTTTGAGCCACAAAAACACTGCCGTAGAAAGACACACAAAACATACAGATTCCTGTCAGAGGTGAACATTGCAGTAGTTTGTGCCTTTTTTTTTTTCTCGAGGAAATAATTGTGTTTATATTGATAATTTAAAGAAACTAAACTCTCAGCAGCCCTGGAAATAAAAATTTTAAAAAAAAATTTTAAAAACAGCTGTAAGAGGCTACTTCCACACTGCAGGTTGTGTCTACAGAGAAGAGAAAAAGCAAAAATCCATCAGCTTCTGCTTGGATATTTGTTGTTGGGTTATGAGAGGACATCCTCAGTCATGGGTATTAACAGTCTCTCTACCAAACAAAGCAGCTGCTTAACTCTGACATTTAATGGGACTAAACAAGGTTCCGTCGCTCCGGTGGCTTTTTATTAATAATGCCTTTTTAAACGTCTGTGTTTGCGCGTAAAATGGGCAAAAAAAATATTCATCTAAACAAGTCACTTAGTCCAATAATGAAAGAGAGAGATGGGAAGAGAGAAAGAGAGAGAGAGAGAGAGAGTTACTGGTTCCATGGATAAATCAGTGTATGCACAATTAATCTCAAAAGTGTCTGCTTTATTCTGCCTTTCTTTTTTTTTTTTTTTTTTTTGTTCTCAGGAAATTTGGCAAGAGAAAAAAAAATCAACTTGCACGTATTTTTTTTTTTTTTTTTTTTGTCAGAAGACTTCATTACTATACGACGACGTGACTTGTCAAGATGGATGTTTTTACAGCACAGGTGTCAGCTGACCACAAGAAACGACGCAAGGCCAAAAAAAAAAAAAAATTTAAATAACAGAGTTTTCATATTCTTTTTAACAGCTTTTTTTTTATTGTCCGTAAGTCTGTCTCTTGGGCAATTGCTTTTTCATTGTCCGGTTGAAGAAGGTGTTTGGTTCCTCTCTGCTTCCTTAGAACATGCTCGTCTTTACTAATGTAGCTTTGGCTCCGTTCTGTCTTTGCAAAGAGGACAGTACGCTGGCGAACGGACCGCCCAAAGAGTCCGGGATAGAGGTGATGGTCCCCGGGGCGGTGGCCCAACCTTGGCTCGGTGCTGTCACCCCCATGCCGGTGGTCACAGAGGTCTTCACCTGGTCCACCTGTCCGTTCCCGTTGGTATTAACCTGGCCTCCGGTGGGGCTCGGTCCGCCACAGTTGGAGGTTGGGACTGGGTTCGGGCCTGGTCCTCCTGTGCTGTCCGGGTCGGTAGATTTGGTCTCTTTGCTGTCGTCATCTCTGGAGTCAGATTTCTTTCCAGAACTGGATTTGGCAGCAGCTGCGGCCGCTGCTGCAGCACGCTCCTGTTTGCGGAACTTGGCACGTCGGTTTTGGAACCACACCTGGATAATTTAGGAAGGTGTTAGTGGAGAATTAAGAGGAAACGGAACTGTCTATCAACAGTTAGGGGCAATCTAAATAGTGATACTTTGAAAATACAAGTTGCGTTTTTGCGCATTAGTGCTTATCATTAGTGCAATGAGGGGGGAGGGGGGGTGCAGTAGTACACCATGATACAAGTGAAGCTTTAATTCTGCTTTTAAAAAAAAGCTAGTAAAGTTTAGCTATCAGAAGCGACATATAATTAAAAAAAAATCTTTGTATTGGTGTTATAAATCCACGTGCGCCTTTTTTGTGCGTAATGGAGAGGCGGTGGCTGCTGCGTACCTGCACTCTGGCTTCAGTCAGGTCGATTTTAAGTGCCAGCTCCTCTCTGGTGTAGATGTCCGGGTAGTGTGTTTCAGCAAAAACTCGCTCCAGCTCCTTGAGTTGGGCACTGGTAAAAGTGGTCCGGATACGCCTCTGCTTCCTCTTCTCATTCAGTCCACCGTGATCCGTGAAGAGCTTGTATGGAACTGTAAAGCAAATGAAATGTCACCGTTAGTAAAGGTCCGATCTGTGCTATAATAGAAGAATATAAGCGTGTGTGTGTGTGTGTGTGTGTGTGTGTAATTGCAGTGCTGTCAAATGAAAGTAAATTCAAATTCGATATTTTGTGTAAAATCCAGTTAAGGGCGCGCGCCTATAAGGCTTTCAATTGTATTATGGCTTTGATTACCTGTGAATTAGTTCTGAATTGATAACGTTGCTGACCTGTGATGCGGTTAATTGTGATGTTAAACTAATTGTTGCTCCTCAGATTGGGGCTCAAGTTTGAAAACTTGTCATAATGTTCCCATCCGTCCCGCTTGTTCCTACTGTAACTCCAATTCGGTGTCAATAATGAGCTTTAGTCTTTGGTTATCTAATTATTTTCGAAGCTTTATGTCTCATCGCAAAGTAAATAAATTATGCCTATCATTTTGGCAGCTTAAGATAATTCTGTTGGCGGTTTTGGGTGTGACTGGGATAGTATAACCCCGTAACTGAATTACCGCTTGCCTGCAATCGCTTCTAACGTGATAAATTCTTTCATTTGTGTAAGCAAATTTCGTTTGGTAAATACTAAACACATTTCCATTTTCAAATGCAATCAAGGCGTCCTATAATACGCCGGGTTGAGGCTCCGGAGCCGCTGCTTACCTGCGGCGTACGGGCTGCTCTGGTGGTCCCGTAGGGTCCCCAGGCTGCAGGACCCCGGCGTGAGGGACGGACAGCCGGAGGTGGCCCCGAAAGTGGTCCTGATGGGATTGTACTGAAACCCACTGGCTTGACTGCACGAACTGAAGTCCGCATAGGCCGATGCCAAGCTCGACGTGTCCATCCCGGCCATACATGACTCGTAGGCAGAGGAATTTAGGTAAGAATACTCCATTTTATACATTTGAGAAGGCTCGGTGGAGTTAGAAAGCTGCACTTCCCGGGAAAAAAAAAATATCAAAGGAAAAACACCCCCAAAAAAACTGGGTTAGAAAGGGAAAAAAAAAAACTAATAATGAAACTTTAAAAAAAAAAACAACAACAACTGAGGAGCACGCGCGGTCTGAGTTGAGGGGGAAAGATGCACTTGTTTGGTTTGAACTGGTTGGAAAGGAGGCTGGACGGTGGATAGATGTGCACTGCTCAGCGCCTGCTCCAAAACTGGCCTCCTTTATAGGAACCTAGCCCTGTTTTATGAAAAGCCCCCTAAGAGCTGCCTAGCCCGAGGTCTCTAGAGCATATAGTCCTCATAATAAACTTGGCTCTTTCCGCTTGGACAATAGCAAAGCGTTTGGTCTTATTGCTAGCGCTTTTTTACATGACAATAACTCATCAGTCTATTGGGCTGGCACTGGGGGCCCGGGCTGTCCAACCTCCCTATCATTGATCCCCTGCATCTCTAATTAGAATTTAATACCACGCCATTACGCACCCCTCCACCGCCGCCGCCGCCCCCCTCCCACCCCCTCTACCCATCCACCCCACTCCTCTCCAACCACCATCTTGCCCTTTAATTCAATCACACCACTTGGAAATAATGAAAGTTGGGTGACGATTCTCCCTGATCCAATTTTCTCCAAGCTTTTAAGCCTTTTAAGCGACCGTATACCTTGGGCAGGATTTCACATAGTATTCCCCCTCTGCTTCTCTTTTCTGCCCTTCTGCTCCGACTGTTTTCACTCCATTTTTTTTTTCTTGACTTCAAATCCTTCCCTTCTTTTCTTTTCTGTATTATCATGCACCAAAACAAACCCATTTCTATCCCTGTTTTTAGGTCTCGTGACGCGTAAAAACAGCTAAAAAATGCAACTAGTAGTCTTAATATTTCTGTACCTGCTGCACCCAAGATGCATACTAGATGTTAATCATCTTTATTTTGTCATTTTTTAAATATAAATACACGCTGCATTTCCACATTAACTTATTTTTTTAGGTTATTTCTCATACTTTACGCACAGACGCCAGTCGGGGTTTTTTTTTTATGCCAGTCCTATTCGATTTTTTTTTTTTTTTTTTTTTTTTTTTTGCTTGTATTTTTATTTATATTTTTGTGTTGTCAATTGTCATTTCTTGCTCGTAAATGCACAAATATTTCAGGGTTTAAATCGTATGAAATCAATAATTATCTCATGCATTAAAAGCCCAATAAATCGTAGCTTATGAGGAGAATTAAAGGGATTTCCACGCTTCGTTTTTGTGTCCAATTAGTGACATGTTACCAAACAAACACACTGTTGTTATTATTGTTGTTGGGTTTTTTTTTCTTTATTTTTTTTTTTTATCTTCTTTTTTTTTCTCAATTCCTCCCCTGATCTGCTGCAACATAATCTCTGCTAAACTTCCTGGTGTGTTTTTATGATTCAAATGAGTTTGTAATTGTCTTTATTACTTTCATTATTCCGTTTATTTGGCAAATAACATCTTTGTAATGAAAGTAACGAACTGGTGAGGCAGTCATCGGACCTCTTAGGCTCACAATATTGGCTGAGTGGTTAATTTGGTTTGTGTAATAAGGTGAACCGTTTTATGTGGCGCTTACACACACTGTGTTTTTTTTTTTTTTTGGTTGTTGTTGTTGTTTTTTCATTGGATCGAGTTCAAGTCCTCGGTTGAGGCTGCGAGGTTTTTTTTCCTCTTCATGAGCCACACAATTATGGAAACATAAAAAAAAAAAATAAATAACCACAGGAATTATGGCGCATCAATTAAATTTCGCAGATGTCTGGTTGATGTTTGTCTTGTTCCACATTTGGTCACGTTTGTCTGATGATACTCATGTAGAAAATCACAGTAACACAATAATATTTTGGTTTTGTGTGATGATGGTGTGTTATCACTAAAGGATTTTTTTTTCCACGGTGTCAGTTCGTGCGATGAATATCATAAAGTCATAGCACTGTTGTATGTTATTATAAGATTATTATAGATCTGTTGCGTTGACCCTATTTCAGCACCTCATGCTTCTGTGATTTGATTTTATCTTTCACACTATTGATTTCATAATTATGGGGGGATGAAAACACATAAAAACGAACATGGTTTTTTTTTTTTTTAGATTGCATCACAACTGGAATAGATAATAAACAACCAGTCAATGTTTTTTTTATTATATATTAATAACAACAAAAAAAATATACACTTAATGTTTGGTAAAAAAAAAAAAAAAAAAATCGAATACATGTATCACTATCGTTGGATTTTTAGTTAAAATGATCACGTTTTGATCAACTCTAAAACTACAATAAACGGTTCAATAAATCTTCTTTTCTTATTTTTCTTTTCTTTTCTTTCCTCTAAAGTCGTGAGGCCGCAAAGTGCAACTCCTAAATTATTTGTTAAAATAAACCAGACCCGCTTGCATTCGCCATCAATTATTTTTTTTCCACAATTGCTGACGCGCTGCAGTGTGTTTCTGTCTTTTCTTCTGTGTGTACATTGTCTTTTCACAGATCAACCATGCAGAGCAGGAAAAAAGTTAGTTCTTTCTTGACACAACCTGCTCCCTATTATGTAAATGTTTTTTTTTTCTCTCTTTTTTTTTTATTTTCCTTTTCTACACACGAGCTGGGACCCAAAAGTTGTACCAAATGGTTAATTTAATTATTGAAACCAAAGAGCCAAATGCTCCACCGTCCTCCCTCCACGCGTCTGGCTGCGAGAAAAGAAGCCATCTCTGGGAATTAATCTAATAATGCTCAAAGAAACGAGAAGTCTTTTCTGATATTTCGCCGAGGCAAATACAATTATAGCTTTTAGCCATCGGTTTCTTTTCACTGAAGCCTCTCTTTATTCTTGTGGTCTATAGTCCCTTCACCAAACTCCACCAGCCATTGAAACGCCTTCCTTTTAGAGTTTCAACATCTTTTAATTCTTTCAGCTGGTTCGGGTGTGACCAGAAGCCACAGTTCATGTTTTGATTTTATATTTAACCCAGTTTGTCTTGTCAACTCACATTTACAGGAAGATTATTTTAGGATTTTTTTTTTTTTTTACTGCTAATGCATCTTATAATTGTGCATTTGTGCCTTTTGGCGCATGCAGGTCACCGACATGTTCCTTTTACGCACAGCTCTGAAGCATGCAGCGGTGATTTACAGTAACATAATGAGCCTTAAATTCAACTTAAGCGGTTGTTAATGCGTAATTATGTGCCAAATAAAGGGCTTCGACCATATGCGGTCACTTAAATAAATCAGTGGAAATGCGATGTGTGCAAGACCCTAAATTCCCTTGCAAGTGTCGGACAATAGGCTGGACATGGGAGGAACTCCTCTCCATTTAGTGGTCACTATCGTTGCTCAGCAATATAGGAATGTGGGTCGACAGGAGGGACAAAAAGAAGAACAAAATGCCATTGTCTCTGGATGGATTGGATGGATCCACTCCCCCGAAAAAGGAACAGAAACAGATGAGTGTAAAGAGAGAGAGGGAGAGAGATAGAAATGGGAGGGTCCTGCTGTCACATTTCACCTACAATGTCTCACTCCTCCGCCCGAGGAAATCCTACGCTTATCAAAACGGTTATTAATAAGGCCGCGTGTTGCAGGGGAGGGGCCCGGGAGCAGATAAAAAATTCATTTTGAGGATGCTCTCGTGGCGATTTAGTGTGATGTCTCAATTTGACAGGATGGATAAAGCGTTGGGTCGCTCTTATACCTGCAAAAGGCTCGGGGGGGGGAGTCCCAGATAAGATCACCAGAGGAGATGAAAGGGTGACTTTGCAGCTCCGCAAAAAGCAAACACTATATGATAGAAGCACTTAAATTCCAGCCAAGTAATTAGAATTTGTCCAATAAAACACAACAAGGTTTGATGTCTTTGTGTCCTTTCGGGTGATGTGGTTGTAACCTAAAGATCTGAAAGGTTACATCTTAAAATCAAACATCTGTGTGTATACACTGTTTGAGGCCGCGGTGCGTAAAAAAAAAAAAAAAAAAAAAAAAAAAAAAAGGCGCATCGCGTTTCCATGCGCACAGATGGAAAGTGACATCTGGAGAAAAGGGAAATTAAATTAGAAGCTGGTGTCTTCTCAGTGTCTGCAAGGGAGGAAAAAAGTGCAACACAAAAGATGCGAGTGTTCTAGCCTGCTGTGTTTAGGGACTGTCACGTTGTTAGTGTTGTTTTGACGTTGTTTGACGTATACGCATGCGTTGCGTCTTGGTTCCGATTTTCCACTGATGATGCAGAGATTTATCTGATCTCACATCTAATTCCAATGAGTACATCTCTACATGATGGTGTGATTGTAAATCTATGGAGGACTAGACTAAGGGGGGAGGTGAGGGGGGGGGGGGGGGTGCATTTTCTTGGTTGATTTTTGCTTCACATCCTCCACTGGATGTCACTTTAACAACCTTTATTTAGTCTATTAGACAATGATACCATTAATTGACAAATTGTAAACTAGGAAACGACTCTTCTTTCCGCTCTGGCCTCTGTGAGCCTTTATCTGCTCTTCCCAAGTGACCAAGAGAACCAGCCAGTGGATTAACATAAAAATCTTATTCCGGAGGATAAGATTAGGAAACATATTACCCTCAAACGCGGCCTTGGCACGAGCGAGAGCCAGGCAAGGAATCAATTACTAAATTACTTCAACCTCTAAGTCGACATTAACGCAGAGAAATGCCATCGACCGGTTCTAAAATAAGATTTCGCAAAGATGTGATCATTAAATCTCTTGCCAGTGTTCAAGAATTTGATTCATAAAATCGTCTGAAATGAGATGGAATTAAATTCTTATCGGGGCTCTTGTCATCGTTTCATCCCTCGCTGTTTAACGTTGGTCAATGGCCTTCATGAGATTTTCCCTGTAAATAAACTTAGTAATTGAATCTGCCTCTCCACGACACATTGTTTGGTTGTTATTAATTTATTGCAGCCATGCAGGCGGATACTGGAGGATGGAGGCCGGACTGACTGAGCCCTGGGTATCCTGTGAAGGTTTGAATCCACACACACCAAATCAACACTGCACACTTAAAGCACCAGTGTTAATACAACACACTTATAACACTACCTCTGTGAACATATAGTCTCTATCTACGGAGTGTCAAATTTACACTGCTACATTTCCAGAGTCAACTTTACACTATTATGAGTTCATATTTTACACTACGCTAATTAGTGTCAATCAAGTTTTACACTGCGAGAAGTAACATCCATAGTGTTATTGACATTCAACACTGAAGAGTTTAGTTATTGCCCTTTTTCAATGTGAGAAAGATGCAAATGCCTGTCAGTTTGATCACAGGTAGTTGGTAGTGGGGATTAGCAGTCATTATTTTTAACACTCATCAGTGTTGAATTAACTCTGAGAGGATCCATTTACATTAACACTGAATATATGACACTGGAAGTGTAAAACCTCTGTTAAGTCCAAATGTTTTCACCAATTATTTTTGTAAAATTTGACTCTGTCCATTGTTAGAATAACTCTGAAACAATTCAAATATGTTGACACTGCATTTTTTACACTGGCAGATTTACTGTGCAGGTTGTATAATTAGGAGTTTATATGTAAGTTGGTAGCTATCACAGTAAAATCACCCGTGTTAATATAACACTTAGAGTTAATTTTAACACTACTTCAGTGAACATATGGTCCCTATCTACACAGTGTCAAATTTACACTGCTACATTCCCAGAGTCAACTTCATACTAGTATGAGTTAATATTTTACACTAATTAGTTTCAATCAAGTTTTACCCTAGGAGAAGTAACACATATAGTGTTATTGACATTCAACACTGAAGAGTTAAGTTATTGCCTTTTTTCAATGTGAGAAAGATGCAATGCCTGGCAGTTTGAGCACAGGGGATTATCAGTCATTATTTTTAACACTATCATCGGTGTTGAATTAACTCTGAGAGAATCAATTTATGTTAACACTGAATATATGACACTGATTATGTCAAATTTACACTGCTACATTTCCAGAGTCAACTTTCCAATAGTAGGAGTTAATATTTTACACTAATTAGTGTCAATCAAGTTTTAAACTATGTGAGAAGTAACACCCATAGTGTTATTAACATTCAACACTGAAGAGTTAAGTTATTGCGATTTTTAAGTGTGAGAAATGTGATGTGATAGAAATGCCGGTCAGTTTGGTAGTGGGGATTATTAGTACACTCTCATCAGTGTTGAATTAACTCTGAGAGAATCAATGAATATATGACAGTAATGGTGTAAAACCTCTGTTAACTCAAATTATTTTCACCAACACTGGAAATTATTTTCATTAAATTTGACTCTATCCATTGTTGGAATAACTCCGAAAGAATGAAAATACAGCGACATTGCATTTTTTACACTGGAATATTTCCCTTTTTTATTATTATTTTTTAGGCTGTAACCTGCTTTAGGGCTAAACTATCTGAAACATCATCTGTCAGAATTTTTTTTTTTTTTCTTTCGGCCTCTTGCCTTTCACCCCCAGTGGGGTCAAGGCATATTTTATTTAGCATAGTCTACTGGCATTACCCCCACCTCCCCATGCACCCCCACATTAGCAATTGACAATTATTAGACCCAGTCTCATAAATCAGCTGCATGACCCGTTATTATTGTTGAATTGAATAGCTGTTGGGGAAGTGAGGGTCAGTGTCATTAACTTGCCCCCTCCTCTCCACACCCGCCTCCCTTCTACCCCACCCTCGGGCCCCCTGAAGGCATTTGGCCCTCTATACAAGGACCTGCTGGCTAATAATGCCGTGTGGTCCTCCTAAAAGCTTAATCACACATGCATTAAGCGGCAGACAGCGGCCTTTTGTGCGCACGTAGGTTTACTGGAATTAAGCGATTAATGGTCATCTGAGCGGCAGGCGACAAGGCGGCGCATCGAGAATGATGGAGCACTTTTTAATGTCCCCCCCCAAAAAAAAAAAAAAAAAGAAGGACAAGGAGAGCTTGGCCAGTAGCAATGGAGGCATCAGAAAGAAAGAAAGAAACCAAAGAGGGAGGAAGAGGAGGAGGGGTGGACAACAATTACAGTAGGCCATGTCTCCCAATCCATCATAAACCGTCAAGGTCATTGTGAATTATATTGATTATTATACAAAGCTTTGTAATGTTTATTACGACCCTCCGTTATTATAATATGCAAAAGACAGAACATGTAAACACCTGCTATCAATTTCTAAAGCTGCTAATTTGTCTCGCTTCCTACACCCCCGTCCCAATTTGATATTCTTTTGATGTGTTATGACTAAACACGTGGTACATTACACATTACAGCCCCCAGCCTCCATCTGCATAAACCATCAGCTGAATTATTATTTCCATAGAGTCAGAAGAGTCCAACACCTTCCTCTGTTTATACACTGATTTAATAGGAACACTGTAAACCCAAATGTTCACAATAATTAAATATATTCAGTTGTGAATACTCAAAGTTTCAGAAATAGTACTACTAACTCAAATGTATTAAGTTGTTGTAACATATTCTTCTTTTTAATTTTTTTTTTTTTTATTAAAGGGAACTATTATGGATATAAGTGAACATAACTTAACAACATATGAGCTACAATTTAGAGGAATTAAGTCATTAAATGCTGAGAATGATATTGTTCTGTTATTTCTATTGTTTGAAATAAGGATGATTGAAGAAAAATAAACTTAATTGATGAAATATAATTTTAAAGCACTGCAAATAACCACCAATATCTATCACACCAAAAAAAAAATTACAATCACAAAACACAGTAATTTTATTCATGGGGCGACTGTGGTTCAGTTGGTAGAGCGGGTCGTCCAATGACTGAAGGGTCAGAGGTCACGTCCCAGCTCTCTGTCCACATGTCCAAATGTCCATGGACAAAGACACTGAACCTTGACTTAGTCTCCCAGTAGGAAGTTAATAATGTTGTAATTTAAATATACTTTAATAAGCACCTACATTTTATGTTCTGGAAATTTCAAATTTTCAAGTTCATCAACTAAAAATAATTGAGGCAATCGATTGTCCTTACTTTTTTTTAGTCCTGCTAACTTATTCAGGTTTACAGTGAAGGAAGTAAAGAATCAAAGATCATATAAAATGACGTTAAAGGACAGTTATTACAGAAAGTTGACCTTGTTGGGTCATTAACTGATTGATTTGTTTATAGATGCAGTTGTATACACATTGTTGCCCATATAATTTCATTTCCACACACATTCTACTTATAAACATGAGTAATCACCTGTAACCAGGGGCACTAACTTTAAGAATAAATCATATTGGTACAAGAATTTCTCAAAAAGAGGTAGAAATATGTAATTCCAACTTCAGGGGCTTTGAAATAGCAGGAAAAAAAGGTATTAAATATTAGGTAAAGCTGGAAAGACCACTATTGGAAGACTCTAATAAAAGTAAGATTGAAGTTTTCCATGTTCTATAAGTAATAAGAGTAAAAAAAAAAAATACTAACCCTTTAAGAAGTTGTATACATTATCGCCCATGAAGTTGGAATAATAAAATTTTTAGATACATTATCCTTTTAATTCATATTTTTAAACATCAGTAATCATCAGGGTAAATAACTCTTATCATGAATAAATCACATTGGTACAATAATTTATTGAAAGAACAGTATGGCAACAGTATGTAATATAATAACAGAGATGAAAAAGGTACGCAAGCTAGAAAGATCACACTGTTGAAATACTCCATTACAAGTAAAAGTCTGAATTCCTAAATGTTAAGTATTAGGATTCAAATGATCAGAATTCAAAGTAAAAGTGCTAATTATGTAGAGTGAAAGGTGTTTGAAATACTGGTTAGTTTAGTATAGGCCTAATACATTAAATGTATTATATGTTCTATGACTGAAGTTACAAACATCAGTGTCTGTAAGGGTCCAATTTGAAGTAAAAAACTAGCATTTGTCTCTTTTTTTCTTGTAATTAAAGTACAAAGCTACATAAAATAGAAGCAGATAAGGTCATATATGTACATTTACAGAAATAATTATCAGACCACCTCTTGTTTTCTTCCGTTTCTTAATTATTTTAATGCCTGGGACAACTAAAGGGACATTTGTTTGGATACATATAATGATAACAGCAAAAATAACCATAATAGTTTAATTTCAGAGCGCATGTTTTCTTGATAATAAACAAAATCACTTCAGTTCTTACATTAATATCTATGTCGTACTGAGAAAAACAGTGCTTTAATTCATGCCATGTTTTATTTTCTGTCTGTTTTAGTCACATGATACACACAGTAGTAGTAGTTTTTTACAAAAGTATTGTTTTTCATTAATTTTTGATCCATGGCTGTTGACTCATATATGGCAAAACTTTACACATTTGGGAATATAAAATCCAAATAACTATATTAAGTAAACTGACTGAAGCCATTATTATGGAATCATTTTGAAGACTTAAGTTTTCAGCTCTGATTACAATTAAATACAAAACATTTCACTGTAAATGTTATAATCTAACTGTATACAAATATATAGTCAATTGGAGTTCCTTTAATTTTGAACTCAGGGCATCAAACATTCAACTTGAATATATATTTCACTTAAACATTTACAAAACCAATTATAACCATGTCCTCAATACTGTCATCTAATCATATTTTCACTCATTAGACTGATTCTTATTATTTCTTCACATTGGAAAAATGTCATCTGTTTAATGATCTGAGCACTTAACAAACAGTTAACAATGTTAATAACATCAGGACACCGGGACAGGAAGTGATTTTATGAGTGGGTGGAATATCTGTAAATGTAGATACAGATGTGGTGCAATCATTTTTTTATTTTTTTTTTATTTACACATATAAGGTTCAAGGTTAATTTATTTGTACCCGTGGGTAGATTTGTTTTGCAGTCAAGATGATCATTTATTACTTGCGTACAACACATACAACATATAGTTAAGGTACATTTGTTCGAGTTTATAGAAAGGGTGAAAAACAGAACAAAGTGCTGAGTGTTCCACAACACATCACTAAAACAACATGGTTTGATAAAAGAATAAAATAATTAAGATCAAATGAATAAAATACAAATAAAATAATAAAAAGCCAGAAAAGATAAAAGTCAACAATAAAAATGCATGAATAGAATTTAAGAGTTAGAGTCATAATAATAATAATAATAATAATAATAATAATAATAATAATAAAAATAATAATATAGATAAAGCCAGGAAATTGAATAAATAATTAAAAATAAGTGAACAAAGTGCAAAAGTGTAATGTCAATTGCAGTTTTTATAAACTTCTGTATAAACAGTATACAGAAGGTTATAAAAATATATATCCCATGCATGAATAAAACAGAATATAGAAAGTAAATGACCTATACATAATAAATGTGCTGGAGGCTGGAAAAAGCCATAAGGTTTGTTCTAGTCCACCTCCATTACAATTAATAATAATAATAGTAACACAAATAAAGGGAATATAATTTATTTATATGATGATATAGATGAGAGTGTATAGCATAAAATAATGAGAATACAATCATCATCATCATCATCATCGTTTTCATTGTTCTCACCAACTCAAACTTCACTCTGTAAATGTGACATGAGGAAGTAAACTTGCTTGTGTTCCATGGACACTTTGTCACCACTGCTGCTCCTCTGAAATCCCATCCATATTGATGGCACAGGGTGATTTATACTGCCATGACCACCGTCCAATGGCAGAGCCTGTTGATCAATCAAACCTAATTTGATTGGACTGAATCCTTAAAGAACAGCCAGATGGGAGCCATCAGAGTCAGTCTGTCCACTGCAGACTCTGATTCACTTCCTGTTCCCAGAAGGCTGTTCTCTGAACTCTGAAGGATGATGCTACACCACAGAGCTGCAGGAGATAGACTTGACAGACATTCGTTTACAGTGTGTGTAGCAGCTGAGTCGACTGATACGCTACAATGCAGAAAGATTCTGATGTTTACATGAGTAAATAAGCATTAAATTAACTAGTATGAGAAGTAAACACAGTTATTGAGCAGTAAAATGCTCCTCTTCCCTGTGTTTTATTACACTGGTCAACACATTTTTTTAGAAAGTATCTGCTTCAGACATTAAATGTGCTAAATGTTATATATTTTAATCAGATGAATCAAAAAACAAATGACTTTAATGCTGGGTAGCTTATGCTTTTAGTGTGTTATTCCACATATATGCTGGTTTATGTACATGATAACAATATTCCACTAGAAAGAACTTGTAAAGTGAATGGATCATAATGTGCAGACAGTGTTTTGAAGTAGATCTGAGACCAATATTCCTTTGGACTAAAACCTATTCTATTGTTACTTCTAACAATTTCACATTTTGACCCCAGACTTATCTTAGAAACTTGAGTCAACCAGCATTTATGACTTGAGTTTTCTTTATCAGTAACACACACATGGTAACATTTCATTAGTTTTATTCTCAAAGCATTTTACTTATAGCACAGTGTTATTATTATATATGACATTTTTAGGTTAATTTCACTGCTGTTTTAAAGTGCTTTAGTAGTAGAAGTTGTAATAGTTTATTCATTCTGTAAACAACAAAGAAGAAAGAAAAAGAACAACATATCCATTGTTCCAGATAAAATGTGACTTAAAGGTTTTAGGCTGAAGTAAAATGTATTAATGTTTAACTCTACAGTATTTACATGTAATATAACATTTCCACAAGCAAAAAAAAACAAAAAACAAAATAATGTAAATGATGCTAAATGTACCACAGAAGTGAATATAAATATTTAATTTAATTCAGGTAAATGTTGTCCTTATCTCAGCTACCATAGAGTAAAATAGAGTAAAATAGAGTAAAATAGAGTAGAATAGAGTAGAATAGAATAGAATAGAATAGAATAGAATAGCCTTTATTGCCATTGCACAGAAGTGAAATTGCAGTGGGGGTGGGGATCACGCTGCCCCATATAATGCTAAAGATATAGTATTACATCTAATAAACTAGACCTCCGCCAAGGTAGAACCCCCCCCCCCCTCACACAGATCACCACCAAAATGAAATCAGTTCTTCCTGTTCACATTTCCAACATATCCTGAAAATTTCATCAAAATCCATCCATAAATTTTCAAGTTATCTTGAACACAAACAGACAAACACCAGCAAAAACATAACCTTCTTGGTGGAGGTAATAAATAAATAATCATGGATAATCAACAATGAAATGAGATAATGAGATAAAAACAAATTAATAAAGGCTGGTATTTAAAAAGGCAAAAAATAAATAAATAAAAAAGCTGTGCAAATTTTAAGAGCAGTGTGTAAAGGTTGTCTGGGAGATGTTTAATTACGAGTCCTAGTCTTTTGAAATACTAATTTATTTAGTTAATTCTCAATTTTAGATTTTTGAATAATAATTAATTTGTTTTAAAAAAAACCTATTTAGCTACTCCCTGTCCTGTTTGTAGTTTATTCTACAATAAATTCCAGTCTAATAATCTTAGCATGTTACTGTAACCCCCCCTCCCCCATGGGACTAATGAAGGAATATCTTATTTTAGCTTATTTTAGTTTAGCTTAGCTTAGTTTAGTTTAGATTAGTTTAGATTAGTTTATCTTATCTTAGTTTAGCTTATTTTAGCTTTGTTGAACTTAGCTTAGCTTAGTTTTTCTTATCTTAGCTTAATTTAGCTTAGCTTAGTTTAGTTTAGTGTAGTTTAGTTTATCTTAGCTTAGTTTTTCTTATCTTATTTTAGCTTATTTTAGTTTAGTTTAGCTTAGCTTAGTTTAGTTTAGATTAGTATATCTTAGCTTAGTTTATCTTATCTTAGTTTATCTTATTTTAGCTTTGTTGAACTTAGCTTAGTTTAGCTTAGCTTAGTTTAGTTTAGTTTAGTTTAGTTTAGTTTAGTTTAGTTTAGTTTAGCTTATCTTAGCTTAGTTTATCTTATCTTAGTTTAGCTTATTTTAGCTTTGTTGAACTTAGCTTAGCTTTGTTTAGCTTAGCTTAGTTTACCATATGCACATCCTGTGTCAACTCATGATGAACTCGTATTCAAACCTGTCGTCACAAATTTCCAGCAAATCCAAAATAAAAAGAAAAGATTTTACGCTTAAGATATAAAATAACACTTCACTAATTCACAATGATTGGAATTTGGAGATACGAGTTTGTCACTGGACATGATGTGACTGAAAAACATTAAAGTTGTCATACAAATGTTTATTTTATTGATTTAATCAGTAAAACAAATGGCATTTACAAGAGCATCCTGGTAATGATAGGTATCATCAGACAAACAGGATAATGTTAAATACACAAACATGATGTAAAATATCATAACCAGAAATGTTAGTGTAGTTTAGTTTGAATGTGCAACAAACACAACACTCAGACAAGACAAAAGAAAAATAAAACAAAAAAGAATATATCCATGAAAACAAAACATGACTTCCTTTGTATGTTCAAGAAGGGGTGAGAGGAAGAACAACTTATTTAATTCAACTCCTCCTCTACAAACCAGTCTATCCTTTATCAACGTATGGATCAGCTCACCTCGTTTATCGTCTTCACATCCATATAGATACCGAGAAAATAAAAAATAAATACATACATACAGACGAGCATACGTCCTTGAAGGCAACACAAAATGAATATAAAATAATGAGACAAAATGAACAAGAGCCATGAAACAAAACAAATGAGTAAATAAAATTAGATAGTAATCATAATAATAGTAAAATTTAAATTAAAAATTAAAAACCAGAACACCAATAGTAGCATAAAATGGGTAAAGTCAACGTGAGTGTGAATACTTCAAATTTAATCTGGTATTTGAATAAAAACTGAGTATAGTCGTTGTTATTTTTCACTATTTGACTGTTGAAGATAAAGGAGCAATGTTTTGCCGATAATTAACCAGCGACAAACATTAATTTAATGGCGTCTTTCTCGACAGTCCTGTGGTAAGTCACCACAGTTCTTCTCTATGGCTTCTATTTCTACGTCCTGTATCTTCCCTCCTTTTCCTCCCCTGTGGAAGCTTGACGTGACAAATAGCTGGATCTGCACTTTTCTGCAGCAAAACCAACATGCCCCTCATCATCGCTGGGTGCAAATTTGATCAGAACACACCCAGAATCCCCTGGCTGCCTGATGATGAATTGGCATATTAGGAACAATGTTTATGCATCAGGCCAGCACTCTCCAGCAAATGACAGTAAATTGCCTCTCAGACAAATCTCTGGTCTGGGATTCCACTGACTGGGGATGAATTGAACCTTCGTAGATCCCATGGGTTCCAGGAAACCTTGTCAAAGACAGGACATGACGAGTTGTCCTTAATTGTCCAACACTTGCAGTTAGTTTTCAGTTAAATTAGTCATTTTTAAACTCATTTTGTGAAATTAAAGGTGCAGTAGATCACATTATAGGCACTTAGAGCTGGACACTTAGGACTATTGTTCAAACATTTAGATACTATCACTGGTAATGATGCACTGACTGTGATGCCAGTTAATTAATTTTCCTTTTTAACATAAAAAAAAAACAAAACAGTTTGGGTAGAAGAGTTATAAACCTATTCACCTTGATGAGATGATTTGAACCACTTGTCTATATTAAGTCTTTAGTTTTTATGTTTCAGAACCTGTCAATTTTTCATTCAAACTAGTTTTAATGTGTCACCATGAGCACATTAACGTGGATTAATCGATCGTAATTAATCTGATTAAAAATGTTAATTATTAAATAGAACCATTGATTACAGTTCATTTATTTCATTGAAAATGTTGAATAAACATGTTAATTGCATGTATATTCATGTTTTGAATATTCTTTTGCTTTTTTGGTGTGTTTTTGAATATAGTTTGAATTTTTTATTATTATTATTTGAACTTTTTCTTTGTGGATTGTGGATACTTTTAATGTATAATTTTTATGTATGTATACTTTTATGTATGTATACTTTTAATGTATAATTTTGTAGTTTTCTGAAGAATGAATGCCAAAATATAGAGCAGTGTGTTCTCGTTGTGTTTCGTTTTGTTTTTTATATGGGGTTTTTTTCTCCATTTTTTTTGTCTTTCTTAGTTTTTTTGTGTATTTTGTGGGAAATTTGAGTACACACACACACACACACACAGAGAGAGAACACTGCCCTATAAAGTAAAAAGGCAGTACCTACACAGACACCAAACTGAGAAAAATGACCTTAAACTTCTCTTGTTGTTCAGCCTCAGTAGTCGTAGGTAGATTATTGAACATATTAACTAGTTCTACAAAAACCACAGTGCGCCTTATATATGGATTAATTCTGATAGTGCTTAGTGACTGGGAACTTTTTCTATAATAATTTTGACATTTTATCTCATAATTTTGACTTTTTGTCAGATAATTTTGACATTTTATCTCATAATTTTGACTTTTTATCTTATAATTTTGACTTTTTAAAAAACACAGTAATGGTCTTTTTACTTTGTTTTACTAGTACTTTTTGCAGTGACTGTACAAACATTCACCAATTTTCTCCAAAACGACAGACATTTGAGATGAGATATTTTATTACATGACAAAGAATGATTTGAATGTTACAAAAAACACAATAACTCATTTTTGCCAAAAAATACACTTACTGTCTTTTTACTTTGTAGGGCAGAATAGTCAACCTACATAGTGTTTTGATCATGATTAATAAAAGCTAATCCCTCGTACAAATAAGTAAATTAAGAGGTAAACAAAATGTAAATAGGAAACAATGCAGAAGACAATGCAGGGATAACAATTAAAGAAGCAAAAATATAAACTAAATGAATAAATAAGTAAATGGTGTGGAAATAAATTTATCAAGCTAAGTTTATATGTCTGTATTTATGTTTTCAATATGACAGGTTTGGTCCGTCATACACATCAGGACTATTTTAAAAGTGGCTTTACCCAATGCTGACAACTGGTATAGAACTGGCTACATGTCAGTTGTACACTTCAAAATAAAAGTTTATTCTTATCCATATTGCCCATGTTAAATCAAATCTAAAATAAATGTAAACATTTTTTTTTAAACATGAAACCAAAGTAGACAGGAGTATTTTAAGAAATAAAGTATTTTAATGATTTGAGGAATTTCTTCTAATCAGAGACTATTTATCTTTTAATAAAGTGTGTCACATGATGCGTCTGTTGATGGAGTGAGATGGTGAAGTCTGCAGTTGAACTCTACTGTTCATATAGTTTTTATATGAGTTAATGTCAGTGTAAGTTGGTCTAGCTCACCCTGGTCCAGGTCCAGATTGAAGCCACAGAATGAAAACCAATAGCCCAGGGCTGATATAGAGTAGCAGTGAGAAGACGGAGGGAACCGTAAGAGGAGCAATAAAGCTAATGTGATCAAAGAAAATGGCTCTCTGAATAGAGGTGGGATGAAAGCCATACCCCTGAAATCTGGATTTGCAGGCCAAGGCAGAGGTGACAGCATGATGAAGTTTTTATTGGATTTGTTGGAGTAGAGGCAAAGTAGCCCTTAATCACTACTACTCACGTGTTGGAAATGAAATTGATAGGCAATATATGTTCATAGATAAAATTACACTGGTTGACTTTGTAAAATTGGAGGCATTTTTATATTTAAAACCCGCAACTGGACATTATATCAGAAAATTGACTGTTACTGCTTAATATCTGCTGTTAACAGCTGCTAAAAGTCCTTTAAGATGAAGGGTATCACAAGAATATATATATATATATATATATATATATATATATATATATATATATATATATAAACATATATATATATATATATATATATATAAACATGAGCACTTTGAATAAAATTTTTGTAATGTTATGGTAAGAGTCAATGCATAATACATTACAAAAAACAGAAAATAAATGGCATTATGTTTGCACATTATATTTACTATTTAACTATTTTACTATTTATTTTTACAATTTAAAATTAATGTAAAATAAAGTGATAGCTATGTTTGTAGATTCAGTTTTTTTCCCCAACAAAACTGTCCATCTATAAAAAAAAAAATAATAATAAATAAGGTGAACCATAAGGGGGAAATATCACATTAAAAGGGCAAAACAACAGCAAAAATAATGTATTAACACTTAAAGATGTAAAACTATTTTTGTGGTGACTTCTGAGTTAATTTTTCCATCTGATATATTACCTTTTATTATGATATCTACAATATGTGGGTGGGGTTTTTTTATTTGATTTATTCTTATTTTTTATTTTTGATGAAAAATCAGGTGGTTTTTTTCATATTTAATTTCTTGATCATGTAGATATGGATAGAATTCAAAAGTCATTACATCAAAACAGATAGAAGGTGACTTATCTGTTTGCAGATGAATCAATGTGACAGAAGATAATCCTGGTTCCACATTCACTATAGAGTCTATGATGACATTTTACCTCATTTATTTGATTTTATTGATAGGATTAGTAGCTAAAAACCTGTTAAACATTTTAGATCAGTATATATTTATGGTTAGTGGTGGCTGTTTAAGTCTGTAAGGGTTAAAAATAAAAAATAAAAACATCTACTCAGACACCAACATCCATGGGTTTAAAACACAGAGGTTAAAAACAATACAACAATAAGACTTTACCTAGAAAAAGACATCAGCTACTAGCATCACAACATCCAGGAACCAGAGGGAGAATGAAAACAAAAGAGCAGGAGAATTAGGAGTGCTCCAAGGTGGGGTATGGTCTTTCACAGTGTCCTTTCACAACAATATAAGCCATTAGATTAAATATAAATATATATAAATAAATGACTGAATAGCTGTGTACAACCTCAGTGTGTCCTTAGGGGAATGTTTAACTACATTCTATCAAATTATGGCTTTAAGTAGTGATTAAAAAAAGAAATAGTGGTGTAATATTTCTTGTTGATAAGGACTTCAGCTGTCTATTATTAATCTCACCCAACATTATCACAGTGTCTGTCTGTTTGTCTGTCTGTCTGTCTGTCTGTCTGTCTGTCTGTCTGTCTGTTCTGAAATTATGGTATATAGAAGGAGATGGATATAAAGATGAAACAGACCAAGTTTAAGCCGAATCGACTCATTACTTCCGTTCTGACGCCATATTGAATTTTCGCATCATCACATGTATTGGTGATTTAACACGGTAATGCATGATCGTGATGTATTCGTGATTTGACAAGATTTTGCAGATTTCATATGGTTGGTAAAGTTAACACTCTGCATGGTTTTTTCATCTGTTTGTGTGTTTGTTTGTGCGTACACATTTCATCTTTTCGCACTCTAGAGTCGCCAATTCTTGATGGTTCATTCTCAAATTTAGCAGGTAGAAGAAGACACATATAAGGATGAAACACACCTAGTGTCAGCTGAATTGACTCACTACTTCCGGTCTGACACCATATTGAATTTCCCCATCAAGGTCACAGCAGACATGTATTGGTGATTTAACATAGTAAAGACTGATAATGATGTAATCGTGATTGGACAAGATGGCAGATTTTATATGATTCGTGAAGTTCCCATGCTCTGTGTGGTGTTTTAATTTTATTTGTTTATTTGTGTCAAAGTTTGGAATAAAAAAAAGAACTAAAATAAAGAAGTCAATTACAAATGCACCCATCAATGCAAATAACAGAAAAAAATAACCAAATCCATAAAGTGTTTCACTTGTAGCCCAGTGTTATTTATAGAAGTATTGGTAATAATAGTAGTATTGGTAGTTTTTTGGATCATACGTTGGCCAGTGTAAACATATTAACTCAAACTCAACATCTCATCTATGTTTTGCTTTTCTTCAGCTTTTAAGTGAAAACGCACAAAATGCTGATCAGTTTGCATCCAGCGTTTGTTCGCCCTCTTCCCCTGGCAGTGTTTGCAGGTTTGCATCTGAATCAGAAGGCTGGCGGGGGCCCGAGCGCTTGGCCACGTGGACCAGATTGATGTCATTGTCTCGGCACACTGACCTTTGCTGTAATACCCACGGCAGACATCACAAACTCTCACATCAATTTAGTCCAATTGGATGTGGCATGTCTTGGCTAACTCAATTTGTGGAGAAATGCACCTGTCTCTGCCTTCCCTCCCTATAGATTTACTCAAGGGGAGGGAGGGAGAAGGAGGAGGAGGAGGGGGTGGGGGTGGTAAAGCAAGTAAGAAGGGAGAAGGGAGAGTGGAGTGGAGTGGAGTTGGCTGTTGATCCACTACACCCCCCCCACCCCCCAACCCTTCCTTCCTCACCCATTCACCCCAAAAACACTCCCAAACACACCTATAAAAACCAACTTCTGCCTCTTGCTCTTTTTCTAACCTTCTTTTCCTCTTTGCAGATGTAGCTCCTCTGCAGCAGCACACACCCTGCAGCATCTTATGTGTGTGTTTTCCAAGGTCTGGGCAGAGCGTCTGGGAGGAGCAGAAGGAGAGCCATTAGCCCGGCACTAATCAGATTAGAGCGACGTTAAAGGGGGATGTGAATTTAAACAGCCAGCAGAGAGCAGAAGAGGAAAAGTTGGAGGTGTTATTAAGGTTGTTCATTACTCATATGCTCTCAGTTTGTGTGTGTGTGTGTGTGTGTGTGTATTATATGCAAGGTCAGTTCTATCCTCCATGTACATACAGTACAACACACAGCCCTGCTTTTGTTTACATGTGTTACAGTATGTGTGCAGAGGATGATGCAAGTGTGTTTTATGCAAAGATGGCGAGCTGTCAGAAATGAATAATATGTGCTGGGAGCCGAGCATTAGGTAATGAGCTGCACGCTGTGAGGTGAGGCATTAGCCTTCCATCTGCACTCACTCTGTTTACTTGTAAACACGTAGACGAGGGATGCACCAATCCATTCTTTCAGCCCTGATGTCTGCATTTGGAAAGCTAAAAAAAAACATAACCTCCTCTTTCAGGTCATATTTGGGTTGATGCATCATTAAATTGGTAGAATTGTAAAGTCTAGCAATAACGGTAACCCATAAGAAATCACTGTGTCATTTGTGCCACTTCCAAAATGCATTTTACCTCTATATTTAACCTTTCTTAAGTCGTTTATCAGCATTTATTGTAATATTATCCTCTGTTTTGTTTGTTTGTTTTCATTGAAAAGCAGGTATTTTTCATCATTTAATTCACTCATCATGTAGATGTTCATGAAAGCTCAGAATAAAGTTGATGATTATTATATTGACAACAGAAAAATGCAGAAAAAGTGACTTTTTCAGCAAAAATGTGTCGTTATAAATGTGTCCCAGTGTGTCTGTCCACTGTCATTGCTCCAACTCAATGGGTTTTATTGGTGAATCAATGTTGGAGAAGATGACTGTTTCCATGGTAACTACGGAGCCTTGGGCTGTCCAAATGGGTCATATGTGATGGACTGCAATTATTTGCATGTATTGATAGCATGAGTGGATCAACAGGTATTAAACATTTTATATCTGTAGATGTTTTTCGTCACCAGTGGCTGTTTGCGTCTTTATAAGTTAAGGCTCAGAAAGTTAGCTTTGCCTTCATTATAATCACCTGTATTGTTTTTCTAAACAAAAACACTACAAAATAAGCACATAGTTAGTTAGCTGCTACATCATCCAGTTGTCATGTTATCATAGATCCAATGCAAAATCCCACCAATTTAATGTGTGGAACACATTTGCATTATTACATATTTGTTTGATTTTATGCTCCATACAGGTATTTGATTGGAACAGGCCTAGCTAAAACACTCCTCCTCTGTCACCTAGTGGAAGATTTGTAAATCTAGTGATTGATACATTTACATAAACCAGTAACACATTATCATATACCTTACAAACTTCACCCAACCAACACTTTAGTTATTTGTTTTCCAATTCATCTTATTAATCTATGATGAGTCTTGATGGAATTAGCATGTTAGCATTGGCTTCTTGATGGAACTGGCATGTTAGCATTAGCTTCTTAATGGAACTGGCATGTTAGCATTAGCTTCTTGATGGAACTGGCATGTTAGCATTGGCTTCTTGATGGAACTGGCATGTTAGCATTAGCTTCTTAATGGAACTGGCATGTTAGCATTTGCTTCTTGATGGAACTGGCATGTTAGCATTAACGTCTTGGTGGAACTGGCTTGTTAGCATTAGCTTCTTGATGGAATTAGCATGTCCTTTCTGTATATACATATATGTATCATATCATACAGTATGCCCACCATGGTTAAAATACTTTGAGACATTCAAAGCCTCACATAGATGAAGGAGCATGTGCACAATCAGATGTAGAGATAACATTTGAAGGCTTTATGGATTTCTGCTGCAGTAGTATCGACAGGCGAGTCAATAAGGCAGTGGAGTAAAGATGAAGCTAACCTTCCTATTCACTTAACATTGACCAGACCAGAATGTCCAGGACAACAGGGGACAAAGAGCACCACACCTGTCAAAATAACAAAAAGCTTCATGTGTCAGAATGTTAGAGCCGTTCATGAGACGAGTGTCAAAAAGTTTAGCTTAAAAGTGTGAAGTGTTTGGGTTAAATGTGTATATGTATGCAATTTTAACAGATTCATGAGCAAGAAGGTATTGAAAATGAGTATAAATGATGTGTGTGATGTGTTCATTTGCTGTTTTGTCCTCTGTATTTCAGGTTGTCATGGAAAGGACTTAAGCTTTCATCCACAAAGAGCAGAAATAAGTCCTGGATCAAAAACTCTTGCAGACATACATGACGCTGAGAGTTTTCTTCAGTGAGACAATGTTTTTATAAAACCTATAGTGGTGGGGAAAAAAACCCATGCAGTTAAAAATCATTCTGAAGTCACTGAAATCTGCCGAGTATTGTTCTCTTCTCCAAACCCACATGGGCCTTTCTGCCTGTGTTCTGTTCTGTCCAGGTCTTTGGAAACAGAAAACATATTTTCCTCCAAATATTTTATAATGGTATTAGAAACTGTGTAAAAACAAAAAAAAAAAAGAAGAAGGGTATGCAAAAACTCACTGTATAAGTAAATTACAAATGCAAAAGAAAGAAGTCTCTCAGAAACATTGTAAAGGAAACTCATGAATACTCAATTCATTGTAAAAAAAAAATAAAATAAAAATTACAAATTAAACTATAATGACCTTCATTGTGTGTGTGAAGCTCCTCTAAATGCATATGCACAGTACATTTCCCAGTGTAAAAAAAATAGTTAAAAATCAACACTCTTTGGAGTAATTTATTCATGAACATGTAGTGTTAAATAGGTTTAACACTGGAAACATTATTACTTAATACTAAACTAATGTAAATAGCACTACGGGTGTTATTTTACACTAGTGTCAATCAAGTTTTAAACTCTTACTAGTGTAAAGTTGACTCTGGACAATGTAACTCTTGGTTCAATGTAAATGTTAGACTCTGTAAATAGCGACCATATGTTCACTGAGGTCGTGTTAAAATGAACTCTTTCAGTGTTATATTAACTCTGGTGATGTTACTGTGATAGTAAACACATGTCTTAAATATCCCCCGCTTCAGTTTAGAATGAAGGGGGAAAAAGTGAATATAAAGAAAATTAACAATTACTGAACATTGAAATTTGACCTTGAGACAGACATCTCACTCATGTATATGTTCAGGAATTTTTTGTCAAATTTTTTGGCTTATTTGCGATTTCCAAACTCTCTTCACCCATATAAGGCTGGTAATTAATTTACCTTCTTCATAATCATTACACTAAAGAAAACCTGACAGATAAACATGATCTACCGTGATAAAATGAATTAGAATGAAGAAAAACTGATTACAGCTACCTAGGCAGTGACAAAATGATTAAATTGTCAAACATGATCAGAAGTTTGATATTAACCATACATCCTACAGAGGTTCTAATCATGATCCAAAGTCTTATATCACAACCTGATTGATTACTGATTGATTTACACTCATACATTCTGTGTGAGTCTGGCCCTTTGTTATTGTTTAGAGCAAGGGTCTCAAACTCATGACTTTCAGGGCCCACATTCAACCCAATTTGATCTCAAGTGGACCAAATTAGTAAAATATTAGCATAATAAGTGAGAAAAAAGTGACAATTCCAAATTTTTTTAGTGCAAACAAACCCAATTACAGAATGAAAATACCTAGTATCCAACAAGAAAGGTGTGAATAACCTGAAAAAACTGAAATAGCTCCTGAAGAATATGTGCAATTCTAACAATATTATGCCTCAGTTAATCATTTACACATGTACATTATGGATCAGATCTACTACAAAGACACTAAATTGTTAGAATTGTGCCTAATTTTCTTTTGAAATTTCAGGTTGTTCATGTTTGTTCAGGTTTTTCACATTTTATTTTTTACAGGATAGTTTGTAAGTATAAATATTTGCCGACTTTAATGTTATTTTTTGCACTGTAACAATGACAGAAATTTAAAATTGTCATTATTGAATGTAATATAATGTAAATTATTTTCACATCAAAATGAGACGATAATATGGAGTCGGTTATTTTGCTATAATTTGACCATGGCTCAGTTGGTAGAACAGGTCGTCCATTTAACCAAAGGGTTGGCAGTTCGATTCCCGCTCTGTCCTAGTCAATCTCCTTGGGCAAGACACCTCACCCTCCTTGCCTCCAGTGTTACTCACACTGGTGTATGAATGAGTATGAATGTTCGGTGGTGGTCAGAGGGGCCGTAGGCATGAAATGGCAGCCACACTTCTGTCAGTCTGCCCCAGGGAAACTGTGGATACATATGTAGTTTACCACCACCAGAGGGAGCATGTGAGAGTGAATGAATAATGGAACACTCATGTGAAGTGCTTTGGGTGCCTTGAAAAGCGCCATTATTATAATGTTCTTTATGTGGAACTTGAACTAAAATCAGTTCCACAGCCTTAACTGTGGACTTTTTGCACTTTGCAGATTCATCCCGTGGGCCGCATCGGAACCTTTGGCGGGCCGCATTTGGCCCCCGGGCCACATGTTTGAGACCCCTGGTTTTTTAACTTTTCAGTTTCTAACTTTTAATTTGTGGACGACAAAAGACGGATCTAAAATGCTGAAAAGGTCCGATGGGTTTCTAATAGGCATTCTGGGAAATGTAGTACCTGCTGTAGATCAACCAAGGGCAGGTGTTTCTCAGTTTTATTCATGAGTCGAACGCTCAGGTTTCTGTTGCACACAGTCACATTGGCTGTTGTTTCCATCCAAAGGTCCAGTCAGTGACCTATTACAGCCAGGCTGCACACGGTGACCCCCGCCACCCGTCCCTTTGCCCCGCTCCCCACCCAAATGCTGAGGCATCACTGCTGCTCAGCACACAGTCCTGTAGCACCCCCTGACCCCACGCTGTCCCCCATTATAGAGCAGTCAGAAAGCTTTTAGGGGCTCCGGTAACGCTGAAAGATTGATGGCGTAAAATGGGGTGGAGGAGGGGGGAAGAGCAGGTGGTTAAAAAGAGAATGTCCTGCTTAATGGGTTGCCAGGAATGTAATTCAATAATTATGAAAAGTGACTCAGGAGAGATGGGTGGATGGATGGATGGCCTCTGTTAGGAGCAGGAGGCGGATGGTCCAACACACATGCCTGAGCATCCACATCCTCCTGAACAGGTGAAGACATGTCATACAGTCAGATGGAGGAGGAAACAGACTTTAGAAATACTATTAGTTATGTGATCATGTATGTGTAGATTGATGTTATAATTTTAAAAGATATCCAAAAATATTACAGTATTGAATAAAGCAAAATATGTATTACATTAATAAAGCAATGAAAATTCTATATTATTCATTTATTCTGTCATATTAAAGCTATTGTATGGAAATATGGGGCAACACATAACATAATTTGGGACATAATTTGATGACTTCCTCACAAGAGACAGCAAAAAAAGAAAAAATAAATAAAGAAGGCTAAACGACTAAAAGAATTAAAATAACTTCTCATTTTGTTTTTGTCAACAAACACTAAGAGACATTTTAAGTATGTTTTTTATTTCTTAAGCCACGTTTTGTTTGGTTTTTATTGGTCATCTATAACTGCATTAAATATTTAATTATAGTTATCATCACAAGACCCACATTTACGTCTAGTTTGGTCTTGTTTTTGTCACGTGATAAAGGTTTGTTGATGACAATATTGAGTAAGGCGCACTGTCAATGAATGGGTTATTTTTTAGATTCTTCATATATAAGGTGCACTGGATTATAATGTGCATCATGTAAAGTAAAAATTATTAGATAAACAGTAAACTTTCTGAGATAAAAAGCCAAAATTATGAGGAAAAAAAGTCTAAATTATCAGTCACTAATCACAACTAAAATTGATTCATATATAAGGTGCACTGTGGTTTTTGGAGGAAATTAAAATCTTTTAAGTGTTGCTTTATAATCTGGAAAATACAGTAACCTTTTGTACTAACCTAATTTATGGCTGTATCTTAATTATAAATATAAGGATTTATTTGTTCTTTCTTCTTGTTTATTCTCTTGAATTTTAAGTATTTGTTTTTAAAAAAAAAAAAAAAGAACAACAACTGCAGAACAAACCAACATAGAGGTGATTATGTTCTTTCTGTTTATTTTTAGATATAAAATAAGATTAGATCAAATGCAAAAAGTGCATGATGCAACTGAAAATATGAATATGAACAACCACTGAGGGTAATAAATAATAATATGAATGATAATAATAATAATAATAATAATACCTTTTACTTTTAGTAAGTTTTACCAATAAAGCAGGAAGATGTAAGAGATATGTTCAAAATAACAAAAAAAAATCATCAGTATTAATAAATAGATATTAGGAGAACATAGATGCCATTACTGCATGTTCTTGTTAATTTTATTACACAGTCCGTAAATGTCTGTAATTCAAATTATTAAGGTAGTTTCACTTTCTTAAATATGGACAAACAGAACCTATTATCTAATTAAAAAGAACGAGAATCTGGTTTCATTTCATCAGATTATGAGATTCAAGAGCTATTTCTTTACTGAGGAGAGAAGACATGATTTACCACAGTTTCATTTAATTTATTAATAATAACTGAAATGATTATGTGAAGGGTGAATGATCTAATAGTCACTTAAAGGGAGCAATTTCAATAAAACGCATTATATATATATATATATATATATAATGACGGGACGGTGGCTGAGCAGTTATCTTACAGCATGTAGACCTTTCTGCATGTGGGCCTTTCTGGATGGGTTTCCCCATCATCCAAAAGAATGTTAGTTAGGGTAAAAATCCTCCAGCCAGGTACCTGACCATGAGCCTGGCTCCACGTCTGGAGTTGCCCAAACCCCCCCCCCCAGGTGTCGCCCCAGACTGGATGGGTTAAATACCATTTTACAATAGTATGATGACAATAAAGTCCTATCAATCTAACTTGTGTGACACTAATTAGTGTAAAATATTAACTGTTACTGGTGTAAAGTTGACTCTGGAAATGTAACTTTAAGTTTAGTGTCTCTCTCTCTCTCTCTGTGTGTCTGTCTCTCTCTCTGTCTCTCTGTCTCTCTGTCTCTCTCTGTCTCTCTCTGTCTCTCTCTGTCTCTCTCTGTCTCTCTCTATCTCTGTGTGTGTGTGTGTGTGTCTCTCGCTCTCTCTCTGTGTCTGTGTCTTTCTCTCTCTCTCTCTCTCTCTCTCTCTCTCTCTGTGTGTCTGTCTCTCTCTCTCTGTGTCTCTCTGTGTGTGTGTGTGTCTCTCTCTCTCTCTCTGTGTCTCTGTGTGTGTGTGTGTGTGTGTGTGTGTGTGTCTCTCTCTCTCTCTCTCTCTCTGTGTCTGTCTCTCTGTCTCTCTCTGTCTCTCTCTGTCTCTCTCTGTCTCTCTCTGTCTCTCTCTGTCTCTTTCTGTCTCTCTCTGTCTCTCTCTCTCTGTGTCTCTCTCTGTGTCTGTCTCTCTCTGTCTCTGTCTCTCTCTCTCTCTCTCTCTCTCTCTCTCTTTCTGTGTCTGTCTCTCTCTCTCTCTCTCTCTCTCTCTCTCTCTCTCTCTCTCTCTCTCTCTCTCTCTCTGTGTGTCTGTCTGTCTGAGCACATTTGGTAACCGATGACTAAAGCAGCCAGTTGAATATAAAGTTTGTATCCTGAGGTATACGCAGCATCTTAAAAATATCTTTTAATTGTTATCGTCTGTTTGTACAAAATCCTGACCTCCTGCTGTTTTATTCTTTGTTTCTTTTCTCTTTTTTTCAAATCAGATTTCAGGATGGATTTCTTCAGCGGTCCATGTTTACTGTCTGACTTTACTTATTCGATTAAAAGCTATTGCTTTGCCTCAAACTCTGCGTGTCATCAATATTTCACAGAGCAGATGCAAAATACTGCAGGGCTGCTGCATCACTGTACGTATCTGAAAGTCTAATTTTTTTTTTCCGTTGGTCCTGTCAGAACCATTTACACAACAAAAGAAACAGAGAATTTCAACATCAGTCTGAGCGGTGCATTTATAAAGGTGGCTTGTTTTGTGCAGAAGTAAAAGTGCACACATTTAGTTCAGTAAACAGACCTGTTTTTGATAGAATCTGTCGACTGAAAGTGAAGAAGTACAAAGTATAAAGGTAAAAAGTAGCCTGTTATTAACCCTGAAAGAGCGGTAACTATTCACCTAAAACATTTAATAACTTAATAACCATTAATCCTATCAATATATTTAGTAATTCGGGTAAAATGCAGTTTATTATCTATTCATGGTCATCACATGTGATCCATTTGGATGTTCAGAGGCTCTGTAGTGAATATAGAAACACCATTGTGTTTTACAGCATTGATTCACCTGTAAAATTGATAGAGTTTAATGAATAATAATGTTAAACAGTTAATTATATATTTTGCTGAAACGGTCACTTTTTGTTCATTTTTTCTCTGTTTTGATATAATAACTTCTGAGCTGTTATGTGCATCCACATCTTCATTAAATTAGATATAAGAAAATACCTGATTTTCACTGAAAAATGCAGAGGATAATATCATAACTAATGGTGATGAATTCCTTAGTAAAGGTTGGATTAAATCTAACATTCATCTGGAGGTTACCATGGAAACAGTTGTAAATCTTTAAGGATTACTATAGTGTGAAAACTATTCATCCACTCTGACTTCAAACAAGTGGTGCCAGCCACAACAAGCCCCGCCCCCCCATTATAAGTAAATGGGAAGATTCTAAAAAGTCTTTAAATAAATTTTAACTTTGACCTACTGTTCCAAAAATGTAATGACATCCATTCTGGTAATATATTAATTCACTTTGGTGTGAATTTAAGCAATAGTTTTACTGCTAAAGACATGTGAAATTTTACTCATCATAAGTTAATAGGAATTAAAAATTAAAATAAAATAAGAAATTCATTAAAAATGTAAAGGTTAATTTACTTTTCATAAAATGTAATGACGTCTGTTCTAGGTCACTGGCAATCTCTAAACCCAACTTTGGTATGAATTCACCCAATTGTTTTGTTGCAACCATTATAAATAAATGGTGGGGATTTAAAAAAATAAAAAATAACTAAAACATAAAAATACTATAAGTTCGACCTAATTTTCCTAAAATGTATTAAATCTATTGTATCTCACTGGAAATCCAAACCAAATTTATTATAAATTCAGCCAAAAGTTTTGCTGCTAAATTATATCAACATACACATAAACATGAGATGAAAATATACTGAACATGTGAAAATCTATTTAATGTTACCAAACCCTGTCCCTTTTAGACTATGATGCAGTTTTTTCTTTATGTCTTAATGTCATGTTTTAACATTTATGTTAATGTTGTATCATCCACCAGTTAACTCTGACATCATGGAGCTATAAAAGTTATTTCTGAGTCCAAATGATTAAATTATGGCAAAATTAATTCATTTATATCCTCAAACAGAGTTTCGGTGATATTGTGTTTTTGGTTCGACCACCGACACCCGATATCCTTCGTTTTAACGCAATAACTTGAAAAATATTGGGTTTAGAAATTCCATTTTTTCCATATTAATGATTTTGAATGATTTACTATTTGTAGATTTCCCACAAGGGGGCGCTTAAATGTTTAAAATAACTAAACACTCTTGTTTATATCTCTGGAACTATGTATTTGTGTGATTGGCTTGGAGTGAATTAATTTATATATATATATATAATACTTTACAACAGGCACATTTGTATACCATGTCTGTAAAGTCAGCAGTGGTATAAAGTATGATATTTAACATACAAGGCCTCAAAAGAATAACAAAGACAACTGCTCTAAACGTAATCCCTCCCCCCTTGTTTTTTTTTATTAAACTCACCTTAGAACAAAAATATGTCTAATTTTTTCTTTTATTATTATTTATATTCCAAATACCATACAAATTCCAGCTCCAGTACAGTCAAGCAGATCTATTCACAGTGAAATTAATCTTGTTGTGTTTATTATTTATGGTTCACTTAATATTTTTTTTTCATGTTCTCTTTTCTGTTTTTTCATCTTCTTATATCTATTGTGTGTGAGCAGAGAGGTTTCCTGTTATTTGTTCAACCCACACAGGTTAGAATCACCTGAAAGTAAGGAATCACAGTAGAAAGAATCAGTAACTCCCCTAAAATACATTTAAATTAACATAATATGCTTGCAAATACAGTAATAATAATAATAATAATAACAAGGATAATAATACATTTTATTTATAAGTATAAGACACAACAAGATAATACAGACAATGCAGTAAATAAGTAGATAAAAGAAGAACACAGATGTACAGTATATGTAAACATATGGTAATAAAAATAAAAAAGTTATCTTAAAAATGAATACTCAAATAAATACAAATAAACTCTAACTCTGTCCAAATAGAACCAAAGTTTTGATCATCATAACTTTGGACTTCTGTAAGCAGCAAATGTATTTTTTTTATTTTTTTAGAAGCGTCAATATCAATCTACTTCTGTTGTTATATTGCATTTTTGTTGCTTAAAAGCCATTATTGTAATTCATCTGATGAACAAAACCTCATAACTTTTGCAACTTTCTGATCCGTCAAGACTAAAGTACACAGTCTCACTGTAGAAAACTCCATAAAAATGTATTTTTTTCATCTTGGCAGCAGCGATACTGTATCAGTGAAATGGTATTTTTATATACTGTACACTGCATCCATTCAACATTTCAATATATACCCAGTTTACTTACTAGATTTAACAAGCACACAATAAAGTATCTCCAGTTCAGGAGCAGTACTTTGCAGTTTTGATGTGATTTACAAACTGTAGCATATACATCTGACCCCAGTATGTCAATAAATCCCATTGCCAGTTGGTGAAAGTCTTCCCATCAACTCTTCCTCATCTTTCATCTGTTTCATCTTCCTCTCCCGCCCTCTCTCTCTCTCTCTCTCTCTCTCTCTCTCTCTCTCTCTCTCTCTCTCTCTACCCAGGGTCTACTTTTGCTCTGTGTCTTCTTACTTTTGCTCTCCAAGATATATTGATAATTTCCAGCAAAAATACGATTTCAGTTTATTCTACAGAGCAAAAAATCTAATAGCAGACTCCTCAATTGAATTGTGTTTTACCAGAGTGGAGAACAATAAACAGGGAGAAGGGCTCCGTTCCAGACGTTCACCATGAGATTATTGTTCAAAAGAGATCTGATATGATTACAGGAAGCAATAGATGATAATTACATCAGAACATGACTTTTCCTCGGCGAACACTTATATTCATCTGGGTTATGCATTGGCCCAAAACTGAAATGTGGCAATGCACGAGATGTCATAGGCTACCAGTCCCAGAGACGAGGAGGAGGAGGAGGAGGAGGAGGAGGAGGATGGGGGTGGGGGGGGGTGGGGGGGGTGGGGGGGCTGCAGTCAACGCGGGGTCATGGGGCCACAGTCCAGGACAGACATGGACTCGCTCAGCCAAAACACAGAGATCCACTCTAATTATATTTAACCCTTTAATGCATACTGGTCACTACAGTGGACAGTTGTTCTACAGTTGTTCTACAGTTGTTCTACAGTTGTTCTACAGTTGTTCTACAGTTGTTCTCTTGTATATTCATGGTTTTTGTTGTTTTAGTTCCATATCAGTTAGTTCATATCGTTACTGTAACTGGTCTGTTCTTAATACCTGATCTGCACTAACATGTTTACATGGAAATGAATTACTTGTTGTTATTAGACTGTAATTAACAGTGTCTTCTTAAATAAAAATTGTATTAAAATTGTTTTATTTCATAGTGTTCTGCACTTTAAAAGATCTTCTTCAATTTTGACTTTTTATCGCGTAGTTTTTACTTTTTATTGCATAATTTTTTACTTTTTATCTCAGAATTTTTTACTTTTTATCTCATATTTTAGGGTATTTATCAAATAATTTTGACTTTTTATCTCATAATTTTGACTTTTTAATCACATCATTTTTACTTTTTATCACATTTTTTTTCTTTTTCTAACATCATTTTGACCTTTAATCATTTTTTTTTTCATTTTATCTCATAATTTTGACTTTTTATCTAGTTGAGTGAACCAAATGAAATTGCATAGGGTTAGGGTTATTTTAATTTACAGTATTTACAGTATTGTAAGAGTATTGTAACACTGCTACTTAAACATTTTCAGGATTAAAACTATTATCTTGACAGATTTATTGTGATGTAGAACCATCAAATTAAAACTACATTTCCATCATACAAATACATAACCCACTTTTTATATCAGTATATTTATATAAGTATAACTGTGTTTTATATTAATATTATATTCATGTTCTGTATATATACTATATCTACTCATAGTACCATAGAATGACATTTTTAAGTACAAATTACTGTATAGTGTGTACAACAGTGTTCAACTAAATAACTGGCTTGACTTTACTGTATATTACTGACAGAATTATACTTTTAATTTTGTTTATTTCATTGATTTGTTCAGTTAATAACATTATCCAAACTGATTATTAAAAGTTGAACAAATACATATTAAAAATGCAGGTAATAGCATACATCCTGCAAAACAGTTTGTGTAATTTAAGAGAAACATGATCCACAATTAATAAGTACATTATTTATGATGCACAAAAACAAAAGGCAGATATCATTAGTGATGTTCTGACCAAGGTTAGCTTTGGCTTCATGCACTGAAACTGCAGAAAGTGTTTTAATGATCTGTTGTGGCTCTGACTCTGTTTGTGCTGTGAAACTATTCTTTAAAAGACGTTTGCGCCACAATCACTGGAGAAAAAAAGCAACACAACAGAAAAACAAACTGGGAGTAATGACTCTCACAGTTTGCCAGAGTCTGCTGCTGTTTGGTAAAGACCGAGTGGTGGTGAGGGCCAAGCGGTGAAAGATGGCCACTTTTACAAGGCAAGACAATGCAAAAGAAAAATAACAAAACTGGCCAACTTTGATGGCCCCTGAATATATTGGGCACTCTGCCTGGGCTGTGTGTGTATGTGTGTGTGTGTGTGTGTGTGTGTGTGTGTGTGTGTGTGTGTGCCTGCAGCAGCGGGTGGGGGGCAGAAGGGTTAAGTAGGATAGAAGGCACCCATACTTCAGATTGGCAGCAAGCTGCCGCAAGGATAATCTAATCAGGGGATGCAATTCAATTAGCCAAGGGTCTCTGGGGCCACCGAGCCAGGCAGCCGGTGGCAGCGCTGCTACTGAGGGGGCTGCTGCCTCCACACCCGACACCCCCGACGCTAGCCTCCACCAGGGCCCTGGACGCTCCACATGAATGCAGATGAAATTTGAAATATGAAAATCTCCAATAATTTATGGAAGTTGTCAGGAACACAGAGCCAAGCTGCTGCTGCTGCTTTCACTGCCGAGGGGAGCGAGGGGAGGGGGGAGGAGGGGAGGAGGGGGGGAGGAGGGGGGAGGAGGGTGTTATTTTTCTGTAGAGGTAAAATTGTCTTACAGCTGCTTCTGCTGCTACTGCTAGTGTGAATAGTCAAATTACTATATATATATATATATATATATATATATATATAGGCCTATATATATATATATATATATATATATATATATATATATATATACAGTTGCTTTACTGTAGCTGATCATTTGGCTCCATCTTATCTTTATTGTATGTTATTGTATTGTATCTTATATCTTATCTTTTTGTATCTTATCATTATTGTGTCTTTATCATACCTCATCTCATCTGATTGTATCTTGTCTTTATCTTTATCATATCATATCTTATCATATAATTATCTTTATTGTATCTTTATCATAGCTTATATATTTTCGTATCTTATTGGATCTTATCTTATCTCATCTTATGTTAACTTATTGTATCTTATCTTTATCATTATTGTATCTTTATCATACCTCATCTCATCTGATTGTATCTTATATTATTGTTGTCGATGTAGTATGCACTAAATATTTAGTAACAGGCAGAATATATTTGTAAAACTACATTTACTTTTCTTCACATACTTCAGCTGTTTGATATTTGTTCGGGTATTTATTCACGTTTTTTTGTATGAGGATGATTTGTTAATATACAGATTTTCATGTAATTTGACTGTTTTTACATTAAAATCTGCAGTTTTCATTATTTATAGGTAATTATGATCATTTTTTACTGGTCTGACTCGAATGAGATCATGTGTAAAACCTGAATTAAAATCATTTTTACACCATTAATATCCTCATTATATCATCCTATCGGGGCCAGATTGGACCCTTTGGCGGGCCAGATTTGGGCCCCGGGCCTTATGTTTGACACATGTGTCTCTCAGTCTCAGGCTGGACTGTTGTCTGGACACAAACCCCTGTCGTGCAGACTTTCCCCCCTCCTCTCGCCAATATTTGTGTCACATTGCAGCGACGTGCAGCTTCTCAGGAAAAGAGCAGGAGCTGATGAGAGCTGCTGAGGGGGAGGGAGGGTGAGACAGGATGAGATAGAAGATGGAGGGAGAAACCAAGAGAGAGAGCGAGAGAGAGAGAGAGAGAGAGGGAAAGGCTCTTAGACAGATTATTGCTCATTAGAGGCTGCCTTGCACCGTACCATTATGTCAGGAGGAATCCTTTTTCATTTGCACAAATTTGCCTGGAATTTTTCTTATTTAGCCTGGCCTCCATTATCAAAGCTGGAAATCAGATTAGTCTATGATTATTCTCTGGCTCGCTTGCCAACATTTCCCCATGTGGCCAACGCCGGTGGCTTGGATTTGTCTTGGCCTTTTGTTAACCTCTGCCCACCAACAATGCACACAACAACAGCCACCATATGAGATAATTCAGATAATGGCTCAGGCTGAACCCACTCAGGATCCAATTTGTTCAGACTGCACGTACAAGATGTTTTCCAGGGTCGGTCACCAACAGCATCAGCAGCAGAACGTCACATCTCTTTTTGGACGTGTACATTTGGATATATAGCAGGAAAGTTTGATTGTATTTCAGACCTGTCAACACGGTTTCAGACACAGAACAGGTGGATTGGTTTCCCATTGTTAAATAATCACTCCAATTAGGCAATTATAATGGGAGGCAGAATCAAGTTATGGATACCCCATGAATAAGCCCCTGTACTAATCACAAATCAATAAAGACACGTTTGACTGTAACCTATTGCTTTTGAACTGCTCACAGAGATTTTGTGTGGCTTTAATTGGCTTTAAAGCAATAAGATGTAATGTGTTGTTAGTTGGGCAGTTTTAGGTTCATTAGTAAATAGTGTAAGTCATTGATTGTAATTATGAGGAGATGGTAGAACTTAATAATAACCCAAATATAAGCAGAGATGAGAGTGAACACCATGCAGCCTTGCAACTGATTTACATACCAACAAGAATGTTCATCAGTCTGTGGTTCACTTCTTAAAGCTCGCTCTACACTTTAACCCGTTAAGCCCTGATGCGTCAGTGCTGACACATTCTGAATGGATGGTTTAGGTTAAAAATTCAGAAAAAATTAAATAAAAAAAAAAAAAATGTTTTTACTGAGTTTTGTTGATGGAACCGAGGCATAAATAAATCAAATAAACAGATTGAAACCAAATTACAAAACAAGTTCTCTACTTTTTATATTGTTTTACTCAATTGTTTTGCAAATTGTTTAATGCTGTTTGTTATTTTGTAAATATTAATTAGTTTTTTTGTTGCTTATTTTGTATTTTTGTAGATTTTGTTTTTTATTTTAGTAATTTTTTTCAATTTTGTTCAGTTTTTTTTGTAGAACCAGTTTAGTTTTCACAATTACATAACATAACACATATCTACTAAAATACAGTCTCACATACAATAGCGACTAATAAGTGGAAACTAACAGAAGTGAATCCAATATTAGTTGATAAATATTTTATTTTGTTGGATCTTCTATGGTTGGAAGTCTGTGAATAAAATATGTTCCTGACTTTTCATCAAAACAAGAAACTTTTTTGTTCTGATCCTTATAAAGACTCTTGGTTACTTTTATATAATAATTGTCAATGAAACTATAACTTCCGGATTAACTTTCTTCCCTTAAATTTGAAGCTAATGTTATTAATTCTAATCTCTTATAAAAAAAAAACCTTCAGGGTAGAGGTTAAAATCTGGAAGAAACATCTCTGAACTAAATATGATACTGATCATCTCATTAGTGTCTCTTATAATTAATTTTAACCCATAAAGACCCAGTGCTACTTATGTAGCAGTTCTCAAATTAATTTTTCTCTATAATTAACATTTCTTAAGTGATCTATTATGATTATTATAATATTATGTGCAGTATTTAATTTAATATGAGGTATTTTTCTACATTTAATGTAGCACAATCATATATATAAATTAATAAAAGCTCAGATTTAACTTGAGGGTTATTCAAAGAACTGAAGAAAAATGGACTTTTACATTAAAATCTATCATTAACTGAACATAAACCAAACATCTCCATCCATTATCACTGATCAGACACCATGGGTTTTACTGGTGAATCAATGTTGTAGAAGATGACAGTGTTTCCACGTTCATTACAGAGTTCATTACTGAATGTCCGAATGGGTCATATCTGATGACCATGAAAAACAAAATAGAGAGAAACTGCATTTATTGACTTGTATTGACAGGATATTTGATCAATAGGTATTAAACACTTAAGCTCAGGAGTTGATTTTTGTATCCGGTGGATGTTTGAGTCTTTATGGGTTAAAAAAAAACATATATGCAACAGTTCCTCAACCTGAAATGTGAAGGATTTGTCTTTAAAGTATTTTTGACGCACAGATAAAGATACATTTACAAGTTAGGTTCATGGGTCCAAATGTTTTAGTCATTTATTTATTCATTTATTTCACTTTTGCACTTAAAAAATTACAGCATGTGAAGAATAATAGAAACCAAAAATGTACCGGAGAATCCAGAAAGTAAAATTTTTCATACACATGTATTGAAAATTAAAGCAAAACCAAACAATAAAAAGTAAATCAAAAATAGGTACAAAAATAATAATAGGAATTTAGTGACTAATTAACTTAACATTAAAGTAAGTTATCAGAAAACATATCAAATTTAACAAAATAAAATACATTTATGTAAGTCAAATGTTAAGTCATTATGCCTAAGGACGAAAGATAAACATAAGAAACGAATACAGACTTAAATAATAGCATCATAGCAGAGGAAAACAAGGAAAACAAAAGTAGACGATGTCTTCTCTATCAGGCTAATTCTTAAATGTCTTTTGAAAATTGAAAGGGATTGACAATTCTGCTGTCGTAAACTTTAACTGTTCCAGATTGAGGGGCCTCTAAACATTATCATGAACTGTTTAATATTTGTTTTAGTCAGGATTGGCCTTAAATCATTTTTGCTTTCTGGGACTGTAAGTGTGATACATATCTGTTCTGAGTAAGAAAGAAAATATTTGATCTATCCTTGTCTCCATCAGTATAAATACAAACCTGCTGTTTAATTTGTCATAAAGGCACAAACTTATTAAAACTGCTATTGTTTATTATCATTGATCACAGCAGTTATTTATTCCAAATGTTTCATATCCTGTAAATGAAAATGAGACCGATATGTAACAATAAGGAGACATTACTTTGTGAAAACTTTAATGGATTTATTTTCAGAAAAGAAAATTAGACATAATGACAGTATGTGATGTATGAGACAAAATAAACAAGCAAATAAATAAGATTCAAGTATTAGTATGTAAGTATTCACTGTTTTACTGTGTTTTACGTTCATTTTACTACTACTAGCTTCTGAGAAAACTGCATTTCTTTAAAAGTTACTTTTCACATGTTCAGAAAAACATGTGTTTTCATCTTGACAATGATTACACTGGTTTACAGTTCTTTTATAAAGTATCTGCTTCAGACATTAAATATGTAAAATCATACTTTAATAAGATTAATCAGAAAACAAATGACTTTAGTGCTGGTTAGTTCATGTTTTTAATATATATGATGGTGTGTTATTCCACATATATGCTGGTTTATGTACATATATATAATGGATTAGTAAATATTCCACTAGAAAGAACCTGTAAAGTGAATGGATCATAATGTGCAGACAGTGTTTTGAAGTAGATTTGAGACCAAAATTCTTTTGGACTAAAACTTTTCCATTTTGACCCCAGACTTATTTTGTAAACTTGATCCAACCTGTATTGAAGACTTGAGTTTTCTTCATCACTAACACACATGTGGTAACATTTCATTAGTTTTATTCTGGAAACATTTTACTTGTAGCCCAACGTTATACATCTTACAGTTGCATTAAAATAATTTGAAAGAGTTTATTTTACATAAAAGAATGAAGTTGTCAGACAAAGCCATCTGATCAGATTTACATATTTGTATAAAGTAGATCCTTGAATTTGACATCCAATGTGAACTTATTTACGTGTTCAACAGATTGAAGGTCAAAACTTAGTGCAACATATGCAGGGTCCAGACTGTTCTGAGCTAACTATTGGAATAATATTTCATTTCTTTAGAACCTGCAGAGTCAAAATGACGGACCATCAGCGTCTGCGCTCCGTCAGACCTTCATTCTGCCAACTCCAGCCAGGATGGTCTGCAGGACACCGTGTAGCCATGCTGGAGTCACTGAAAGCTGACTTGGTAGGAGCAGATTGCTGCCTAATTGTGCTTTTGAGAGCTGCTGTGAGCTGGGGGTTACAACAGAGCTGCACACGGTCTGGGGTCCACAGCAGTGGATGCACGACTGATGGAATCCAACCTAGCAGGGTTTCATTGATGTGCTGAAGCAAAGGTCACCACAGTTATGCATCTGCACTCTTTCTGATGACCACCAGAGTTGTAAAAGGCGGGCCTGTGCGTCCACAAGAGCTGATAATGACTGTGTGTTGATTAAATACTTTGGCTTATGATCATTTCTAGCTTTGAATGCCAGGAGAACTCATTTCCAGCTTGGTTCATCCGCTTCCCTTTTTCCCCATTATGCATCCTGAGACTGGATGATCCATCGCTCGCTCATTCTCTGTCTCTCTCTCTCTCTATATATCCTTGCATCCCCCTCCAGCTCTCCACCAGCCAACCCCTGCTATTTTCACCCCACACACATCCGTTGCTGCACTTATCCAGCCTCAGACGGCTGCTGGCTCGATAGCTAAACGGATTATCCAACAACAGAGCACCTCTCCTCCTCCTCTCTCTCTCTCTCCCCTTTCTTTCTCTCTCTCTCTCTCTCTCTCTCTCCTCATGCACTCCTCAAGCCATGGGTCCTCAGAGGCGGCAGGGTCCTATTGAACGGGGCCCAGGCTCTCCACTAGCCAGGCTCTTTATTGAGGCGTCTATGGGGCTTTATGCTGCCAGCGCTCGGCCTTGCCCTCGCCATCATCAATCATCCTCGGCTCCAGGGCTGCTATCACTGCCCAGACAGGCGGCCAATCACAGCCTTCCAGGAAGCTCTATGGGAGATGGAGAGAGAGAGAGTGAGAGAGACAGAAGCAGAGAGGAGGAAAATAGAGAATCAGTCTGTTTCTGTGGCTGCCAATCTGATTTGATTGACATCCCTTCTGCCTTCTGGGTGGATTAACACAGATTAGCCAGTGTGGTATTTTATTGGAACATGAATTGAGAGTCATGAAAGCACCTATAACCTTGTTAAAACATACAGTAATAATAATAATGATATAGTAATGGGCATTTTGGAAAGAAAGATCAATGTTAATCTTGTAAGCCTGAAAATTTGGAAGAGATGTTCAGTATACAAATATTAAAGCGAAACTCTGAATCCCCAAAGGAGGGGGTGGTGGTGGGGATGGGGGGGGGGGGGGTATTCTCACATAAGACTTGATAAAATCACTATAAAGTCACTAATGAGTGCCAGAGCCCGAGTAGAAGTTCCTACAAAAATAATAATTTTATTACAAAAAAAAGTCCAAGTGAAAAAGAAGCCGTAAAGGAGAGAATTTGTATGATAAAACTCTATCCTCTTTTTCATCAAACCTCAACAGTATGTCGAATTTCTACTCAAGGCTTAACTTTTTTAATAACGATTTTTTTCCCCCTTTTTTTTTTTCCTTTTCTTTTTTTTTTTTTTTCGATATCTCTCTCTCTGCAGCCCTGAGCTCTCATCCTGCTCCAGGAGGAATAGGCGGAATCTGATTACAGACCTATTTTACAGCAGACGCCGGGGCGCAATAAAGGGAGAGAGCACGGAAACGGGACTCGGCCCATCAATTAGATCTCTATTAGCAGCCAATGCAGACCTCACCTCAGGAAACGCCGGGGCCCTGAAATTAAACAATTCTTCAAGCCCGACAAGCCAGTCAACTCTGCTATATCTATGAAAGAGGAGAAAGAGGAAGGGGAGGAGGGGGGGGGGATGATATCCTACCAGAAATGCTTTTAAAAATCCAAGAAACAGGAATATTGGCATCTAATAAGACATAAATACCCAAGTTTAAAACTGGAATAATATTACAGGCTATAAATACATGTTTAAATATTGATTTGGTATTATGGGATTGATCAAAAACACATATATTATCAGGTCTGTACTGATGTAGAAGCACCTTAAGAAAAATAAAACATTCTCAGTTGTATTATACAGTGACTCCTGCTTCTGTCACCATTAATCTCCAACTGTTGACCTCTTGACCTGAGGCGGGACGAACTGTCAATACTGGATAATCATCCACAGTATCAATGCCAATTAGACAGGATGCCTTTAAATCCTGCTGCTCTTTTATTCATCCATAATTGTTTTAAGGAAATTATATATCTTTTTTTTTTTTTTTTTTTTGTACTTTGCAGTTACCAAATGTCCCCAGATCCCAACACTAGGAACTAATCAGGTTTGAGCTTCATCCAGTCAATGGGATGTGGTCTGTCCATGTTAACAGGACATGCAGGATCAGCTTCCTGCAGTCCCACGCCAAATGCTCTGTGATATTTATGGGGCCTGATCTGGTTTGTTACACCCAGTAACCTGGTAAGACACAGTAATGTTATAGAATCCTGTCTACCAGCAGTAGTTGAAGCTCACACCTGTCCATCAGTCAGTGTGTGGCCATAAAAGCATATTATTGTGCTTTGTTTTGATGCTTATCTGTAATAGACAAAACATTAAGTAAATACATTAGGTCCAATCAGTCTCATTGACATGTCCATTCCAAATGTTGTTTCTTTAATTATGTCTCACAGGGTCTTTAAATTGGTGGAAAATGCCTTTGAGATTCTGTTGTGAGTCATTTTTGGACTGATGTGACGCATGCAGGACCATGAGTCTCTCAACAATCTTCGTTTGTTTCTCAGTATACTGTGGCACGTATTTCTCTATTTGCTCAATCAAAGGATGGCCATTTATCATCGAGAAGGACAGCTTCTTATTTTCTACCTTGCCCGCTCGGTTCCAGAACCAAATTCAGCATTTTTATGGAAAACTGCAGTCATTTTGATTGATGAAATCCAAAGATGTCCAAAACAATCCAGGGGATCCCCAACTGTGGCGCACCGGCGGGGTGCTCCAGTGTTGTCATTGTTCCTCAGAAATAAAGGAGCACGTCCGGAGAACACCAGGGGAAAAAATCACGATTTTCAGTTCAAAAGGCCTAGAAAAGCAGCATTTCTTTACAGGCAGTGGGAAAGTGCAGGAAAACCTTTTTCCACTTGCAGACGAAAACAATACTTGCTTGGCTTTTTTCCTCCTCGTGCATTCATCTAGTATATAAGGCATGGACTAATAGAAACAGGCCAGAATAATGAATAGATTATTTTACTGTGAAGGTTGATGTTATTTGTGCTGCAGCCTCAGAACCAACTGAATGGCTGCAGAATCCCCCCCCCTTACCCCACCCCCCCCATGCATTCATCCAATTTGCGCATATAAATATATAACCTTATTGAATGTCATGTAGCTGAGAAAAATAAAATAACTATTCCTTAAAACCTCTTTTACACCAGGGCTGCTCATAGTGGTTATTTACCCACGCTTGTCTTGTTTGCAGTGATTCATAATGTCACTAGAAATGTCACCTGTCTGGACTAATTGGCACCTTCTGTTATTAATACTAAGACCGTGGCTCCTGTTTGCACCCGCGGAAATAAGCCTATATTGCCTACTTAATACAACGTCACCCAAAGGGAGATTCAATAAATCTCCCTTTAACGGCGTTTTCCCTTCAAAAAAACTCCTTCAGGCAAGTGGAGGCCGTGTCAAGATTGCGATTGTGCGCCAGTGCTTAGGACCAGCTGCTCCCAGGACAGACAAGCCCTTGTCAATTACGCAGTGACAAGCAGGTCCTCCAACTGCCTGCAGGCTCTCCACCAGCCAGCAGTGTACAGTCCCCGCAATTAGTATCAATTTCTGTCGAGACCTCCTTGGAGCGCACAGACACAGGCCGGGTAAGTGGCCAAACATTGTCCAAATAACACCATGAGCCACAAATGACAACGTGTAATGGGCCAGTGTTAACCACACGGCGCGCTGTGGAGAAAGAAAAACGTTTGAATATAAGAAGAACAGGGAAGGATTCAGGGTAGTTTAACATAAATGCATGAAACTCTCAGGGATGGGTTGGATATTTATAGTCTTTAGTAGTACAAAACGTTAAAATTATATATTATTTATTTGCATGTATATTATAGAAGTTGAATAGACACATTTTGGTATCATTACTTTATCATATATACATAAAAATCTGACTTTCTTATGATTGCATTTATTTTATTATGATATATTCAGTTATATAGCAATATGTCTACAGGAAATAAATGATTCTGCTATTAGTGGATGTTTGTATTGTGATGCACCATCTTTAATTATATTTTGTCATGTGTTTAACATAAATATTGATCGGGAAAAATATAAATTGTGGCCAAATATATAGATTTTTTAAATTTAATTCCTAAAATAAGACATCAATTTTTTTCTCTAATAACTGTGTCCAGTATTTCATTAATGTCCAAATACAACTATGTTAAAGAATATCTAAAATATTGCATTAACTTTACATTTATATGTACATGCAGGCTACACAGTAAATTTTTCAGTGTTAAATCAACACTTAGAGAGTTTATTTAACTACTTCTAGAGTGTATTTGGTCCCATTGTCTCCAAATTAACACTGCAAAATCTACAGTGTTGTTCATTTTAATGTCTGGTACAAATAACGACAACAAAAATAGCTCATAGTACCCACAGAGAAATGGGAGTACAACTATGTACCTAAGTTTGTCACACTGGAAGTACATTTTTACAGAATAATTATATACTCACTTTTTGATAGAACGTACAACATGGTGATCTGTGAGGTACAAAATTGTACTTCCAGGTACAAAACTCATTTTCCCAAGATAAAAAAGGGTATCAAAAAAGTTCCTTTGTATCTTATTGTACTTTAGAAGGTACATGTTCTGCAATAAAAAAAAAGCACAACATAGGTACAGAGTAGTACTGCCATTTCTGTGTGTGTAGTTTAATTTCAGAGTTGATATCTATACATTTTCCATCGTTTTCTTGATAATAACCAAAATCACTTCAGTTCTTACATCAATATCTATGTCATTTAACTGACAAAACAGTGCTTTTATTTATTCCATGTTTTCTTTTCTGTCTGTTTTAGTCACATAATACATACAGGAGTTGATACCTGATTCCATAACCATTGTTTTTGATGAGTTCTGATGCTCTAATAACCTTTAACTACAAATGTAGGCTGTGAAAACATATTTAAACAGCCACTGGATCATTCATATCAATGCACCTATAACTGCTAGGAATCCACTAATAAATAAATGGTTGCATTTATTGAATTCATGATCATTTCATTTAGCTTTAAATGATTTGCAGTCCTACAAATCGTCCACATATATACACAGTAACTCATTTATTAGGCTTAAATGTTAATATTATACATATTCCTCGTGACTTAAATACTATTTAAGACATTATTAGGCTACATTACAATTTCTACCCTATTATAACGGAAGTGTGGAGAGAAAAAAAAAACCCAAAGTGTCAGACAGCTTTAACTAAGCCAGCGGTTTTCTGTCGTATGAGTAAATAAATGTCAGGCCAACACTGTCACAACACTGACAACCCACAGAAGGATTTCTCACCAAGCCCCTTTGTACACGGTGTCACCACTAGCAGCTGGTGGTGGCATTCCCGGGTCTTGGACGTTGCCCTTTGGCCCCTGGGGGGTTGGACTCCGGACAGGGCGGTCCAGGCGTCTCCACAGCGCCATGATAGCTCGGGTCAGCGGGGCCAAGTTTCCAGCAGGACGGGCAGAGTCGGTGAACAAAAAGCCCAAAGCTCACCAGGCCAGTGGGATCATTAGTATGAGCGTTTGTTTAACTAATTAGCAAGCTGGGCAGCCAGAGGGAGGCTTGTATAGACTACATGGACGTCATATATGGCAAGGTATGGGCATCAGTCATCCTGCTGGGGGGGGAATGGGGGTGTCAGAGGCGCACAAGTTTGTAGAGGATGGCATGGATCTGATGGAACAGTTATTATAGGATGGAATTATTCACCCAGTATAGTGATGCTCTGACAGTCATCCCTCTGGTCCTCAGAAACAGGCGCCATCCCTTTTGCCATTTTTGCGTAATTTGGCTCCACTGTGAACAATACTGTGTTATTTTCCGGGGGAGATAGTTCCGCTGGGTTCAAAGTACAGGATGGGGACAAGGCAGCTCACTGAAGTTCAAGAACAGTGCAAACAGCACATGCCAACAAAAGGAGACACAGAGCATTGAGCTGTGGTTAGAGAAAAAGAAGAAGAAGAGGGAGAGGGAGGGTGGACGAGGCTCCCGCGTTAAATATGGGAAAGTTTGGGGAACAGGGTCGAAGGGTCAAGAAAAGTCAACAACAGAGCAGTCTTGATGACAGAAGGAATTTAATATCAAAAATACATAAATCTTCAAGTGAGGGCAGCCGCATAATGGGCACAATGGAGGCGAGTGTTAGAGTCAACACAGTTTTGTTGTTGGCGATTAAATGGATCGGGCCAAGTTGTTAACATTTAACACAAAACGTTGGCACTAGAATAGGAGGTTGAGCAGAATGGAGGGGGTTTCCTGGAGAGAGCAAAGCAGCCACGACAAGCAGAAAGACAGCTCATCTGTGGACTGATGTGATGGTATAAACCTGAGAATGTCACTCCTTATTTACTGGATCTGACTCTGGGTGTTACCTGCAGGAGCATCGTTGCGTAATTACGCACGGATGGACATTTGGATGATTTACGCACGGATGGACATGTAGATGTACTGAAAGGTTAAACCCACGGCCCCTTGTTGAATCACAGTGTCACCGCATTGACATAGTTCTGTGTCGATGTGCAGATTAATTTTTCTCTCCTTTAGGACAGAGGCCGACATTTGTCTCCTCGTCCTTCTGACTGGACGCTGAGAACTCTGTCTGACCTTCGCCCTCGCCCCTGAGGAGCCCTGCAAGTTTCTCAGCAGTCGCAAACAACTCTGAATTCCATAATTCTTCACGAAAAGCCACTATTAGGGAAAAATCCTTCCTTTTTGACAATTTAATAGTGCAAACTAATCATGTGGTTGACACGGGCCATTCATCTCCGTACAGACAGACAAAGACAAGGCCTTTCCATAGGTTCGTCTGGATCCTGCAGTCTGACCAGGCTCTATTTTGAGATCAAGTGCACAATAAAAGCATTGTGACTGCTTAATGGCTATGTTTGTGAAGCCACCCAAAACCCAGTGTATTAAATGCATTTTTCCCCCAAAGAATGAAAAATAGTCCAACGTGGACATTGAAACAGACTCCTCCTGTGTTGTTTGGATGTTAAAGAAATCACAAATAAAACAAAAGGAAATTATTTTTTTAAAAAAACAAAACAAAAAAAACCGAGTGCCTCAAAATTACTTAAACCCCCCAAGTTATGAATTCGTTTCTGAATCAATTTAGCGGTGCAGGCATTTTCCAAACATCCTCTTGCGGGAGTAACAAGACAGGGAAATTGATCCGGTGAGACCTCACCTCTCGGTGCGCCTCAATAAAAGAGACATCAGCCTCTCTCGACGACTGTATAATTTTTAATATATATGCAATAAATGTTCAATTTGTTTCCAGAAATGACGGGAAATAATAACGTCAAATTTTAAAGCCATCCATTACAGCCAAACAATGCTCATGCATACGTGCTGTAAAAAAACACTGCGCTGTGATTAATTCACAGTTTGATGGTGTTTGATAAAGCAATAAGGTTTCAACGCCTGGATTCAGTTGGACCCTTTCTTCTTCTTCTTCTGCAAAATAGATATGATGTGGCTCTGTTTGTTTATTTATTTATTTATTTATTTATTTATTTATTTATTTATTTATTTATTTATTTATTTATTTATTTATTTATTTAATTTCCTAATCATTTGTTTATTTCCTAATCATTTATTTATGTCCTAATGATTTGTTTACTCTAATGATTATTTATTTTATTATTTGATGCACAGTGTCTTCATCTCTATCCAAATCTTTGCTCATCTTCAGGTGTTACGCAGCTTTTTCTATAGTTTTACAGCAGCAGTCATTTATAGTTTCATAATAAACCATAAACCAAAACCACCCAAATTCGCTCTTAACATCAGTACTGTATCCTTAAAAATGCTTTCTTGATAGTAATTTTATTATTTGAGAGTAAACACTCCATTTTATGTTGTGTTCTCCTCATAAAAGAATGGTACCCCAATGAAAAATAGATCCTTACTAGACCTGAATGAACAAAAAGAACAAAAAAAAAAAACCTGTTTGATTCCATGGAGTGATAGTGCCACTTAATACTCAGTGAGTCTCTGTATAAACTCATGTTAACTTAATGTTAATTAATTTAGGAGCAATTTGTGAAGATCCATTAAACAAAAGGTCAAAGTCAGTGCACTTCTGAATGCCAGATTAAATGCCCATGTAGGAGTATTACTGTGTTTTTACTGCGGCTCCAGCCATAAGTTACATTCAGTTCAGGTAGAGGGAGGCTGGGGTCTCAGATCACTGTAGACCTTGACACAAAGTGCATTAAGTTGGCTGATCTCTCTCCAACCATTTGATTAATTCACTCCCATTCAAGCCCAAGCGAGCAAGGAGTGGAGGGACGTGACCAATGACATAATAGGCTCTGTCAAACAGCCTTGCAAAACGCCCAGACCATTTGTGGTGACAATCCTGATGCCATCAGTGCCATTATGGGCCCCCATTCAACCCAGAAACAAACATAGCCCCACTCCCAAAAAAAAAGCAGAAAGTCAGCTTTCTGGTGGATCCGCTTTGCTTTGGTCTTTGCCTCAGGGATCATTGTAAGCATCAGACTGGAAATGTCTGAACATCTACAAAAGGAAAATCACTGTTCATTGACTGCAGAACTCAACTAAGACCCTGTAAGAGTTGTGCATTTATTCATGACATTCAACTTCCATTTCAACAGGAAAGAAAAACGGTCAAATCCAGTGATTAATGTCAAATATATATATATCCATATTAAACAGCTGATGGTATTGCATTTCATTTGAATCTTTCCAAGTATGCATGTCTGAAATCCCAAAAATAAAGTACACTGTAGATTTTGCAGTGTTAATTTGGAGAAAATGGGACCAAATACACTCTAGAAGTAGTTAAATAAACTCTCTAAGTGTTGATTTAACACTGAAAAATGTACTGTGTAGCCTGCATGTACATATAAATGTAAAGTTAATGCAATATTTTAGATATTCTTTAACATAGTTGTATTTGGACATTAATGAAATACTGGACACAGTTATTAGAGGAAAAAAATTGATGTCTTATTTTAGGAATTAAATTTAAAAAATCTATATATTTGGCCACAAGTTATATTTTTCCCGATCAATATTTATGTTAAACACATGACAAAATATAATTAAAGATGGTGCATCACAATACAAACATCCACTAATAGGAGAATATCTCTAAAACATTTGACAATCTTTTCTTAAAAAAAAACAATAAATAGTAAAATATCAGCAGGATAAAAATTCTTCCGTCAGATCAAAAGAAATACAATAGAAATATGATCTTTATTGTGTGGGAAATAAAATCATGAGAGAATAAGGAAGTAAAATAATATCTGATCTTTTTTTATTATTGGAAAACATCAGCCTAAATGTGAACTTTTATTTTCCTAAAAATTATTATTGAATTCTCTGAACAAAAAGTATATTTACACCTTTAAGGAATCCCATGTACATTATTGTAAACCTCCTTCTTAATTCAGACCACACTGAACTAAAAGCCTCCTGAAGCTGTAGATAAATCTCTTTATTGTTCCTTTAACCAGTTTAAGGGAAATTCACCGTGTCCTTCTTTTCCTTCCTATCAAACCCACTCTTTCTTCCCGTCGTCTTCCTCGCTTGTCCCGATTTTCTTTCTTCCACACCCTGTTTGTTTTGCTCAAATAGAGCCGAGGAACAGTGATACAACCATTACAAACACATTCTTTCGACCATGCACACGTTAGTTTATTCCTTTTAGAGGCTTTCACTTTGGTGTCATTCATTCTTTTCTTTCTTTTGCCCTTTTTTTTTTCCTTGAAAACTGTTGATGCTTTAAAGGATGAGTTAAAAGGCGGAGAGAACGATATTGTTTGGGCAGATGTGAAGAAACACTTTAAAGCAGAAGAATAAAGCATGTTCATTTATCTATTGGCCCCGTTGGAATGAACAGGAATCATTCAGTATGTCTGTAATAGACTCATTTGACATTATTCCAATACTATTTTCATACAAGATAATAATAATAATAATAATAATAATAATAATAATAATAATAATAATAATAATAATAATAATAATAATAATAATAATAATAATAATAATAATAATACGTCATATTTAATCGCGGCATGTTACAACAGTCTTCAATGCATTATTTCTTTTAAAGCCATCATAATAGGATATTATTTGACACTAAATTTGCATTTTAATATTATTTTTATTTTTATTTTAGCAGCAAAGTGTTACTGGTGTGTCTACACCCTGTTTTTGCAGCAAAATATAACTTTTCTATACAAAAATAATCAATACAATCACGAATTTGTTGAACGAAACAATATATAAAAATACTTTCGCTCCTGCCAAGTGTTTTTTTTTTAGTTAAACCACTGAAACACAAGCTTTATATTCGATGTTTTCCCTCATCTAAAATGGTGAGTAGTCTTCCATACAGTGACTTCATTTCGCATCACTAGGATTCCTATAATATTCATATCAGACAGTATGTATTGTAAGATATTTTTTATTCGTATTGTAGGTGTGTTTTTTTTCTTTTGTTTATTTCTTAATAAATGTTATCAGATATTCTCACAGTTCTTTATCGGTGAGTCTGACTATATTAAAATACGAGCAAAAAAAAAACAAAACCTGTTGTCTCATTTAAATTCTCACCTTGAGCTCTCTAGTGACTTGTAATGGTCCAAGAGGAGCTGACGCCTATAAAAACCATCAAGGTCTATTCTCACTATGCACATCCGTTTGGTCAATTCTGTCCTGATCAACAAATTGCGCTACATTATATAAAGAAAAACCAAAATAGACCGTGCTTTTTTCCCAGCTGGCAAGCAATATCATCAATTAAACATTAAAAAAAAAAATGCATGCAAGGCAGGACTCTGCAGCCTACTTACTCTGTGCGCTGTGCTGAGTCTCCGCAGTTTAATTACAAGCCTAATTTCCAATCGCAGAAAGTGTCAAAAAATCTGCGACTATTTCTCAGAGATTCCCTTTAACAAGTGAAAACTTAGTGTCCTCCTGCACCATTTTATACATGATGAGCCGTCAGTAATGGGATTATTAAACAAAAACGTTTCAGGCGCTGGCGTTAACCTTTTTTAATGCCTAATTAGGTTTTGCAAAGAAATAATTAGATTCTACAGTGCTTACACTGCCTATATTTTCAAATGGCATCTGCAGCAAACACATCATCCTGCGACACTCGTGCCAATAATCTGCTGGTATATGCGGAACCGGAGCAGCCAGATGTAAGATTTTAAAACATGTTGGGACAAAATAAGGTGCACTTTAAGCTAAAAATAATTATCCAACACAGCCAGAAGGGCAAATAATCAGGTCGAGTGCGCCCTCGTGTGGTGGTCAGACAGTAACCTTTACAACCAATATTTTTGGTCAAATTCAAGGACATAATTTACAACATTTCCTTTAAAGATCAAGGTTTGAAGCTATTGCTATGTGTGTGTTTTAATCTAAATAACAGAAAGCAGATGTTGTGCTTTTTCATTCACATTTCAGTGTCAGCTGAATAAATGTGGGCGTTAACTACTGCGCAGGCGCACAATGATGCGTATCCCTCTGGACATCCATCCAAGCATTAAATCTGATGTTCTGTGTTCACCTGTACAGAAATGTACCTGCAGTTATTTTACTCTGTCTTCAATGTAAAAACAGAAACAGGCATTAATGAATTGATGGTAAATAAATAAAAACAGGTTGCTTATTGCTAAGTAAACATATTTACATCATATGTTCATTACATTTTAAACAATTTCAGAAGAAAACAAACAATATATTAACAAGGGAAATTGAAAATGTGGTCCCTCATAGTATAATTACGTGATTTGTTTTGATGGGTCGAACTATTAAAGCAATGGGAAATAAGAAAGGATTCATTAAATTGGATAATTTGCATAATAATATAATTATCCTTAACCCTTTCATGTATTGTGTTATTGAAGCGTCAGTTAAAACTATCTTTGCATTAATTACGCCAAAGTAGCTGCTCCAAAAGTACAAAACCTAAATTAGCCTACCAGTCTACATGGGTTGTTTGAATTGATTAATATTTTTTCAACATTCCAGAGTAATTGGTATTAACACTTGTGTTTAATATCCACTACAGTTACATTTTAGATTAAGCTTTCACACACACACAGAAATGGCAGTACTAAAGTCATTGCACCGGCAGTACCTTTTTACTGTATTGCAGAACATATATGTACCTTCTAAACTCCAATAAGATACTAAGGAACTTTTTGGTACCCTTTTTTATCTGGGGAAAAATGAATTTTATATCTGGAGGTCCAATTTTGTACCCCACAGATCACCATATTGTACCTTTGATCAAAAAGTGAGTACATTATTATTCTACAAAAAGGTATTTTGCCTGTGTGACAAACTTAGGTACATAGTTATACTGTCATTTCTCTGTGTGCGAATGAATTGTATCTTAACTTTTGGATATTATGCTATCAGTAAGCTGTCTGTTTAAAAAACAATTTACTGTAATGACCTTTATCCAATCTCACTCATAATAATAAAAGTGGACACATTTGTTTGGGAGTAATGGTTCCTAGTGTTGAAATAATTCATGCCTGACAGAGTTTACAAAAACCTACAATTTACAATAGACTAGACAGACACATAGTTAGATAGACAGACAGACAGACAGACAGACAGACAGACAGATAGATAGATAGATAGATAGATAGATAGATAGATAGATAGATAGATAGATAGATAGATAGATAGATAGATAGATAGATAGATAGATAGATAGATAGATAGATAGATAGATAGATAGATAGATAGATAGATAGATAGATAGATAGATAGATAGATAGAATTAAATAAAATTAAAATATTGCGAACGATTGTTGTTACGTGGATTGTCCACTAGGGGGCAGTACTAAGCTAGTGAACAAGTCTTTTTAAATATCGCGAGATCAGTTCCCTTTACACCCAGGAAGGTCTGCTGATCATTTATCAGTGTGGAGACCAGTAGACTGTCATTTTCAACACGCAACCAAAAGAGTTCGACGCTATAAAACCGGTAAGGTATACGAATGTATTGTATAGTACTTGTTACGTACCGGCTTTTTCTCATTATGAACTGTCTTGTTCAAGCAGTCGGCACAGTCAGAATTTAGTTTTAAACTAAATGGGTCCGGCACTTGCTAATGCTAGGTAGCTTAGCTTGACATGCTAGTAGTAACGATGGTAACTGAGAATATTCTAGAGCCACCTGCTGCTAACGTTAGCAGCAGCTAGCATCATTACAATACTTAGTCATTCGGCACTATTTATCATTTTGGATTCAAACAATGCACCTAACGTGGTAAAAACGAGTCTTGTATGTATGTTAACCTTTTTCTTATTGAGGTGGCTACAGGGTAAGGCAGGTCTGTCGGGCTATAACACACCGTAAGTCTTTCCGTGTATTGTTTAGTCAGATTGAATCAAACACGGATGTACTTGTCTCTATATTTGATTAATAGTCTGGCAGTTTCACAAATTGTATATAATGTCATGTGAGTGTGTAGCCACATTGACAAAAGGATGTCAGTGAACGTTTTATTGTAAGATTTCGGCTCAATAAGAAGTCTCCCTCTTGTACATACATGAAGCCATATTAAAATGAGTTGGAGTACAGATTTTTCCAGAATATTTGCTCCTGTGAGTTAATTGCTGAACACTGCTACACTATTCACGTTGTCATTTAATACATAAGTAATTTTCCTACCCAGAAACGTTAATGACCTAACTTAAGGTTTATTTTATAGCGAAACACGCCAGAAGTAATTAAAGAAAGAAGAGTGGGCAAATCTTTCCCTTTGGGGAAAGATTTGCTAAATATCCCTGGAGGGAGACAAAGATCTTTAAAGCCTCTCTATGGAATAGCTCTTAACTGTCTGAGCTAAACCCCCTGTTTCCTTTCTTGCCATAATCTTTTGTTTGTTTTCAAGCCAGAAAGCAATGCTTAATGGCTGTGTGTGTGTATATATATTTTACTAATGAGGATGCCAAGCTATACCAGCGAACAGTCAACAGTAGATTCTTAACAGACACCATTCAGATATTTTTTTGTTTATTTTTATTTATTAATATTGTTTTTGTCATCCTATGTATGTATCTATGTATGTATGTATGTATATATATATATATATGCATGCGCAACACTCTTGTATATGATGGAAATGTTAAAGGTTAAAATACAGTGTAAAAGGGTGGAATACATAAGACTTTTTATTGTATAAAACATTATCGTAAATAAAGTCTCACAGTGAACAAATGCATTTTTTTTGTTATTTTGAGAGAAATAAAGAGGGACATATTTGTCAGTGATGGAAATGTACAACTTTTACAGAAAAAACAACACAAATGAGGTAGATCTCCATGTTTCCATAGATGTAACACTAGAATAGAAGTAATTACTTTATACTTGTTTGGTAAATTAAGGAGGATCAGAGCCGCAAAGGTGAATCCATAGCACTGCATCTAACTATTATGCACTCCTGACTCCTATTTAAATGAATCATCCGTATTCTTCTTTTCTCCACAGGTCGACCCACCTTCGAAAGATGGCAGACACCAATCAACAAAGCCCTCCCCCCTCGCCAGGGCCAGTGGTGAGTAATTTTTTTTAAACACAGATACATTTTACAGATACATATTATGGTATTTAAAACTTCTTGGACACTGGAAAATAACTTTTGAGTACAGTCTACGTAAGTAGGTGCTTTAAGTTAATCGTGAAATGTGACTCTTCCACAAGACTTAAGTATGATTTCCTTTTAGAAGAGGGGTTCAGTTGAGGGCTCTGAAACCTAGTTGCTTTTTTGTGTCATGATCATTAAACCTGTGGTTTAGTTGTGATATGAATGTGTCTTGAACAAGGTAAAATCTTACACAGAAACATGCAGGTTACAATCTTAACACAATAGTATATTAAATTTTATATTAAAATAGTCGGTGTCGCACAAATTTAAACAATGTTATTACAGATGACCTGCTTAAATTAATATTCCATCCATCTTTATTTCCCTCAGTGTATAAAGTTGGGAAAGGAAACAAACAATAATAATAGAAAGATATTCTCCCCATTTCAGTAGTAGGAAATAACATTTTCCAGAAAAGTGTTAATGCAAAGTGTGTTTGACTAATCCAGTATTTGTATTGTATTGCCCAGTTGTCATTTTAGCTACTATAGTTCATATTGACTCAAACAAGAAACAACGCGAATAGAAGTTGCATATTCAAGGTATTTTACGGATGTAGAATAGTAATGTTGAATTGAGCAGTAGGGTTTTGGGGAATAACATCCACATCTTGTGATCTGACTTTTGATGTGAGCACAGTAAAATTAATTACTAGATCACATTAAGTTGTTTTCTTGTTAGACTTTTGCTGGCTGTAGAGAATTTACCAAAAACATAATCCCTTCATGTCTTGGGAAGTGGAGTGCAGGGATTTCCACTATATGGTACAAAGAAAATGCAGTAACAGAATTGTAAATACATTGCTTGTATGATATGTCTCAACAATTTAGCTGAAATGTTTCTTCCTGTTGTTGCATCAAAAATGGTAAAGCATGACATCTAATGTAATTTTGCTCCTGTTGTCTGTTTTTCCTCTACAGCAATTTCTAATGAGTAACAAGCTGGAGACTGCAATGTGGCTGTCCCGACTCTTCACCGTCTACTGCTCAGTAATGTTTATCCTACCCATCCTAGGGTCAGTGCATTCATTAACCGTGGTTTTTAGACAGCATTTAAACACTAACAGCTGCACATTGTCCTCTTTCCTCAATTCATGTCTGACTATTTTCGGTATTTTAGACCCTATGCAGCAGCCAATTTCTATCAACGGGCTTTGTTGGCAAATGCCCTCACCAGTGCACTTCGCTTGCACCAAAGGCTTCCACGTTTCCAGTTAAGTAGAGCATTCCTGGCTCAGGCTCTTCAGGAGGACAGCTGTCATTACCTGCTCTACTCCCTCATCCTAGTCAACTCCTACCCCATCACAAGTATCCTTTCACCCTGAACAACAGGCAGGATGGACAGGGATGTATTTTTACTTTGTATACAGGGTGCTTGCTTCATAAAGTGTGTGTGTATGTATGTTTTCATAGCTGCTTTGTGTATTTATCCTTAACACTTGTGAACAGTGAGCATCTTCCCAGTATTCCTGTTTTCTTTGCTTCATGCAACTACATACACAAAGAAAGTCCTTGATGTAAGTATGAGGCACCATTCAGCTTTGTTCATTTTTACCCTTTAAAAAAAAAATGTTATTCATTAAACAGGAAAAACATTGCTCAGTGTTATTCAGCACTCACACCATGTACAAGTCATTTTGATAATGCTTTATGATTATTTACTCTTTGTGTCATTGCAAAAGGCCCTATTCTCTGAGACTTCAGTAAATGTTCTTGATTTTTAAATTTTCAACTCTTCTTTTTTTTTTTTTTTTTTTTTTATATAAATTCTCCAGTCCATGGGCCCCAGTAGCCTGATGTTCATCCGAAATCTCCTCGACAAACTGACATCCAATCAGCAGAACATCCTGAAATTCATTGCCTGTAATGAGATCTTCTTGATGCCTGCCACTGTTTTCATGCTCTTCAGGTATTTTTCTTTTCATCATAATTATTTTGTTGTTGCTGAGATAGACTGCTGTGGAATACTTGAATACAGTATGTTAATCTGAAGAGAAATGTACAACTATTCTGTGTTTTTACCTCTCTAGATCAATATTGGCAACACTGTACGATTTAGACTTGTGAATAATTTTACCCTTTCTTATCATTTATATTATTTACAGTGGCCAGGGAAGCTTGCTGCTGCCTTTCATTTACTACAGATTCCTCACACTCCGCTACACATCCAGAAGAAACCCTTACTGCCGGTAAGATGATGAAAAAAACTTTACATTATTCAATTCATGAGAACTCTGAACTGGTTGGTTATTTTTGCAGCCTTATCCTGGAGATTATTAGTAAACAGTTTGACACGCATTCTGTTAAACCAGCGTTTGAACTGTAGATGTTTTCCTTTGTTTTAAAATTGTCAGTCCTAACAGGGTAATTACTAGACTACTTAAAATACTACTTTCATTACAGAGTTAACTGTACTTAATTTGAAGAGTGTGATATCTGATATGACACTGGGTTTTTTTGTTTGTTTGTTTTTTGTTTGTTTAGTGAGAGCTTACCTCTGGTTTCCAACAGGTGCATTTTAGTGACATCACTGTAACAGTACTGTTTTGTTCCAACCTCATAGAAACATTACTTGGCATCATAAGTGTTTCAGAAGCAAAACATTTGGGGGGTATTTAACAGACTGTTCTGTGAAATGCAAGGTCTCTGAGTCTTTTTCATTAGTTTCAAAGTTGTATAAGAACTGGATTGTTCTTTACAGTTTGATTGCAAAAGTACCTTATTAGTACACTATACATGCATATCATTTATAGTTTCTACTCTCGTTCCAGTTGAAATACTGTGGCAGTTAAGTTCCATGTCTTGTTCTCTTAGTGTTTGTTGTCGTACAACTTTGCCTTTGTTTGCTCAGTCTCAGCCCTCCACAAGACCATTGGTAATGACACTGACGTATAACTAAATATTGTTTTGACTTTGAAAACTGACCAGATCCATATGCTTTTCATGTATCTGAATTCTGGAAGTAGAAGTAGGTTCAACAAAAATGGACTCGCCACATATTGTGAGTAAAGCAGAGCACTGAGCTGGTTCTGGGATTCATCTGGCATGTTCTGAAGCACGCCCAGTGGAAATAAAAGTGCTGTGTTTTTTGACAATGGTTTGATCTTACAGTCAGTGTAGACTATTAATGCGATCATTTCTCTTTGACAGCACCTTGTTCACAGAGCTGAGAATTCTTCTGGAACACTTCATCATGAAGCCTGCCTGCCCCGCCTTCTTCAGAAGGATGTGCCTCAGCAGTATCGCCTTCATCAGCCGCCTGGCCCCCACAGGAGTCTGATTACACTCCCTAAACTTTGAGTTCTCTTTATTTTTTTGTTTTTCCAAACGTATATAATGTGACTAAAACTTTGACGGAGACGGACGACACCAACAGAAGGAACTGTTTTTATGAATGTGAACCTTGTAGTCTGCTCCAACTTTTCTGTATATTTAAGTACAGGTGAAGACAAGCCAGTAAAGCACTGAAGTCTGATTTTCTTCCCCCTTCCTTTTTCTTAATGTGACCTCATTCAAGCAGTGGACATCCCTCACTACTGTTATGTTCACTGAACAGAGCAGTTGACATTTACTGCATTCTGTTTTTTCCTTTATGCCCTTATTTATTCATGACTTCTATGATGAAATATTAACATTCTGAGATTAGTAACTTAAATGAAAATGTGCTTATGCTTACACATTCTTGTCTTTTTTTTTAATCATTTGCTATGTTTGAATGGATGAAGATGCATTTTATGTGGCGTTTCTACCTAGTCTAACTTCTTTTTAAATGTGGAAAACATCTGATTTGTTTCAATGCCTAACTTTAAATGTTTTCTGTTAATGCCATCAGCTCTCACCTATAACATGCTTCTATGTCTGCCATCACAGTGGAGGTTGAATTTAGAAGGACGATACCTGCTGTATTTTATAGAATATTTAAGGTACCAGATATTTTTGCTGTAGGTTTCATATTTGAAAACAGTTGCACAATGCAATGCAGGAAGTGAACATTGTACTGCTTTTGAATGCATTCTGATCTTGTCTGAGTTTAAAAATGTAGAAATTATTTAAGTCCTTCATCTGTTGCTATATTCAGTTTCTGGCATATTGCATGCTCCGATTTTCTGCCACATTATACATTTATTTGCCTACAGACAAACCACATTTTTATGAAAACATGAAATGAGTGTTACATTCAACTAATAAAATATTAAAGGATAGCCATGTAGTTTTGTGCATATAATTTCTTTCAATCAATAAAGCTGATCACAGCCACATTATGAGCGAATGCAAGGAGTGACATTTTGAATTTCTATGATTGTTTAATTACGTCAAATATATATATATATATGTTGGTTAAATTTATACTTTTTAGTAAAACAATCAAGTGTCCTACATCCCTAATTTTGTTTTTTGTATTATTTTTAAGACTCGTGTGTAAAATAACATTAACCATATGACATTAAATATTTAAATAAGAGATAATGTTAGTGATATTACTCTTAATTTCAGTCACACATTGCACCAGGAGAGAAGTGACAAAGGATAATAGAATAGAAGTGATGAAAATGTTAAATGGCATGATTTGATTTAAAAAAAAAAATTAAGTGCTTTGATTAAAGTGGATGAACCTGTAAAAACAATTGTTTCAACTGTATTTATTTACCATAATTTACACACGTCAAAGTCACCTCAAAGTCCTTTTTTTTAACTTTTGAAATGTTGCTTTAAGTTGGGACCAAAAAGTGGAAGTAATATTTTTTGTTGATTTTACTAGTTTTAAAAAGCATTGCATCATCGTAACAGAACTACCGTTTATAATTTTATCTTTAGCAGTAAAAACATGTGTATTACTTCTTTTGTCATCCTTCATGACTGTAAAGCTTCTCCCATGTGTCCGCGTTTGAGGAGTCGTGTGAATTATTCACCAATCATAATGCAGCTTAAATGTTTGTCGTCTCATCTCAGCCAATGATATCATAGCTTGTTGCAGCCCACCGCGTTGCCATTGGAAACAGGCACCGGTTTCAACATTCTCAGTACTTTAACCCGTCGCGCTAAATAGGAATTCCTTATATGAACGACGTGTAGGGCAGGGTAATTTCGGCACCTTTATTTACCGCTTTACCTCATTTTTTATAGTTATGGTTTAATTCCCTCACAGTGGACAGTTGGTGTGCGAATAAATCCTGTTAGCAAATTAGCCAGCTAGCTAACGTTAGCGCGTGAAGCTAATCTTCTTCCTCCAGATAATCCCACTATCTCTTAAAGATTTATTCCCATCATTTTTTCCCGGTAGAGAATTTTCTTCACAGTGTCTGTGGTTTCTGTAAACTACAGTCCGATATCTGGATAACGTGACAAATACTGATACCTGAGTTTTTGCTTTGTAGTTGTCTAAACAACCGTGGTAGAGAATGGAGATTCACCTGAACCGTGTTGATTATATGCAGGTAAGACTGAGGACAGCCCAGGGTTTTATCGTCTTTCTTGGGCCAATAGTTCAAAATAACGGATTTACTTATGTAAACTGTTATATGTATAGGTTGTGCAATTCAGAATCGTGTTACTTCCTGAGGAAATGTTTTCATTTTTCGTGCTTGACTTGGTTTGATTGTCTCTTTATTTGATCTGAAAGGTTGGTGTCACATCCCAAAAGACTATGAGGCTTCTTCCATCATTGGGGAAAAAAACAACTCAAAAGGTATAACTATGGGTTGAAATATGTGCCACCAAAAAGTGAATTTTAATCATGAAAACTGAAATTGCATTTATTAGTTTCGAATTGAAGTCCAATACATTTTAAACTGAATGTAAGATTATGAAATTGAATTCAGCATCTTTGAAACGATATTCTATCCTCACTAGAAACATCAACTAATTTCAAATTCAGTTCTCAAACTTCTATTGCAACCGGGTACTTGAAGAAGAACAATCAGATACACAGGCCTCCTCTTCGGCCAATCAGCACCTACTTTTTTGAGCAAGTGACAGCAGTTGTCAAGGAAACGGGGGAAGAAGTGCTTGGTGGCCCACAATACAATAATTAATTAAACACAGACAAACAACAGACAATGTTTGTTATATTTGAGATAGTTATGAAAGAGGTTAAAAGAAATATGAGTCTTACTAAAAACATCACTTGAGATTATTACTGACAAAGTATTCTACATTTTAGAGCCAGCCGCAGAATATACTCAGTCATCTTGGTACAAACTTTATTTGTAAAATGAGGTGAACTGGGAGGTTAACAATTCAGAAATGTAACATGGCTGCTATACTTTAAAAGGAAATGATTTGACAGTTTTCATTCCAAAGCATAACAATAGTGTGTCTATGGTTCAGGTTGCTGTTGCAGATCATGATGGCATCCTTACATGTTTTGGGATGAAGAAGGGAGAGACAGTGGTGGGTAATATTTTTTATTATTTTTATGAGATCTGAATATGCTGAATTGTGGTTACTTTGGTCACTAATGGCAAGAAACCTGATTCTGTCTTTCAGCCTGTGTTTAAAACACTTCCTGGGCCAAAAATATCTAGAATGGACCTTGGAGGAGCTGTGGGAACTCCACAGGAGAAGATCTTTGTTTGTTCAGGGTCTCAGGTCCGTGGATTCACCAAGAAAGGCAAACAGTTTCTTACTTTTGAAGCCAACCTCACTGAAAGCATAAACGCCATGTAAGAACCAACTCTCCTCTTTTTACTGCGACTAAAATGAGTTGAGTTGAAATTAGCATGTTATGGTATTGTTAGTATTAACTGATTTTGTTTTTTTCAAGGCATGTCTCAGGTGCAGACCTTTTTGTGTGTGCAAGTTACATCTACAATCATTACTGTGACTGCAAGGACCAAGATTACTACCTTTCTGGGGATAAAATCAATGACATAATATGCTTGACATCGGAGAACCTGGCTTGTCCATTCCCAGTTCTAGCATGTCAAGATCGAGTTCTGAGAGTCTTGCAAGTAGGTGGATTTGTAATTTAGTAATTCCAACACAAAGTCTGTAGATTCATTGGTTAATGGAGTTTTGATTTTGTTCTCTTTTTTTTCTGTAGGGATCTGAGTTAGCCTATGACATTGAAGTCCCTGGACCTCCATCTGTTTTAGAACTCAACAACAAAGATGGAGGCAAGTTGGATGCATATGTCTCATATATCTTTCACTAAGGAACTTGAAGGAAGCAAGTCTCTTTGCTACCTAAGCAGAAGGGATTTGGATTTGCTCTATATTTGAATGTACTTTATTTACCAGTATACACCAAAAATTATATATTACAACCAGCAACTAATACAAATCACTAATGACATTTTCCATTATAAAGCAAGATTTCTGGAAGTAATTAAAATGTTTTAGATTCAATATTAACCCATAATATTTTGTGCCAGTTCTCAAATGACATGTTCTCTATTTTTTCCTCTTTATTTAGCCTTTCTTAAGTGATTTATCACCATTTATTATAATATTATGCTCTGTATTTTGTGCTTTTTTGTGATTTGTGATGTAAAAGAAGGCAGGTTAACTACGGAGCCTCTAAATGTCCAAATGGGTCATATGTCATAACCATGAAAAGATGATAAACTGTATTTTATGTCAATTATTGATATGTATTGATAGGATTAGTGGATGAACAGGTATTAAACTGCTGAAATCAGTAGAGTTTTGCTTTTTGGGTTTTTTATGGATTAACCTGTCCTAAAAATAATTAGATTTAACGGGAAAAATTACTCATTTGAAGCCATTTGCATCTTGCAGAAGCAAACATTGAAATTCAGACCTTGATGACATGATATAAAGACATTAGAGTAATTGGGAAAACAGAACGTGAAAAAAGTTAAGTGGCAGTGAAAGCCCAACCACAAACAGTTTCCACCACACAATATTGTTCTGTAGTCATATGGGGACCATCAGCAACATCTGACCCAACATGTCAGGATGTTAGGAAATACAGTGGATCTTTTTAGTGGACTTAAAATGCTTTTAACACTCAAAAAGATGAAACATGAGGTAATACTAGAATTGCTTGGTGACAAACTTTGTATTCTGTTTGTACAGGAGAGGAAATCCTCTATGGAACCACAGATGGAAAAATAGGATTGGTCCAGATTGGTGAACGCTCAGCTTCAGTCAAATGGGAGATTGACAATGATAAAAAGAAAGGAGGTAATAATAATAATAATAATAATACATTTCTAGGAAGTTATGTTTTAATGTCCTATATCACAAATGTCCTAGAAAATTTCTAAATCCATACACTAAATCACGCATACAGTTGTGAAAATAAAAGATTAAACCACCCGTTATTTTCTTCAATTTCTTGTTCATTTTAATGCCTGGTACAACGAATGGTACATTTGTTTGGACAAATGTAATGACAATAACAAAAATAGCTCATAAGAGTTTAATTTTAGAGCTAATACCTATCCATTTTCCACGGTTTTCTTGATAATAACCAAAATCACTTCAATTCTTACATCAATATCTATGTCATTGTACTGACAATAACAGTGCTTTTGGTCATTCCATGTTTTTTATTTTCTGTCTGTTTTAGTCACATGATACACACAGGAGTTAGTACTTGATTGCATAACCATAGTTTTTAATGACTTCTGGTGGTCTAATAAATTTTTCCACGACTATGTACCTTTTTTTATGTCAGAGATGAAACACTTTAAAATACCAGAGTTTTACAAGTAATTGTCTCTCATTAGGAATTCTTTGCACTGATACTTATGACATTATTGGAGATGGAGTGAGAGACATCCTGGTGGGCAGAGATGATGGTACAGTCGAAGTTTATGGATTGGACAGTTCCAATGAGCCCACATTACGTTTTGAGCACGTAAGGAGATTATTATCACACAACTCATGCACAATCATGGTTTGTCTACAGTTACTTTAAATCACTCCAGGTTTTTAGTTTTCAGAAGACACAGGGAAACATATGCATAAAGGATTTAGTCAACTTTATTGTAGATGTTGAACACCATTTAGTTACACTCAAGAAAACCTACACCCAGATATTAGGAAAGTAATTATTTAAATAACAGTAATTTCATCCATGTACTTTAAAACAGTAAACGTTCGCTTTTTATCTTCTCTGTGTTTGAATGATTGATCTCTTTCTTCAGGTCTTGTCAGAGAGTGTGACTTCGATCCAGGGAGGGTGTGTGGGGAAGGAGTCTTATGATGAGATCTTAACTGCCACCTACACAGGTTAAATTAAATATTTCACCAAACAGTGCACCTAGTTTAACCATTTTTTCCTGTCAGAATGAAAAAATTATAGTATAAACTAAGTTTGTGATCCAAAAATACCTCTTTAAAATTCTTATAATTGCTTCCAAAAAGGCCATTACAAAGAAGTGACTCATTAAACATTTACATACTATTTCTAATTTTAAGCTTGTTTTTACTCCTCATTCACTGACTGTATTGCATTTTAATTTCATTGTACTTGTTACAATAAAAGTCTATTCTATTCTATTAAGGAACATATTTTCATAAAGCACTGGAGAAAATGGTTGCACTCTAAACAAAACAATGTATAATTACTATTGTTTGTCATTTAAATATCTTGTATTCAACCAATAACTCCTAGTTTATGAGTTGTATGGTCTGTTGATACAACAAATAAAAATAAAGTGTATAAAAAAGTTGATGAGAGAGAAATTTTATTTTCTTGATCTTACATTCATAGTGACTTACTTAAAAATTTATGGTGAATTTTAAATAATAAAGTTGTAGTAGGAGATTGGGCATATAGAATTTATTCTTCCTAACTATTCTGCTTTTTCCAGGATGGGTTACTGGTTTGACCACTGAGCCTCAGAAGGCTGAAGCTGGTCCTGGAGATGAGGTGAAGATGAGTAAGGAGACTCAGTCCAAAGTGGAGGCACTCAGGTATCAGGAAAACTAACAAAATACAGATACCTATCTTCCTATTTAGCATGTCCTAGAGCATTTCAGATGTTGTAAGTGTGACTGTACAATTCTTTTTTAATGTTTCCTTTTAGGGCAGAGCTGGAGCAGCTGCAAGTCAAAGTTCTGCAGGGTCGTGAACAGTACCATCAGACGTCTCAGTCAAGTACAGCTGTCTCTGCTGTGCCCGTTTTCAGCATCAATGACAAATTCACCCTCTGCCAGGATGACGCCAGTTACAGTCTCACTCTGGAAGTGCAGACTGCTATCGACAATCTGCTGCTCCAGGTACACACTGAATGAACCCTTCGTTACTGAAGATTTTTTGCATGAATATTTTCTTTTCTCCTTTACCAATTCCTCACAATTAACCAAGTATTACAAGTAATCAAGTAATTTCCTGTAAGGGATCAATAAAGTATCAATCAATCAATTTTACTTTGTTGTTTTGAAAAATCCTTAGTTTCTGTTTAGTTTTTACTCATTTCAGTGTTTGCGGCTTGGAAACAAATGTTAATTATGAAAAATGAAGCCTTTTTTAAGGCTTCATACACTGTCTGAATGAGAATAAACGAAGTCATGCAAATTTCAGAAACTATGAAAATGAGGAAGAAACATATTTCACTACCAACGGTGAAATTAAATCTCATCTGTTGTCAGCTTGCAATGAACTGGTGACCTGTCCAGGATGTACTGCAGATTTAGCCCTGTTAGTAGCTGGGATATGCTCCAACATCCCCGTGATCCTCAGGAGGAAATGAATGAATGTGTTGTGAACAAGGCTGAGCCCAGTAATCAGCCAATACATTGATCCAGTGCTGTCTTGCAGATATACTGGCAACATGTCGGTAGCCATTTAACATAAATCTCTTCTGCAGAGTGATGTGCCCATAGACCTGCTGGATGTGGATAAGAATTCAGCAGTCGTCAGTTTCAGTGAATGTGACTCAGAGGTGACCTAAATAAAATACTTCTGCAAAGACACACAATTTAATCCCCAAGTTCTCAGTTCACATGTATTGTTGTCTTCTCTTGTTTACAGCAGCCAAATGGGAACTTCCTCCTGGCCACATATAGATGTCAGGCCAACACAACCAGACTGGAGCTCAAGGTAACCTGTGTTTTCCTCTCTTTTCTTTTCGGTCCCCTGCTGTGTGGCTATATAAAGGCAATATATTTGAAATTGCCTCCTATTCTATTTTCTCAAACGTTTTGCAGTGTAATTCCAGGCAGGAAAATTGTTTCACAGCTCATTAACTTCTCCTAGGTGAGGTCTATTGAGGGGCAGTATGGGACCCTGCAGGCTTACGTTACACCAAGGCTGCAACCCAAGACCTGCCAGGTCCGCCAGTACCAGATTAAACCTCTGTCCCTCCACCAGAGGACGCACAGCATTGACCAGGACCGGTAAGGAGTGAACAGAAAATATATCGATGGGAAATGGCACATTACAGTGGTCCAAAAGTAAAATGTTTCCAGAAGAAAACTAATGAAATGTTACCACATGTTTGTTAGTAATAAAGAAAACTCAAGTCTTAAATGCTGGTTGGCTCAAGTTTCCAAGATAAATCTGTGGTCAAAATGTGAAATTGTTAGAATTAACAAGACAATAGGTTTTAGTGCAAAGGAATATTGGTCTCAGATCTACTTCAAAACACTGTCTGCACATTATGATCCATTCACTTTACAGGTTCTTTCTAGTGGAATATTTACTAATCCATTGTATACATGTACATAAACCACCATATATGAGGAATAACACAACATCATATATATTAAAACATGAGCGAACCAGCACTTTTGTCATTTGTTTTCTGAATACTTTAATAGTTATTATAGTAAGATTTAGCACATTCACTGTCTGAAGCAGATACTTTCTTTAAAAAAATGTAGAACAGTGTTACATATGAGATCACTGATCCACAAAAAGTTTATTTATTTTAACATATCCCCCAAAAATAAGCAAAATGGCATTGTCTTTTAATAATCATGCAACTAGACCAGTCAGTGTGAATGTTGGATATTTTATTTACGTACTAATAAGGTAAAGTACATCCTTTATTTCCTTATAGACAGGGCAATAAAACAAAACATAAAGCATGCATTCATCTTTTTAATTCCAACTTACACAGGAAACACAGTCTGTCGTTCTTTAGTGGGGCATTTAGAATGCCTTTTTCTATTAATATACACAAGGATATTTTGTCTTCTGTTTAAATTACGTTCTAAACTGTGGAGTTCAGGAGACCAGAAATGTGTTATTTCTGTTGATGCAAATAAGATAATTTTTCTCAATACATATGAATCATTTTTCTTGTAATCACCTAAAAATGCATTATAAATCTGTCAGTAATAATAACAATTTCAACAAGGAATGAATATGAACAATGTCCCAGTTAAATATCTCCATGTGTTTTCCGAAGCCAAAGCCTTTAGCATTTCTGTATCATTTCCACAGATGAAACAACTGGAGTAGATGTATGGGATTCATGCTTTTTCAGTGCAACATTTTGGGTCATTTTCATGATGAAAACCAGATAACAGTTTAGTTTTTCTCTCTGTGTTTGTGGCACAGGCCCATGAACCGGCTCAGTCTGGTGGGACAGTTCAGTTTTGCAGAGATCCACTCCTGGGTCGTGTTCTGTTTGCCCGAGGTACCAGAGAAAACCCCAGCAGGGGAGAGCATCACATTTTATTTCAATAACACTTTTCTTGGCACACAGCTTGAAGCCACCTACTGGTAAATACACTGAGGAGACAATGTTTTTTCTTTCATATTTTTATTTTAAGATTGAACTTGTGCTTCAGATAAAATAGTATTTGGATATTTTCTGTATTTCTTTTTGCCTTAGTAAAGGGGAGGGGCACTTCAAATCAGACAACATCTCAACCATCTCCATTCTGAGTGACGTTCTCTCCAAAGAAGCAACAAAAAGGAAAATTAATCTGAATATTTCATACGGTAGGTGCATTATTATTATTCTATTTCAGTGTTCAATTATTGAATTTTCTTCATAAAGGTAAAATAAAACCTTGACATTTTTATTATTCTGTTTCAATGTTCAGTCATTGAATTTTCTGCATAAACGTAAAATAAAACCTTGACATTTTTGTTGCACTTTTAGACATTAATGATGACTCTGTGAGCCACACTCTGAGGATGATTCACCCAAAGCTGGAATACCAGTTACTCCTGGCAAGAAAAGTGCAGCTAATTGATGCACTAAAAGTAAGTTGTTGTTTTGGTTGTTCTGTTCAAATTCACACAAGCCTAAATATTTGTTAAAACTTTAATGATTCTCTTCTCTGCTTCTATTTATGAAAACATGAGGTTTGGTTGTTTTTTGACCCATGGAATTGATTTAAAAAGTGTGGGCTTTCCTTTTAGTTTGCTGAAATTAATAAATGAATGGAATTAAATAATTATATATTTTCATTCTAAGACAAAGAAACCACTTATTCAATTTATATATTGTATACTGTCTTCAATAAGCTGCTGAGTAAAATGGAAATGTTTACTCTCCATTGAACTCTCATTTTTTCTGATTGGAAGGAACTTCAGGTTCATGAAGGTAACGCCGACTTCCTCATCCCAGAGTATCGTAACATTTTGGATGAATCTGCAAATCTCCTCGAAGAGTATAAGAAACAGCCAGCACACCTTGAGAGGCTTTACGGTGGGAATGCTTTTCATTTACAGTATACATTTCACTGACAATTGAAGTGTGTAATTTCAAAATATTTGGTTTATGTTTTATTGTATTGTGTCATTCTTCACCCTTTTAGATTGTGAACACTAATACAGTGTGTTCTGAATCAGCATGATGAATTAGAGTGAATTCTTGCTTGAGAATAACAAATATTCCATGTGTTTTTCTTCCTCTAGGTATGATCACAGACCTCTTCATTGACAAATTCAAGTTCAAAGGCCAGAATGTTAAAACTAAAGTGTCCTCATTGTTGGAGATACTTGATAACTACGATATGAATTCTCTGTTAACGTTTTTTACTGAAGCGTAATATCATGTAGATGAGAAAGCAATGTCTTTGTTTGTAATGATTTTGTACTGTACATACAAAGGTTTCGATTAATTATAATGACAGTGTCAATATGTTGTATTTTTGTTTAGATACTGTTTGTTTATTATACAGTGTAATTTATAAATATACACATATGTATGTTTTTGATAACATCTGCAAGACTGGGGATTAATAAGCCAAATCTGAAATAATAGTTTTACGCTGCACTTATATTAGTTTGATGTTGAAATTTGTAAGCTAGATAAAAGCACAAATTATGTATGTTTTATATTTAAATTATTAAAGAATAATAGGTTATTGAAATATGTGAAACAAATCTGTCTCTTATTACTATTATTATTGTATTTTTATTATTATTATTATTGTTTAGGAAGTGCTATGTGATCGAAACTCAGTTGCAAATATATATCTACATTGCACATTTACATTACTGATTAACAACGAAGACTGACAATGATCTAAAGCAGGGGGTCCAACATGTTTGGTCTGAGGGCTGCAACCGGCCGCATGAGGATCCAGTCCGTCCCATCATACACTGAGAGATTAACATTTATTAACACACACACACACACACACACACACACACACACACACACACACACACACACATATATATAAATAACTTTTAAATTGCAAACTGTAAGAAAATGTAGGGTCCCAGTTCACTGCTTTTACTTGTGAAGGATTATTTCTACCTTGTTGTGAAAGGTCTAAAAACTTAATCCTGTGCTTTCATTTTACTACATTTAAGACTCTGTCCCAAAACAATGAAATAAACACCTGTGCATAAAACATCTTAAACACAATAGTGCTGCCATATATATATATATATATATATATATATATATATATATATATATATATATATATATATATATATATATATATATATATATATATATATATATATATATATATATATATCCTTCGATAATGGTGTTTGCTGTTATAGTTTATTGTCTGATAAACTGGGTTAAATGTTGACAACCACTAATTAACTAAAATGTAGATTAATGCAACACTGAATGGGGAGTATTCGTATGAATGGGACAGTGGGTGGTATAGTTTTAGTTCCAAACGGAGACGCAAATATTCATCTTTATTGTCTTAACTGTCACTCCTATATGACGCTTTTTCCATATGCGCCTTTTTCGGTTTAAATGTGACAAACCGGTTTTGAATTCGCAATCAAAACAACATTGTACCCTTTCGGCTGCCGTACTCTGAATACGTCATGTGCATAAGCGGATGGTGATTGGTCGGTTCAATCCTCGCGGGCTACTTGAACAGATTGAAGACTCTTGTCTTTGCATGTTTCTGTGTAAATGGACTGAGGCTAGCTTTGCCTAGTTTACAGGGCGCTTCACATTACTGGGTCACTTTGTGAGTATGGCGTCTTAAAATCATTATCCGTAACTTTTGTGTATCCTCCGTTTCTTTATGTTTTGCCTCTTACTCGCTGTATTTCGAAATATTGTTGCCATCTCAACAGTTTAGTTTTGAATTAACGTCTTGGAGCGTCCTCCCAAGCAACGCAGTTGCTAAAGCTAGCTTCAGTCACTGTGGACCACGTTCATATTTTATCCGTAAATCCACCAGGTTTTTTCTAATACAAGACTGCACTCGCCAGGCTTAGTCGAGCGGGGAACGGCAAGGCTGTTTTGTGCTTTATCTAGAGGAAACATGTCCGGAGCCAATAGAACACAAAGCAGCGCGGCTAACACGGAATACCACAACCAAGAAAAGATGTTGCCCAGACTCAGGGGCTCTCTGAAGCCACGAGCGGCTGCAACAGAAAACCAAGAAAATTTACCCCCGAAACAAGCAACAGCAACCAACAGAACCGTCTTGGGGGTCCTGCAGAACGCTAACCAGCGGAATAAAGTCCAGAATCAGCGCGGCGCAAAACAGGTTGGTTTGTGTAACGATGCTAAATGGCTCCCTTAGCTGCAGCTTTGCTCAGTACTACTGAGCCTTTGTGCTTTTTAGAGGCAAATCAGTCTAATTCTAGTTACTTATAACGACACAAAATTCAGTAACCTTCATTTTAATAGGTGTTTAGTTATTCTGGTACAGTTGTATTTTAAATGTATACGAAACTACATGCATGATGCAGATTTCCGCCATTTTGCAGTGTTGATGCTAAGAGCTCTGGCCCCTTACCATCACTTTTGAAAGATCTAGGACACCGAAAAGACAAAGTACTTTCTACTGCTTTTAATGCCAAAATAAACTATAGTCTCTTGTACATGCAGATCTAGTATCTAGTTCATTGCACGCACTTTAAATTGACTCTACATATTGTGGGGATTGTCTTTTAAATTGTACACTTCACTGTTTACAAGAATCTTGACTAAATGATTGTAATCTCATTGCAGGATGCTTCAATACTCTTGTCCTGTAAAAATGAAGACTTTGGCAAAGCATGCCATGAGAAGGCCTCATCCAAGCAGCCTTCTTTCCAGATTCATGTGGATGAGCCTGATGGTGCCTGCACCAAAAAATGGCAAGCAGTTGATGCAGCCAAAGTAAAGTCGATGGACAAGGTTCACTTGGTTGACAATGCTGTAGTACGGCTCCGGCAACCACTGGCCTCAATTGATGTTCCATCAGCAATGGATGTCAGTCTTCTAGGTACGTGAATATGTGCATTGAAATAAATACGTTCTAGTATTTTAAATCGTGTTCTAGTTTCCTGAGAACTAAATGCATGTCTTTGGTCAGACTCTCCCATGGACATGTCTGTGATTGAGGGGGAGGAGAAGCCAGTTGATGTAAATGAAGTCCCAGAGTATGCTGATGAAATTCACACCTACCTCAGAGAAATGGAGGTAAGAAACTTGTAGCTGAACACTGTATGTCCATGTGCTTTTACTTGTTGACTTATTGTTGACTAACTCATTTCTATTGCTGCAGTTGAAAACCAGGCCTAAAGCATGCTATATGAAGAAACAGCCTGACATCACAAACAGTATGAGGGCCATCCTGGTAGACTGGCTGGTTGAAGTTGGAGAAGAGTACAAGCTACAGAATGAAACTCTTTACCTTGCTGTAAACTACATTGATCGCTTCCTGTCTTCAATGTCTGTCTTGAGGGGCAAGCTTCAGCTTGTTGGGACTGCTGCTATGTTGTTGGCTTCGTAAGTATCTTAAAACTGAATTGTCATTTGGCAAATAAAGTGCTGTTAAGTAAAATTGCTCATTTCTGTAAATGCAGGAAATTTGAAGAAATCTACCCCCCAGAGGTGGCAGAGTTTGTTTACATCACAGATGACACCTATACAAAGAAACAAGTTTTAAAAATGGAGCATCTGGTGCTCAAAGTGCTGTCTTTTGATCTGGCAGCCCCAACAATCAATCAGTTTCTCACACATTACATCCTCAATCACTCTGTTACTAAACAGGTGGAGAGTTTGGCAATGGTAAGCATTCAATTGAGTTTGGGATGTTTATTGTGTAGGCTATTACACTTGTTCATGTGAACTCAAATGTCTTGTCTCCTCAGTACCTGGGAGAACTCAGTTTGGTTGATTCTGATCCATTTCTGAAGTATCTGCCATCACAGATGGCATCTGCAGCATACATTGTGGCAAACCACACAGTGACTGGTGGCTCTTGGGTAAGTGTAGCGACTATTATAAAATCAAACAATTTAAAATTTGAGAAATGGAGACTGATGCATGATATGTCCTTTGCAGCCAAAGTCCTTGATGGAGAAGACTGGCTACACTTTGGAAGACCTAATGCCATGTATTGAGGATCTGCACAAAACTTACCTCAATGCTGCACAGCATGCTCAGCAGTCTGTTAGAGAAAAGTACAGGGGATCCAAGTAAGTATATCCTTTGAGTAAAATTAATCTACTACTGAGCTGTTATTACACTTGTGAAGTAGAGATTGAAATACTGCATTTCTCCTTCCAGGTACCACGAAGTATCTGTCATCGACGCTCCAGCAAAGCTGCTGCTGAAATAGATCCACTGTATTTTAAAATTTTTTTGTAAGATGTGCCACAGTTTAAAGATGCGGCCTGCTCTTCTTGGAGTACAGCTGTTTTGTTTTTTAAAAGTATTTTTATACTTGACTTCAGTCCTGTTAAACTGGTAAATACAGTTTTACAGGAAACTTTCAGTTTGTAAAGTCCACAAGACTCATGAACACAACTGAAGTTCTGTCCATTTATCCCTATTAAGGGTGTGATTATTAAAGTTTTACATCTTTGGGGCTTAGCCTCATAGAGATTGTAGCAAATCTTGTCTTTCAAGGAGTCAGCATGTCTTTAACTTCATGTCTTGGAAGTAAGCATTATCTGCACTCTAAAATGGCTCTTGTAAATAAAATTCTTTTAAGACACAGATTTCTGGTTATTGACCTCATGGGGGCAGCAGAGGACCACTTAATCATAGTGCTATAAACCAGTATAATCACAGCATCGAGGCAGGGATATAAAGTGTGAAAATATCATAGATGGCTTGGTGTGTGGCTAGTGAGTACCTAAAATTACTGACATAATTTAAGTAGTTCAGTGATAATACAAGGGTCTTGTCTCGTTTTTAATTTTAGCTCCTTTTTTTCTGCTGTGGTCAGTATTGCACTAATGGTAACATTGGTACGTTACAAGGCAATACTTTTACTTGTGTAAAACGCATACAGTGCATGAATTGACGGTTTCCCTACAACTGTGGAAGATGCATTTGTGGTTTTTAAAGGGCCAATGGCATTAAAGGCATCACACTCTGCTCCTCCTCTCATGACAAATTGGGAGGCAGGCTTTGTGTAAAGGGGCTGACAGGAGAGTGGGAGCGCAGCTGACTGCAGAAGATTTTATTTCTCAGTAGAATGGACAGCTTCAACAGGTTACCATTAACGACTCGCATTTCAAACTAACTGGAGGATTTTAATATGGAAGCAGATGGGAATTCTATAACATGGTCAAGCTTTGGAATACCTACTTGAACAATGGCTTATGTGGCTACATCACAGCATCTCTCAAACCCCTGAGAAGTGAGCAAAAGAGTTTTAGGGGAAGGCGGGTTGCTGCCTAGCCCCATGCCTGCCCCCAGAAAATTTCTGGTGGCGTCAACGTCACTGCCACTGGCTCTGGGTTGGGGCTGGAACCTGAGCCTGTATGTGGGGCTGCTCCTTGGACTACTGTTGCTCATGATGCTTCTTCTGTGGGTGCTCCTCAAGCAGCTGAGCAACTCTGTGGGAAAAACCACCTTGCAGCCTGTTCGATCATTCAGAAAACCTTGCTTTGATCAGAGGCTCCAACACGTGCTGTGAAAAAATGGGACAATTTCACCAAAACACTGACAGGATTGTGGCTTTTTGGAATGCTTTTGCAGATTTCTGTAAGGAAATAGTTGGTTTTGTACAAACTCAAGTGCTTATATTCCCTTGCAGAGTAATAAAACATGTTTTTGTTCTTTATAGACATCACTGTCTTCTGTTTCTCCATGTTTTTGCAGAGGCAAACATGAAATGGTGGGTCATATCTTCTAAGAGATTAAAATACTGTTGTGAATTTTTTATTTTTTTTTACATGCGCAAACTTGGTCAAAATTGCTGATTCAAAACAGAAGCCAAAGATTACATCTGCATCTTAATTCATCCTGATAAAAGCAATGAGTTCAGGAGGGTCATTTGCACTGCTCTCATCTCATTGGTGAATTGACAGATATCAAGCTCATACTGCCGGTGAAAATGTACAATGAGCAATGTGTCGCTTAGTTTCCAACTGCAGTGTCAATCTCGGGGGACAAAGTAAATTAGATCTTTAAGAGCAAATACCAATATCAAATACAAGACCCTTTCAGCCTAATGTTTGATACTTTTCAGAAATGTATAACTGCTTAGTATATACATTAACATTTGACTTGATGCTTTGTAAGTTTTCTTTCTAAAAGCATTAGGCTCTGATGCGGCCAGGGCAACTGTGATTGAATATAGTCTTCGAAGAATCAATATAATCTTACCCCTGAGGGGAGTATGTTAATTACACCTTAGCAGTTCCTCATACAGCAGCACAATAACATTAACCTCCCTGTGGTTCGGGCAGTGCTTTTATGTGCCTCAATAATGTTAACGTTGCTCAGTCGGTATAAACATGTTTCTTTGGGGGGGACATGGACATTGGTCTCGTAACACTGAACTTAAATGCAACCCTGAGTAATTGTAGAACATTTATTTTTGTATATTCATGTTTTGGTTTTAATATTCTGTCGAGAAACAATTGCAATCTATTTTACTACATAGTCTTCCGGGATGCACACCTCAACAGGCCTCAATACGGGTTATTTTAGACTAATAATGATGCACTTGTCTGCTTCCTTCAGCAAGAGACTCAAAACTTAATGAGATCTGCCATCAGAGATAGACCCTATAACTGTGTTTCTCACCTCTGTTGTTGAGCTGAAAATTGTTCTTTTCACTGTGGCCTCAATATCCTTCTCTTCCTGTTGTTCCAATAAAGATAGTGGCGCAATGTCTTTGTATGCAGCATATACAAGGCCTAAAAAAAAAGTCAATATTCTTGGTGTAAGTGAACTCAGACATGAAGCGAGTCAGTGTCTGGGAAAGTGTCCAAGGTGTCGACGGTGTTTACCCTGCAGACTGTAACCAGAGAGATGCTGGTCAAGATAAGATTGAAACCCCTGATGGTGTTTTGATCTTGAAGGTAAGAGAAGAGAGGATAAATAATGCTGTTGCTGAGAATGAAAATGTCTATTCACAAATGTAAAATTTTTGACAGATGATTCAGCAACAGATGAGCTCAAAACACGGAATCCTGGATATATAAGGTAAAGAATTTTAAATAAAAAATCTTGTGGAGCATATTTCTATAATATTTCATAATGATGAGGAAACCTAGTGGAAAGGGTCAGATAAACAAAACATAACTGAAAAACTTTATTTGCTTTCCATTGATATAATAGATCAGATTTTTTCTATGAATGCATACTCAAACCATGTCTACTGATTACAGTATTTTATTCACTCACACTTTCTGGTGGTGGTAAACTATGTTCACAGCTACAGATGTTCTGGGACAGGCTGATGGCTACTCCCAACCACCACCAAATATTCACTAGGAGAGAGTGGGATTTGAACCACAAACCCTTTGGTTCTTGGGTGACCCGCTCTATATCCTGAGCAACAAGTACTCCCATGTACAACACATTTCTGGTATTTATCATTTTATTTGCAATACTTTGTGTTTGTATTTTTTAGCGTTTTGTGTTCACACCGTCACAGACTCCAGGATGACCCCCCCCCCCCCGCCGCCGCCGCCAGCTAATCGAACCCAGTCTGCGACCACCACCAAACATTCATATGGATTCATACACCAGTGTGAGTGACACTGGAGGTAAAGAGGGTGAAGTGTTTTGCCCACGGACACAATAGACACACTAGGGCATAGTAGGATTTGAACCACCAACCCTTCGGTTACACTGCTATCCTTTTTTTTTTTTTTTTTTAGAAAGTATCTACTTCAGACATTACATTTTAGATTAGTAAATATTCAATAGTCAATGGATCATAATGTGCAGACAGTGTTTTGAAGTAGATCTGACACCAATATTCCTTTGGACTAAAATCTATTCTCTTGTTAATTCTAAGAACTTCACATTTTGACCCCCAACCAGCATTTAAGACTTGAGTTTTCTTGATCAGTAACACACATGTGGGAACATTTCATTAGTTTTATTCCAGAAGCATTTTACTTGTAGACCAGTGTTATTGGATGATCCACTGTATCTTAAGCCATTTGTATTTGTCTTTACTGTATATGCAGTAAACATGAAACTATATGACAGTGTACATCGTACAGTACAGTGTACTCATACTTGTTAATTTATTTGGGATCATGTGCCTGGATTTTCCTGCAATAATGGCCCTTGGAGCCTCTGTACTGCATAGTGTGGTGGGAACAATGGACGAATCACACAAATAATTCAACAAGGGAGTGTATCTATCTTCCTATGCCTCCGTGATCAGAACCCTGAGGAGGCATTAAGCTTTGGATTTTCATGTTTACATGGCAACCGACCATATCATGAGTTCCCTTATGTGAAGGTCTGTTATATTCAGAAGAGAAAAGTCCTTTGACAAGTTCCCACTACAAGATGTTTCAAAGGCTACGCAGAGATAACAGATTTATTTTCCAAATCCAGGTTGCCATTATATTATAGACCTGGAGAACATATCATCTTGCAAATATGGGAATGAGTCTTGAATATATAAAGTATAAACATAACATTGGTCTACAAGTAAAATACTTCTGGAATAAAACTAATGAAGTTTTATCACGTGTGTTTCTGATAAAGCAAACTCAAGTCTTAAATGCTGGTTGGCTCAAGTTTCCAAGATAAGTGTTGAGTCAAAATGTGAAATTCTTAGAATTAACAAGATAATACGTTTTAATCCAAAGGAATATTGGTTTTAGATCTACTTCAAAACACAGTCTGCACATTATGATCCATTCACTTTACAGGTTCTTTCTAGTGGAATATTTACAAATCAATATGTGGAATAGCACACCATTATATATATTAAAAACATGAGCTAACCAGCACTTTTGTCATTTATTTTCTGATTCGTCTTATCAAAGTATGTAAGATTTAGCACATTTAATGTCTGAAGCAGATACTTTCTAAAGACATAAAAATTGCAGAGCAGTTTAATCGAAACTGTTTAAAAAATGCTTATATACTACTTTAATAATTAAAAATATTCTGTTCAATCAAACAGGTTGTATTTGAACTAATTCTGTGAATTGCTCAGTCCTCCAAACACCTTAGCCCAGTCTGACTAAAAACAAAGACAGTGTCCACCTGCTGTATTCCCAGGAGTAATGTTAAGAGGAGACAGGGACTTAATTCTCATTATCCTGCTCCAGTGGGGATAATTAAGCATTCAAATGATTAGAGGAACCTTACAGAAGTTGAAATGAGGCCAGAATATTGAACTGGTCAGTTTCTCTAGAGAAGGGGTTACTAATCCTGGACCTCGAGGGCAGCTATCCTGTATGTTTTAGACGTTTCCCTCTTCTTACACACCTGATTCTAATGATAAGCCTGGTATCAAGCTCTGCAGGAGACTGATAACGACCATCTATAGCAAACACCAGTTAGCTAGGAGCTAGCATAAAAGCTAAAGAATGGCTAGACTAATCTTAAAGATAAATACATCGGTGTAGTTTCTTTAAAACTACAATTTCCTCTGTAATTGTAATTTAACTGTGATGGTAGTATTGAATTATAATAATTATATAAGATTCTAACTTTGGGGGGGGGACTTAAAGGCTCTTAAAATATGTTAACTTTACAAATCTATATTTAATACGAGAATTTACCATGACATCACAACCATAAAAAGCTTCCTTCCCAGTGGTAAAAAAAACCCCCAACAACAACAAAAAAAAACATTCATATGGATTCATACACCAGAGGTAAGGAGGGTGAAGTGATTTAAGTAGTCTCAAAGAAAATAACTTATATAAACCTATAGGAACCCTGTAATAACTGATGAAACTCTTCTCTTGGTTCTTTATCTCAAAGCTGTTTCCAGTCTGAAAATATGATTCATATAGGTACTCTGAAAAAGTCCTTAAGGTCGGTTAATATTTTTGGAAATGGAGCCATCTGCATGTGATAACACCTGACTTGTGTGCAGAGGAAGATAGAAAACAGTTCAGGTGTGTGGTGTATCTGGGGAGGTCTACTGATCGATGATAGTGCTTATTGTCTGCCAGTCAGTGTCTGGCAAATAGAGGTGTCCACAGTTTTATATATATACCAGGCTGTCCCATAGCACAGAGCTCATGAATGAAAATGTCACACTGATTCAGTTTAGAAATGGACACCTCAAAGCTGACTGAACTTAGTGAAGGTAACTGTCAGCAGTTTTTTTTTCGTAATATGATTTATCTTTTTAAATCTTGCTGGAATGGAAGTATTTCAACAGTGTTTCTAGCAATAGAAACTTTACAGCACAAGGCCTGTGTAACTATCTTTAAATAATTAATTTCATTCTCCATTAATTTAATACACTACATTAATCACTTCTGGATTTAATCTAAAAAGAAATATAGACAACCAGTAAAATCCCATTTTCAAAATTAATGTTTTTACGTTAATGCTCTTTTGAGAAACCTATAATCGGTATGTCAAAGATTATTCCTTTATAAACTATATCACAATAAAACAGGAATGATTTGCAACATGCAAATATTGGTTATCAGGATTTTTGTCCAACAAAAAAAATGTTAATTATCAGAGCAGAAGCAGATAATTTTTTTTCCTGATTGGCCAATTATTTAATCAGCTGTTGCATCTTCACTCTAAGACATCCACTACTTATGCATTTGTAGCTATGAGTTTTTTTCTGCAATGGTTTTCACAGACAGAACTATGGAAATAATCATGACATTTTCAGCAAAGGAGATTCATAGCAAACCAAAATGACAGGGGGATATAATTAACTGTGCAATACACCATGTACCTGTTCAGCCTGTCGAATGAAAAACATACATACAATTGTAAATAGTAGATAGTTAGGCCTGCGCCACGGTCCATGTCCAGCACAAAGGCCTATTGAGTCTCCTGTGATTAACCTCAAATTTGACCTCCTGAATATGCATGAGAACTCACCAAATTTTGTGCACAATTCAGAAGTGTGTATGTGTACTTTCGTAAAAGATTCTGAAATCCTTGAAAATATCTGACCAACTGCAAACCTGTAATTGCCAGTGTTTGTCAATAGGAGCCACTAAAAAGAATCTTGTTTAGGCCTTTGCCATGGACCACGTCCGGCGCGAGGCCAATTGAGTCTGCTGTGATCGTAAGGGACGCATCCCTTTGAGCTCAAATTTGACCCCCTGAACATTCACGAAAATTTCAGAAGTGTGAAATATTTAGAGTATATATAGTTTCGTAACAGTCGGAAAAGAAATGTGTCTACAGCACCCCCTTGAATAGTCAAATATATTGCATTAGGCCAGATCACGCTCATGTGAAGTTGAAGCTATGGAAATTGATACATAGGTTCATCATAAAGAGACAAATAAAATAACCTTATGATGGCCACGCCCATAAGCCAACAGGAACTCCACCATCTTGGATTGACATTTCAAACATGCCAAGCCATGGATTTTAACAAATTCCTCCGTGGCCAAATGAGCTAAAAATCGGTGAACACAATCTAGACAAGTGGCACAAAAAGTTATCCATGTTTTTTGGAAAAGTTGCATCATTTTTGTGTTACGACATCGCAAAATTTATTACGTTTTCGGGAAAAATTAACATTACATAAATTGCTTCAGCTCAGACATACGAACATCGATTTGGCTGAAATTTGACTCAGTTGTCAGTCTATAGCGCCCCTTACATGTTTATACAAAAGTGCATTTCTGGATGAATATCGCATCCTGCCATCAGTACGATGTCTGCTGTTTTCGACAGTCGCGTGGGAAGGTGGTCGCGAGGGTTACCGGTTTTGAGGGATGGCGAAAACCTTTGAGACCGCTTGCAGTTGTATTTTTTTATTATTTATTTTTAAATTTTGCACTTCTGCTATTTTGTGTTTTTTGTGCTTCACTGCTGCAATCTAGAATAAAAATATATATCTTATCTTATTAAAACCATTGATGCTTGTAAGTAGACGAATGAATCAAAACAAACCATTGCTGTCAAAATTGTAATTGTGAAGTTTGATGTTGAAGCCTCAAATGTAATTCTTTGTTTTATCAAGAAACAAAAGGTCCAATCCATCAAATAAAACATGATAAAAAAAAAAACAAATGTACAACAGAAAAGAGATTTGTGAAATTGAATATGAGATTATTTTTCATTCATGTAGCTTGCACAACCTCATTCTTAGTGGTTTGAAACAAAAAAAGTTTCAATTTAATTCAATCACTGTGTCATTAGTTGTGTGCTTAGAGTGTTTGTGTATTTGCCATTAAAGGAAATTGGCTTTGCATCAGGTTGGGATGCTGTGAGATGAAACTGGGAGCATCCGTAACTGGATAACCTTCTAGATGATGCTCACACTCTCATCTTCTCACAAGAGCTCACTTTAATTAAGGTTCCTAGGGAAGTAGACATCAATGATGATATGTGAGCTGCACCTTGGCGCTTCGCTCTGTTGGTCTCCTCTCTTCATTGGGTCCTTTTTGCTATGACACATTTACTTTAAATTAACCCCCATATTCAGAAATGAAAAAAAAAAAAATGAAATAGTGGACAACCCTTACTGACACAGTACATAGTGAATAAACTGGTATGTTTGTAATGTTTGCTTTCACTGTGCAGGTAATGTAAAATTTTAGTCACACTGGATTCACTTTTTCTAACATTGCAAGAAAGTATATGTCATTAAATCACCAGATGATGGGTAATGGCAGAGGTAGACCTTATACTGGAACATTAACTCTAATTTTATCATAAAATTACCATAACTTTTTAGAGTAGGGCTATCATTATCCTATCAACAACCATACGGACACTAAGATGAGGACCGTTTAACCGTCAATTGCTGTTTTGACGTGTGACTCAATACATGAGTTTGTGACTGACACCGAGTGAAAGATAATACTGCATGTGTGGATGAGGATGTGTGCGTCGTCAGGTATCCCATGAGACATTGCAGCTTGCCCCAAGAGCCAGGAGGATTTTTAAGGGACAGAAGGGAACCACAGATCATCTCTAGGGAGAAAGAAGCCAGACACCTATTGGTAAGAATTTAAAGTAGTTTCCAATTAGATGTTTTTCAGCATTGATACAGTACAGCTGAAAACGGAGTGAAGTGAGACGCCTTATAGATTTATTATTTTTCTTTACACTTCCTAATCATTTATTGTCATTATATCAATCATTATATAATCAATTTATCTCTCCTACTTTCTTTCAGACTTCCACCAGGGGGAAAAAAAAAACCCAAAACATGGTGAGTTAATTTCTTTGTTTTGTTTTCTTGTGAACAGAATTTTGTTAAATTTTGTAAGCAGAATTGAATTTTGTAAAAAAAAAAAACCAAACAAATAAAAAAAAAGATCTGTGTGTTTTTTGTGCATGACTCAAAGCTGTGTATTTCAGAAGCAGCATGTGGGAAAAGTTGATGTTTATGTAACCAAGTGTGACTTGTGAAAGGTCAGCGTCTTTTCAAGCCACAGTCAGATTTGTGTTGCATGACTGGTTTTTAACAACACGCATCAGAAATTTACCTAATTGCCGCACCTAATTTGCATAAGACCCTAAACATTTTATTTCCATAAATTGAAATTTTAATGTCATTAGGTTGTCTGTTTTTTTTTACCCTGCTGTGAGGCGTTGCAGCGTATAGATGGTGAGCCTCATACATAATGTTAAAATCAGAGAAGGGACTGTGAAAATGTTTGCATTCATTAGTAAAGCATTAGTACGGCTCATTCTACTCACATTGGCACAAAAAGAGGAACAGCTTCATTTGATATCCTTGATTTGATTTTATCCCCTCCAACTTGCTGAGAGACCTCAGACTGTCTGATGAGGATAAGTTGATTTAAGACGTAAAGTGGTAGCAAGAACTCAGCTTCATGATGATAGTGGGCTAATTTGTAACATATTGTATTACAATGCACTTGGAAACTGCAGGTATGTGTATCTTTTGTATCCTCAAAGGGTTAGTATTTCATCAAACAACCACTGGGAGTCAGAGACAATACCTTCTGATACCGGATTCTTAAAAAGTGAAAATGACATGATTATTGACTTAACAGACCTGCATTCATTTCAGAGCACCTACATGGCATGCATTTAATAGTCCTTATTTAAAAAGCACATACATGACATGTATTTGCTAGGTTGTTTTGTTGTTGTTTTTTTAAACATTTATAGTTTTTAACCCTTTAAACTTCCAAGAATCCACATATGGGCTGGAAGTAGTCGCTCAAAAATGTTAAGCAAACCACCCAAACCTGTCCCAAATGTCACATGACCTAATAATAATAACCTTTCATACAAAAACTGTAGCCCAAAGTGCTTCACATTGATTAAAAATTAAAATACAATGTAGTTTGACAATGGACATTCTCACACATTAGAAGATAAAAGCCATTTTCCGGTAAAATAACCAGGTACAATCACTCATTTATTCAAAATACAAATGACAAACAGCTGATCTGAACCTTTATATCTTATATAATTATCAACAGAGGAACCATACTCCAACAAATGTATATAGTCTAACAAAAACATCCAAAACAAACAAGAAAAAATGCCCAAATGTGGCCCAAATGTAGTCCAAAAATTGTCCAAATCTAGTCCAAATAAATATCCACAAATGGCAATTGCATCATTTAACACGACCCGCCTCCAATATCCCAGTTTTCATCTTCATATTTTCATTTAAAATATAATCAAACACCAACTGCATGTTACGAAATTGTTCAAGAACAGCATTAAATGTACTTTATTAAGAAATGTAGGTGAAATTGAGTGGAAGTTCAAAGGGTTAAAGCAAAAGGTTTCTGTCCCATGCAGACTCTTAGGTAGTAGTAGTAAAGCAATGCTAACCTTGAACTAAAATACACTTTAAGTATTCTGCAGTGCAACCATGTAATGTTTAACCTACTGTGTTTACTTTATGGTTTAGTGTTTTAGAAGTGGGTCTGTACCTATGGCCTATGAATATTATATAATAGTTAACAGCTTAACTATTTATTGTGTTTAAAACATTAAGGTTTTACTGTGTATATATTGAAGTGGGTTTAAAAGGTGTATTCGTAATATTTTCACCAATTATTATTGTGCAGCTCTTTCCAACTGTGAACTGAAGCTGTTATGTCATTTTCTTCAAAAGCCATCAAACTCCCTTGACAAAAACAGTCATTTCAACTGAAAGTACCCCTTGCTGGTCTTCCACTGCTTCAGCTGGTTGGATTCATTATTTCTCTGTTTGATGTTGGCGATTTAACGTTTTTGTTTGGAAGACACACAATAACAAATCAACACACGGAGGCAGTAAAATGACAGCAACTGTTTTCTAAGGTAAAATGAGTGTTGCTGCTCTGGTCTATACCAGAACATGTATTATTAATAATAATAATAATAATAATAATAATCATAATACATTTTATTTGTAAAGCACTTTGCATTTGAAATCAAATCTCAAAGTACACAATAAAAAGGTAAAATTAACACTTAAAGTCATATAGTAAAAGCATTTATTTAAAAAAGGAAGGTTTTAAGTCCTTCTTTAAAATCATCCACAGTCTGTGGAGCTCTGAGATGGTCCGGGAGGGCGTTCCACATTATTAGTTTCTATAGTGGGATTCCTGTTTCTCTAAACTCAATCAAATCCACACAGTCCATTACTAGTATTGCGTTTCTCCATGTTTAATTTCTGTATCAGTGTTAGAGAAAGGTCTGACTGAAAGATATAACTACCTTATAGGAGAAAACAACCCTCAGTGTGTGTTTTTCTTTACATCATTCACAGTCGTCTTAGGTTCCATGAAGCACTGGATGCAGTAGCAATGTCTTGGAGAAATTGTATTGGGTAGAAGCTATAAATTATTGTTGATGAATTTTGACATATTGTAAAGTTTGTAATGAATAGTCAGTCAAAATAATAATAATAATAATGATGATGATAAATTTGTATTAATATGTAACTGTCTTGACACTCAAGTGCATCATACAGAAAAAAATTAAAATCTACAATTATGCAATAAAACAGTAAAAAGCAAAAAAACAGGTTTTTGTGGCAGTCACTGGTAAATCTTATATATATATATATATATATATATATATATATATATATATATATATATATATATATATATATATATATATATTTTTTTTTTTTTTTTTTTTTTTTTTTTTTTTTTTTAAACACCCAAACCTCAAGATATATAGTGGATATTGTATTTCACAATGTATTGAATTGTAACTCAATAACTTGCCAATACTCACTCCTTAAACTACTATCAACTTGATAATGTTGGTCCAGGAGAAGAAAATCTCCAAACTCTGAAAAACCCTAAAATCCTGGACACATAATAGTCCATGTGAACAAAATGTTATATTGACATGTTTAGTCTGGTCCAAAGTGGTGGATTAGCTAGTTGATATTTTTACATCTTGAAGCTTACTAGTTTAACAGGAAATACTAAATGTCATTGGAAAAGAAGAAAAACTCATTGATTGTATAAGAAGTTAAAATATGATTTTATTTTATTTTTTTCTAATTATTGAAAAAGCATTTTTTTATGTAAAGAGAGACTGAATTAAATTTCATAAAACAGCAGGAAGGATCAGAGTTGTGGCAGTGAATTGCATCTGTAGACATACTAATTAAACAAAGCAATAATGAAAAACAACTTTTACACAGCAAAAGTGAAACCGGTGCCCCGTCACACGTCACCAGCTGCACAACTGTTGGAACAAGTCTAGAGCTGAGGCAGATATTTTATTGCTTTTTCCTCAGGTGACATTTTCCCCAGAGAACAATTGAAGCAGCTACAAGTGAGACGTGCCAAATCTTAAATTACCCCTCTGACAAAAGCTGCAGCCACACTTGATTTAGGTTACACTTTAACACCTCAGAGTCAGGATAGACCTTCGAACATCCACATAGGTCGTTGTGGCCCTAGTGATACTTTTATATCACTGATATGAGTACTCGTCTATAGCAACTTTCAATATCTCAATGTTTTTATTGACAGAAAGTGAAAGGTTTTTCTACTGGCCTGGGCCCTTGGATTATTTACGCCTGTCATGGGGGGGCATTTAGTTTGTAAATTACTAAGAATTTATGGTTCAACAACCTATTTCACCAGTGAAGTGCAGGTCATCCTCATCATAACAAATTGATTCAAACTAATTCAGCTAAGCCCCCTCCAAGTATCATGGATTTTGTTAAAATTCTTTATACAAAATCATCCTTTTATGGGACTTTGCAAAACCCTAAATCTCCACTATGAGTGTTTTTTTTTTAATTTATTTCAGTTCAGTTCAATTTATTCACTACTGTCCCCAGTAGTTAAACAAACAAGATAAACAATTTAATAAAAACAATAGAAAAAACATACACAAAAAACAAATATGACGTCATTTTCATATTCAAAAAGCAGTGGGAGGAATTAAAACATTTTAATCCCACCCCTTCTTCACAAGGTTGGAATTAGGTCATAGACGGAATCGGGACGGAAGTAACAGAATTCAACATGGCGCCCGTCGATAGCTTCAGAATAATTTTCTATCTATTTTTAAGACAAGAAATAGCCCACTATTTTTTTGTTAGACTTAATAAGCAAGCATTTAGAAAGAAAAACACCATAGACGATCCGACACAGACCGTGGATGCAGGTGGGGTTATCATTTATACATTTGAATTATATTTGAACTCATTCATGTGCTCATCTGTCAAACTCATTTTGTGCAGGTTTAGCGCAAGTAGTCTCTTATCAAAGTATTTTTCTATTAGACAAAACCACCAGGAACTCATTATTTCACAGATGTAGACCCCAAAAGCCTCGTAGGTTTCTGATTTTGATCCAAGAGTGACAATTATTGCTCGATGATCATGTTGATCAGCGGGTACCGACTCGGTAGCCGCCATATTGGATTCTGTTATTTCCACCTGTGACCTCGTGCCGACCTTCTCCACAAAACGTATTTGGTTTAGCTTCCTATCAACATAATATATGAAAAATCAAGTCCCTTGGATCAACCCCATGCACATACACATTCATACATACCTAATTTGACATACTAAGAAAGTAAAAAATAAATAAATAGATCTCAGAGATAAGTATCATCATTAGTTCACCTTAACTCTTGCCATGTGCTTATTTTTCACTGAAGTTCAATAAAATGTTGTGAGTAATGTTCTTTTTTTATCGTCTTAAGTTTTCATTGAAATTGTATAAACACATAGTCATTAAAAACAACAAAAATCAAACAAACAAACTTTACTTGGGTACACTAGAAGACAGTAAATTCACATTATTCACTTATTTTACAATTTCAGATACTGTAATCACTCCATTTATATTTTTTTGTGTCCATTTTTGCTTCTTGTAGTCACAGTTTGGGAGTTATTTTTTCCATTGTATATATTCCATTAAAAATTGTGATTCATTTGTTGGTTCTGTCTTTCCCCAGTTTTCTTGTAATAGCTTTTTTGCAAGCCACTAAAAATACCTGAACTATGTATATATCGTTTGCCATTACATTTCCATCAAACAAGTTACACAAATATAGTTATTCACAGTATACTGGACTCTCATACTGTCCATTTGTGCTTCAAATGTGGGTAGTTTTCATTATATGTTTATGGCTGCTGTTGAAATCAAATTAGAACTAAGAGTCTTTCACCTCCAGATGTTTGTGTTTTTTCACTTTCCTGTTGCCAAAGTTTGATTTTATATCATGTTAATGATGGCAAATATCTGGTCAAGTCAGTTTTTATGTAAATAGTTCAATAAGAGAAGTATTGTACACTCATGACAAATTTACCTTCTATGCAATATTCAACATCTCCACCTACTTAGAAATTATTCTGACTCCCACAGATCAAGTTAATATAGCTCCAGAGCTGAAAAACCTACATTTTGACATTTTCCCCCCAGAGGATTAATTTATTTTCAGCTTTTCTTTGTGGGAAAGTGTTAATATTCATTGAAGATTTATAAAAAAATGTAAGAGTAATATATTGCATATGAATAAATGATCATATATTTATATATTTTTTAAATATAAATTTTTATTAGTATTAATTTCAGTCCAATCCGGCAGAAAAATAATCATTTGGTGGGGAAAGTATCAAATTTTGCGACAAGTACTTGAAAAATTAATAAATGATGTTAACTTAATGTGAAGTAGAGCTTTACAAGGTTCCATAATATTAAGGTGGGGGTTGTTATAGGTGTTCAGAGCTTCTAAATGAAAATATTAATTAAAAAAAAAATAAAAATAAAATCCACAGTTTCAGATAAATAGAGATGGTTGTTATTATCATGTGTTTAAAGAGCCACAGTAGATAATGAGTAAACATCCAAAGTACTTTTAATGAACTTGATTAAACAAATCCACTGGAGACAAACCATCACCATTATGTCTAAGAAAAGGCATTTAATTAGTTTTGAGCCTCTCTGCATGATTTTATATTAGTTTGGGATAGCTGATATGATAAATACTCGGCACTCGTGATGCTTAGTTAAAAATTTGCTTGATTTTCTCCACATTCTCCAGCCTAAGCTAAACCCATAAAAACAAAATATTCACCACTGACCAAAAACATCTACTGATAAACTTTTGATCCACTAATCCTATGATTAAATGTAAATAATTGGTATAAAATACTGTTATTCATCTTATCATAGTAATCAGATATGAACCATTTGGACTTTCAGATGCTGTGTAGTTTCTGTGAAAACACCATTGTCTTCTATAACATTGATTCACCAGTAAAACCTGTTGTGTCACATCAGTGACAGTGGATTGAGACACTGGGTTTTTGTTCCATTAATGATATATTTCCTTGAAAAAGTCGCCATTTCTTTATCTTTTTTCTGTTTTCATACAATAACTCCAATTAAACATAGGAAAATAGATGATTTTCATTGGGAGGAATGCTAAATTCAGAGGGTAATACTATAATAAATAGTGATAAATAACTTGGGAGAGGTTAAATTGAGAGAAATATTCACTTGAACTGAAACAATGTCATGCTGGGTCCCTCTGGGTTAAATAATAATCAGTGAGCAATATTTTTCTTTACATTTTATCTGTATTCTTCTCTCCCTGTAGGCGTACAGAGGCAGCGTAAGACCATTCGTCAACTTCAACGCCAAGCATGACGCTGAAATTCTCCATAAAGCCATGAAAGGCATCGGTCAGTGCTGTTCATTTTAACTGCTCTCCAGTATAAGGAAGAATATTTATACTGAGTATTTTATTACCTGTGTGTGCTTTTTCGGTTACTGATTATTTAAAAAAAAAATTCAGAGGGCAAATGGCTGTGAAATACCAGACAGTCCTCATTCTGCAAGATGGCTTTTTTTTTTTTTTTTTTTCAATATAACAGCTAAATTTAGTCACTTGTTTTCCATTGTAGTTAAATCCACAGTTGTTGTATTTGCAAAAGCCATTGCAGTACGTGGTCGTGCGCCATTACCACTGATAAATATGGTAATGGTTTGTTTGTGAAAAAATAGTGCAGTCTAATGCTTGTTTTGCTGCTTTCTGAATCCCGTATCACAATAAAATGGTCATTACACAGCTGTGAGGATAGCTCTTGCATAGCACTTGCATTTCTCAGCACTTACTGCACTGCAATCCTCTGGTAGAAGGGAAATAATTGGACACATCCAACTTGTTTGTACTAATTATCAGAGAGAACAAGCATCACCAAATTTAAATCTTTATGCCCTTTGTAGCCACTATTATAAATTACTTATAAGAATAAACATTTCAGTACAAGGCTATTTCCACTTTCATCGTGACACCCTCTGTGTAAATATCTGTGCATTATCAGTCAATGAGAAGTTTTGAGTTGACATTACCTTACATTACATTGCATTAAGGGTTCAACTTTAATAGATGCCTGTTAGTCATTCTATATCATCAAATGGGTTTACTCTATAGCAGGGTTTCCACAGGTCAATAAAAAAAATTAAGGCCTTAAAAAGCATTAATTTTCATATTCAGACACATTAAAAAATGAAATAAACTTGTTGGAGAAAAAAACCCATTGTTATTCATGATTTGCTTTGATTATATAAACATTTAACAATTTTGATGGGAAAATGATTGACAACTGGAACCCTTTAATTGGATATTTTTTTTATGCCCGACTCCGATACACATCACTGCACCAGATGTTTGGAATGCAACAAGCTGTGAGTGTGCTCATGCTATGACAGCAGAGCGGAGAGAATATTAGCAAATGTTGGAAAAATGGGAAAATGCAAGTTTCATCAGAAGTGATTGGAGTAGGAAATATTCAGAACCTGGTTAAAATCTGTAGACAGTTAACCATCATATATATATGAAACTGTATCTGCAGTTGGAAATGGGTATTAAATTTGTTTAAAGTGGCATTTAAAAACATGAATATAGATTTACCGATACCTGCAGAAACCCTGTATAGTGATGGAGTTAATTGTTCACTGTTAAAACTATATGAAAATCCTTTTATGTACGGTGTGATCTCAGTGTTTGTGGCAACATTCCCAGGAAAAGTAATCTGTAGTGACATGTGCTAGTGACCAGCTTGATGTGTGTGTCAATGTGAGGCATGGACACACACACACACACACACACACACACACACACACACACACACACACATATAAGGCAGGTAGTGGTCTGTAATACTTTACTGCCACCAGCATTTTTAGATTGTGTAAGTAGCCAAGAGGTTATACACTGAAGACTGTTATAATGTCATTTTACCAGACACAGACACATATCCAACTGAAGGGGAAACAAAAAAGCAACTGAATTCTCACCCGTCCACACCCAGGTTTTAGTCCACACACAGGCAGTCTCACCTTTTTGTCTCACCCATTGAGGAGAGAGGTGAAGTCTGATGTTCTGTCTTGAACCAGGACAATGATAGGCGAGTCTGAGCAGGGTGCTATGGTGTTACCTGTCAAAGCGTAACACACGTGTCCTCAGGTGAGCTCAGGAAGTATTGAAGTGCCTGCTCCTGCCAAATGTTTAGTGATACCAGAGCACAGCAGCCCATGGACTTTAATTAACTTCATCATCATTAATAATTCTCACCAACAGGGGCCACCAAAGAGACTGACTAGAAATATTTGAGTTAACCTCTTTTGAGTAAAATAATATAAATAATTATAGGATAAAAATGTATAAAATAATGTTAACGGCAAAAATTTCTGTGTTTTTGACTGAAATTGTCCAATAAAAATGGTCACATCTACAAATTGTACGTGAACATAACACGAACAAATATGAACAACATGTAAATTCTTAAGAAAAATAAGTACGATGTTGACGATGTTATGCTTTTCTTTGTCATTTATACACATGCGTCACAAGTTACAGATCACAGTAGATTTACAAATATACACAACATTGGTATAGGTAAAATTCCGCAAATATTTCAGTTTATTCACATTTTTTTTTGTAAAAGGCTAGTCTTTTTTGTACTTTATTTTATACTAACACAAAAAGGAAAATGAGTTGAAGGTTGGTTTCCATTATTTCTAGGTTATTATTATAGTATTTTAGTAGTCTCATCCTCTTTAGATTTAATTGTGATAAATGATTTGAATTTCCTTGATTATTAATTATCTTCAGTGTAATTCTTGCATTTCACACATTCACCCCAGGGGCCAGATTGGACCCTTTGGTGGGCCACATTTGGCCCCTGGGCCTTATGTTTGACACCTGTGAACTTGGGAAACAGTTCTAGATAACCACATTGCAACATGAAACACATCCTTGTCTAGTACTAGTAGCCACAGTGAATTACCATAAATATACTTAACCCTATAAAACCATTTGTATCATATTTGATACACCAGGTTCCAAGACCTTTCTCTTATCTAAAAGACCAATACTTTCTTTAAAATTTGGTGTACATGACCCAATATTGTTCCCTGGTGGATGATCATCCCACTACAGCCAGTAGAAAGGCCTTTTTTTTTTTCTTTATTTCAATATTGCTAGTAATGTTAAATCACCCAACACACATTTTGATGAAAAGTATTTGGCTTTGAGGGCACAAAAAAACAAATTTGATCTAATTTGGCTTAAATGGGTGGAACTTATAACCCCAATGAGAGCAGATATCATGTAACTCCTTGATTATTTTAAACTCCTTCTGTCCTACTGTAAGGAAAACGTAGAAGTGTAAACTCCCTCCAGTTCATTTGTATATAGAATTGGGCATAAGAATGAAAGGGAAAACCAACCAGCTGACTAAGTCATCTGGAAGTTGTTTTAGGACTCTGTTCTTTGATGTTTTGGGAGCACACCCGGCTGAGTAGACTCATCAAAGGGGTATAAGGTAAAACAACTGAGTGTCAACACTGAAACAGCAATTTTATGTAGAGATATGTTTTGTTTTCTCTTCTTTTTTTTTTTTCTCTTCAGCGAATGGAAAAAGTGTGTTTAGAAATTGCTGGAGAAAAAAAACCCTGTATGCTGAATTGCTGCCTTTTTCAAATAAATAAAAAATTATTTGGCAAATTTCAAGAAAAATTTCAAGAAAAGTGACATTAATCAAAATGTTTCAATGTTATTTGGTTGAATATACAATCCATGGATAAACAAGAGAACAGTTGTCCTATGTAGTGAGTATGCATGAAGAGTACTTACACCTACTGAAACATGTAACGCACAATGATATAGGATATATATGTACAAAGCTACAGTCCACTGAACATGAACATGTAACCGTGTCAGTACTTCACCTGTATTTACAGTGTGTAAGTGCATGTATTGTAAAACAATTTGAAACCCTTAGTGAATGCGTCGCTTACAAATGTTCATGACTACAGAGAAAGTGTGTCGAGAATCATTGCAAAAACATGTAATAGTGGTAGTAAAATATGAAAAAGGATAATGAGGAGTTCTGTCTTCAGTCAGTATTGTTGTCACTCATAAGGAGGGCTATGTACGATAATTACTACACCCTGATTTATTAAACATTTTTGATCTCTGAGGAAATACCATGCGTGCGTATTTGGCCTGTTTACATTTCTAAACCCTTCTCTCAGAGGTGACTGTGACATTCAGGAGTTATTGATTTTTTAGATCATCAGCTTCAACAGTCCTTTTGAGTGTTCATTTTGGGTTTAGGAGATTGACACTTCATTATTTCACGCTGTCAATTAATTCTCTATTGCCCAATATTAATGGAAAGACATAATTATCGACCAACTTATTTATTCTACACTTTTCTAAATCAACTTTAATGACAACTATTTTGATTGAAAGAATTATAACAGGAAATGAACATGATACATAAGTAAGAGTGAATATTATCAGAATAAAACCTTAGTCAGGCCAATGAAAGTGTTGTATTAGCGAAAGCAAAAGCGTAGAAATAGCTGTAGAATAGATGATGTGTGCATAGTTTTGACCCTGGTTTGGATAATAGATGTTTATAACCTAAACAAACCTAGACTTCAATGCTCCCACTATAGGATATATACAGGTTCTTTTCTTTTCTATGTCTAACTAATTGATTTTATATTTTACCGCTTGTCAATGTCATTCTTTGTTTTTATTTTGAGACGACCTTTGAAATATAATATCCTTCTTCTTGCTTCTCAAGGTTGTTTAGCGACATGTTCAGGCTCATTCTTACACTGTATTGTGTTTATTTGTATTTGCAGGTACAGATGAAGACGCCATCCTCATGCTCCTGACAGCACGTAGTAATGATCAACGCCAGCAAATTAAGGCGGCGTACAAAAAGGCACACGGAAAGGTAAGAAGTGGAACATTGCATTAAGCTAATCGTACAGTTTGCTTTTTAATCAAAATGAAGGTTCAGGTAATCGTGTACAGCGATGTGGCTCACTGATGTGTTTTTAATGACAGAGAATCAGTCATAGTAAGTGTAAGTTTTGCAGTGGGATTTTTTGAGAAATCTAGATTATTAGTTGATCATTCTGTGCCCGTTAGATCATGTAATTGTGTATTTTTCTGAGGTTTGTTGCACAGGTTCAGTTCCTACTGGGAAAAATGTATTAGCTAATACAGAACACAACTTTTGTCATTATGCATTCAAGCATAAAATATCAAATGGTGTCTGACATTCTGTGTCAATAATCAACATGGAATCATTCAGTATAGGAAAAGCAAAAAGCCTTTTTTTTCTTCTTTTTTTTTTTTTATTACTATTATTCTTACAAGATGTTTTTTTTCCCCCTTCACACTGTTCTTCTAACACTGTCAGGTTATTTTATGACCACCTGTGGAATGAACACAGCAAGTTAATTTGCTTTCTACTGAGGTTATTGAAAAGCTTTCTAGCGAACCTAATTGCTGCTTGATGAATAAGTAGATGAGCACGCTTGAGAGAAAAAGCTGCATCGGAAAAATCACAAAGTAGCTCCTGAAATATCTCTGAGTGTTATAGTGCTTTATCAAAATGGGCTATGAAATGAGCCTATTTGCTTTTGTCGCCGCCTCATTTAGTTTTTATTATATGGTTTAAATGTTTTATTGCAAAAGACACAAAACTGCTCATTTTAAAACACATAAACCAGCCCAGCTGTCAAAAAGTAAAAGCAGCCATAACTCTTAGGGATGCATCATCCTGTTTCCTCTCTTATGTTCTTTCACCTTTATACCTTTTGTGTCCATTCTACTCCCTTTTACAATCATATCTAAACTTGATAGGACTCGTTTGATATTTGCAGCCATCAACTGATCATAAAAATGGAAAAATGTTCAAAAGCTGAATTCAAGGTTGTCCAATGACCACTATTATCTAAAATTGCATGAATCTTCCCACTGCCAAGACAATTACTGCTAAATAAGACTGTATATGTAAGAACACTGGACGAGCACAGTACAATATGATCCCCTGTTTTTTATATACATGGATACACAGACAGTTTCATGATCGAAAATCTTTTATATACTGTATGTTATTCTATCTATCTATCTATCTATCTATCTATCTATCTATCTATCTATCTATCTATCTATCTATCTATCTATCTATCTATCTATCTATCTATCTATCTATCTATCTATCTATCTATCTATCTATCTATCTATCTATCTATCTATCTATCTATCTATCTATCTATCTATCTATCTATCTATCTATCTATCTATCTATCTACCTACCTACCCACCTACCCACCTACCCACCCACCTACCTACCTACCTACCATTTAGCTTAGTTTACTTTAGACACACAGAGACAGAAAATTAGAAGTAGTCATGAATGGCCACCATGATTAGTTGATTTGTTTGTAGCTCAGCCATGACACACAGATGGGCCAAAACACAGTATTTGAACATGTCCTACAAAGAGATACAGCTGTGCCTGGGTACGATGACCTGTTTGACTATTTGGGGATTTAGAACGTACGGAACACCTCATATCATTAGTTGTACTTTTGGGAAATATAGCCCATTAAATGTACTCTTGATCCCACATAGCCTCCTTTTATTTAAGTGTCTGTTATCAGTAGAGAATCTTTTATGCCTACATTTATCCAATGTCTTGCCAAAACCTATTGAAAAATAGGCAAACTTCGTATAACTTTAAAGAAAAATCAGTCTTTTGTCTATTTATCCATTGATCTTATGTTGTAGGAAACTTGTGGTGAACTTATTTGTCTAATAGTAAACACAAATACTAACTACACACCATTTCCATCCTTTTTTTTCAAACACACATCTAGACCTGACCAACTAAAGCAGCCCCAGTTATCATGATAACACTCCCCTGACATGTACTGTACGTAGGTACTTAGAATGATGGGTAATTCATCTGCCTGTCTTCTGCTGTCACCCTGATGCATCCATCACTCTGGAACAGGGTCAGTCTGAACTCATCAGATCACATTTCCTTCTTCCATTGAACCATAATGTAATCTTTATGCTCCCTTCAAACGAATGGTTGGAAACTATGTATTGCAGCTTGTTTGGCAGATGTTGCAGCTCAAACTAAATGTTTAGGTGCCATCATAGATAGTAAACTGTTGGAAATTATTTTAAAAGTAAACTGTCCAAACTTATAGGGATATTGTATAAAACAAGGGACTTATCAAACAAAAACAGTGTATACATTATACATTGTTCTTTGGTTATACCCTACCTAAAATATTGTGCAGAAATCTGAAGAAATTCTGGAAAAACCTGTATAGATAACATTATTAAAATGACAAAAAAAGAGCTATTAAAATCATTAATAAAGTAACTAATAATGTATTTCTTCAACTTAATACCTGAACATTTCCAAATATTATACATATTAAAATACTACAAATTAATGATAAAGTAAAAAATAATATTGTTCCAAGTGTCATTCAAGAGAATAATTATAATTTAAAGGGCTGTACTGTTTTTTTTTTTTTTTTTAATGTATGAAGGTGAGGACAGATGTGAAATCCAGATGTATTTGGGTTCTGGGTTTGAAATTATGGAATTGACTTGATGATGAATTGAAGTCGTTCACGTAAAAATATCTTGATTATAAGATCACTCAGGAGTATTAAGTAGAGATTATAGTTATATTGACTCTCTTGTTATGAGAATGCTTGATGATGCACTGTACATATTTAATTTAATGTCAAGAATAAGGTTCCACCTCTGGCCTGTTCCTGTTTATTTTTAGGTTCCTTCTGGTTATTGTACTGTGTGTAGTGATAACTGTAAAAAAAAACAACCTAAAAATAAACTATTAATTAATTAATTAATCCATTCATTCATATTAATCACTCATCTCAACTATTTAATCGGTTGAATTCAAAGCTGCGTGTAATTATATTATTTTGGTTCTTTTTGTCATTAATTGTCATCTCATCACAGGACTTGGTCAGCGCATTGAAATCAGAGCTGGGAGGCCTTTTTGAGACTCTGATTGTGGCTTTGATGACTCCACGTGGCACTTATGATGCCATTCAGCTCCACAAGGCTATCAAGGTAACTAATAACAGTTCAGTCGCCTGCTTTATGTAATCCAGACAGCCAGCTTCATATTCAAATGGGATGAATGGCAGTGAGGCAGTTTGAACAATACCAAGGCTGTGACATTTAGCTGTAAATCAGAACTTCATATCATTTTGGTGTCATTTTCTAAGCGTTAACAGCTGCAGCTCCCATCAGACACTGACAACGTGCCAAGACCATTCACACAGATGAAATGTGAAAATGGAAGCGAAAGATTAATTGTACCATTGTTCCATGTGTTTGCTTTTGTGGTCGTGTTTGTCATAGCAGAGTTATTGTCCCTCTCACACAGAGACAGGAAATTAGAACTAGTCGTGAATGGCTAGCATAATTGGTTGATTAGTTTGTAGCTCAGCTGTTTGACACACACGGGACAAGACACGGTATTTGAATGTCTCCGACGGGACATTTTTAGAGATAATTTGACATTTTAGTTTTGCTAAATTAAGCACCTTTTTAGTTTAGTTGCTTTAGTTGGTCCGTAATGAATGATCCAACACGTGGAGATACTTTATGTTGAAATAAATGTCATGTCATTTAAAGGTCTGTCTGTGATGGGTCATTACTGTTTTGACACACACATATATTATATATATATATATATATATATATATATATATATATATATATATATATATATATATTCCATTTTCTGATTTTATTATTTTTTTGTAGTTTTTATGCATTTTTATTTTTTTCACATTTGTGTATTGCCTGAGAAAATTCAACGTTGACTCATATTGAAGACAGAGCATTTAGAGCTTGGCCTTGGCATTCACTTTCTGCTCACTGTGCTATTTGTTTGATGTGCTTGACTTTTTTTTTTTTTGTTGTTAAAGGTTAATTACAGCAAAGAGAAAATAATTAGGTCTTAGCATAAACCTGAACTACAAAACCTGAATGCATGGCTGTTTAGTGTGCTGCATTGACAAATTACCTTCCAGGTTTATTTTGCATATTTAAATAAAAAACAATATACAGTCATGGAGCAAAGTTTTCAGACACCCTTACAAATCCCAAAAATATCAAATATCATGAAATATTTAGGTATTTTTTGGGTTTTAAAGATGTGCCTGTATATAGTCAGACAAAACCAAATTTGTTACATATTTTTAGTTTATTAATTACAAGAAGAACATAACAGAACTACATTCTGGACAGTTTGTACATGAATTTCAAAAGGCATTATGTCATTAAAACGTCCAGACCTTGATGGAACAGAGCATCTGCAGAAGGGAGCATGTGGGTTTCGAGAATAGAGCAATTTACAGTGATTCTTAATGCAATCTAACACATGGTGTCCAAAAACTTTTCTTTTTTTTTCCACCACTGTAGTATAAAATCTCCAAATATACTTGAGTTCTGAGAACACATTTCAACACAAATATAGATTGTCAGACTGTGAGGAGTTGACCAGCATGCTGTGTTTGTTCCCCAGGGTGCAGGGACTGATGACGAAGTGTTGATTGAGATCATGGCCTCCAGGACTGGAGAAGAGATTAAAGATATCGTCAAAGTTTACAAGAAAGGTGAGTCGACATTGTGGGGAGAAAGGAGACAAATATATTTTGCAGTTACTCTTACTGGTTATTCAGACTCAGGTTTGACTTGCTGCTAAAACTCACACATTCATCCCATAAAAAAAAACTCAAAACATGTTGGGCCTCATGCAAGAACATTTATGTGCACTGCAAAAATTTAAATCTTACCAAGGGTATTTTTCTAATTTCTAGTCAAAATATCTCACCACACTTAAAATAAGACCTAATCACCTGAAGAGTCGCTTGTAATTGAGATATAAGAACTTATTTTTAGAAGGCTTTTGAAAGTTTTCAGGAAATCTTAGCAAAATTCTTTTCACATTGACAGATTTTTTTTGCTTGAATTACGTAATAAATAAATAAATAAAATCTTGAGTTAAGCAGAACAACCTGCCAATGAAACAATTGTAAATTATCTTAGTAAGATTTCTTGAAATAAGACTTTCCAGATATGTTTTCAAAAAATAAGTTATTCTACTTCAATTACAAATTCCTCTTTATCTTATTCCCCGTGTGCTTGCATACAATGCAATGCACAGGGGTATATTGTTTGTCATATTTATTATTATGACTGACTCATGACTTCTTCTTACTTAAACAAACAACTTTGAAAAAATAATGCAGCCTGCACTGCTGTAAGTAGACCAAAAATGTTGACGCTAAAATGTGCAGACTGGTCTCAAAAGATGGGCTATCAATCAGGGTTTGACATTGCGATGCCCAGATTTTGTATGAAATGCGAAAAACCAGTCAAAAATGTCCATCAGAAATGAATTGGGCCATGTTTACATGCCTATAACTCCCCAACGAGATACATTATGGTGTTTTGCAGTAAATAGGGAAAATTCGTCAGATTGCCCCAGATATTACACGTGGGGTCTCATAATTCCGATACGTCGTACGGATTTCGCATTATTATGCCAAATAAAACCCCATTCATTCTTAATGATAATAAAAGTGCATGAAAACCAATCCATATAATAATAAAATTCATAAATAATAATAAATACACTGCAAGGAGGTAGTCAGTTTACAACAAGGTTAAAAAAGTGTGTGTGTGTGTGTGTTTTTTTTAATTATTATTATTTACGTTTGCTATGGTGTGGTAGTGCATCACCCAATTGCCCTTATGGAGAAACCGCCCATGATATAGATAGATATACAAATACTAAACATTATACTAATGCTTAATGCACACTGAACCTATAAACTGAAAATCCACCAGTGAACGGGAGGACAAAACTCATACAAAATCATTAAATTGTATTCATTAAGAAAACAAGAGACCTGCACTGCATCAAAAATCGTAGAAACATCTTATGAAAGTCAATGTCAGGTTTTCATGGAATCTAGGTCATCATGCAAAAAAGAAATTGCAATATTAAGGTGCACAGTATTAAACAGAAGGAAGAATATAAGGTGCTCTCATCATGATTAAAAACATCTTCAGTCAGCCTGAACTGACTGAAAAACATCTTCTATTAAATCATGAATGAGCTAATGTATTTTATTCAGTGGGTGTTCATTAGAAAACATGAAGACAGGTGTCCTGTTTTAAAATTCATCACGTTGATATCTAACACATTACTTATACATGAACATTGTGGACTTTCATTAGTAATACGCTGGACGATCTTAAAGCAATTTATTATTTTGACCTGTGAATTTTTTCATGTACTATTACCCTTAGTTGGTGAGTTAAAAATACATTTTAGACACTGACAAGGTTACGACAATGTTTGGACTGTTATTAATGATGTATGTCCCAACAGTCAAAATATATATATGTATGTATGTATGTGAAAGTAAATAATTTTTCTTATCCCATCTAATTTTACTGTGCATGGAGGACTTCCCAGTTCATTGGTTGTGTTCCCCACCTCTCACTCATGGTGTTACTGCTTGTGTATCAGTTTTAAATTGCAGCAGACCACAATGGAAAATAGTATGTGACAACAAAGGCTCTGAGGACTGAAGGCAAAGAGGCCGCTTTATTTGATCTCGACAAAAGAGAAGGCCACGCTCTCCGTCAGCCGACTAATCAAATCTCTCTTGTCAGAGATCTTCCAGAAAAAACACAGGACATCCCCCGCGGTCGATTGCATCCATTAACGACTGCTGTGAGTTAGAAGTGTAAGCAATCTTCTGCCCCTCTTCTCCTCTTTCCTCTAGAGTTCAGCAACAAGCTGGAGAAGGATATCTGCGGTGACACCTCAGGGCACTATCAAAAACTACTGGTGATCCTCCTGCAGGTAGAGACAAGGGCAGCTGGAATGGCTTACCATGTTTCCTATCTTGAAAATGAGAGCCACTAGTGATGCCATTACAAAGTCATGAGAGGTTTAGGTGTTTGTTGGGGAGGGGATGGAAGGATAGTGCACTGCAGCTGGTTTCTCAAATGTGTTGTGGTTTACAGACAGAAATGTTATCTCCACCCTTCAATCTTCAGGGGTTACCTGGGTTTAGGGAAGCTTTGACGTAACACTGTTTCCATCCACACTAACCTGTTTTTGCTTTTTGTTTGTCCAACTGTCTGTCTGTCATTCTACCCGTCTGTCTCACTGTTTGCGTGGCTGTGAAGGGAAACAGGGAGGAGGGAATAGATGAAGGAAAGATTGAGAAAGATGCTAAGGTAAGAGGTAAACCCTGCTATTTCCTGAAGTCTGAATTCATGATCAAAATGGAAACATTCTGACTTATGAAAGAATGAACAATTATTCATGTATTATTGCAAACAAAGGAAATCAACCCACAATGAAAACAAGCATAAATGCTTTTTTGTGTCATCCCTGCCACATTTGTGTTGTTTTTGTGTACTTTTATGGCCAGTAAACAAATAAACAAACCCAACACAAGACAACCGGTGTACAACAGAGTAGATTTTATTTACCTTTATTAAATTGTCTTCATGTAAATGTCAACATGTAGGGGATATGATCATATTCACGAGGTTCCACACCACAAAGCAGTAAGCTTAAAGGCCATGAAAGCTCAAAAGAAAAGTCAATAGGATAAATATATTAACCTTCAGGAACAGAAGATCTTATTTCGTATAAACCAGTATACAATGCACGTTTCACTGGTAACAACCAACACATTCACCCGAGAACATCTTTGCTTCATATGGTTCTATATACAACAGGTATAATCTCAACAACCCAAAAACATATATTTATCAGCATTGTTTCAATTTCTTTTTAAAATATTCTTCTACATTACTTGGTTCATACTTGCCTTGTCTGCTTCCATTTCTTCTGTCAGTGTGTGTCTGTTCCTGTCTTTACCTTTATTGTTTTTGTCATGTAATTGAACTGAATTGTTAGATGTAATTGCCACTGCTGTTTGTTCATATCGATTGCTTGTGTAGGGTTTTATCCTGTTTATGTCCACGTTATTTAACAGGTTTATTTACATTTCATGTATCCTCATAATTTCTGTTTATATTTTACTTATTACTCTAAATCCTCATTTTTTCCTCTGCCTGTGTCCTCCTGGTTCTTAGTTCTTGTTGACATTGACAAACTTGGTGTGTGCAGCTTTAAATATAAATATCCTGCTGCTGACCACACCCCTTTTCTGTTGCTGCCATGGATACCAACATGTGGACACAGTGTTAGCATAATTCCAACGGGTCTGTAGATCTGACTACAGCATTGTCCAACAAAGATTAAAGGTTATTTCAATTTATTAACACTTTAGGGAAATTAATTCTCTGGATCACACACACACACACACACATATATCGTAAATTGCATTAGTGATTAGCATTTAACATTAGCATGTGGATCATTGGGAGTACTAGGCTTCCACCTCCAGATCTTCATTAGTACCGGACAGGAGAATTTATGTTCTGTTTTTATTTTTCTTTCAAATATATTTTATTGACTTTGTATTTTAATAAACATACAATCATAAACACAACTATATATATATATATATATATATATATATATATATATATATATATATATATATATATATATATATATATATATATATATATATATATATATATATATATATATAATGTGTGTGTGTGTCAAATGCTTCATAAGTCCATAATTCAGTCATCCTCTTCCTTTCTATTTCACAATACTAATACTACAGAACTAGTAATAGGCTAGTTTAAGGTCATAAAGGTGGCTGCAACAGTTCTAGGTATTTTTAATTCAGTTTTATTTGTGGAGCCCCAAATCACAACAAGATTCTCTCATAGGGCTTTACTGAGTTGGTTTAAAAAAAAACAAAAACAATGAGTGAAATACACAGTCGATGAAAGAAACGGATAATATCCCAGGCGTCTCCTGTTCTTAGACCCTCTATCTCTGCAAGGAAAAAGTCCAAGAGCAAAGATTTGCACATTCAGGTCATTTATGAGAGTTAGAAAAGAAAACCAAATCTTGTAAAAGTCCATACTTTTCCTCTTGCTTTGTCAGATCATGTCGCTGTGTTTGATGGGACACTTAACATCTCACTATATTGTACAGTTGTGGAAATGCACCTGACTTTGTTTTAATTTGTAAATTCTGGGGGTTTTATTGGGATGGACAAAAGTGACGCCTTTGGAAATAATGCCGACACTTACATTCCCTGCATGTCTTATCAGTACTTACATATCCTAATCCAATTAATTGTGCCCCTGTCATATGTCCCTTTATGGATAAAAATCAGACATCCTTGACTTTCAGCTGCTAATCTCACATGGATACTGATTTATAGGCAATATGGGTAGAGGCATAATGAGGCCTAAAATCTCCTAAAATCAACAGAAGGATTATACATGTAAATCCTTTCAGCGACCCTCAGATAATTTCATCAAACACCTACTGATGTGGACTACAAAGTGTTTTATTTTTTTGGCCATCTCATGTAAAATCTGTTATGTTTTATTCATGTCTGTTTTTGTCGTTTGTTTGACTACATTTTCAGATAACAACTAGACATTGCAATGCAGACGTTTTTGATCAGATTCGATTATATTTTATCATTTCCTCGGCACAAAAAGGAACAATAAAACAAAAACAAATATAATATTGATAAAAAACTGATGTCAGTTTTAGCCCAGAATTTCACAGTGCCTTTTTAATTCCTATGAATCTGTGGCAGTGAGGGAGAGGTACTACATGATTGTGTGATACAGAAAAGGTCTACAAAGATGTTAAAAACAAATGCTTTTATTAACATTTGGATTAAACTGCGATGGGCTTTTTCTTGGAAGATAATCAGAGTACATTTATTACCTATGTGAGTTGGGATGTGAACTCTGCTCTCTGGTGATGATGTCCTGGATTATTCTTTGGATTCATCATCTACTACAATCACTTCCTGCCCACTGAGGAAAAGCAACAAATGGAACTTACTTCAGTAACAATCTATGTTGAGATTATAAATCTGTGTCTGTGTAGGCTCTCGTTTGCCCAGGTCATGAACTGAACAAGTCTCTTGGATGAAAGATGAAATGTTTTCAAAAGAACCACTATTTGTTGGTTTCCACGCCTGTTTTTCTTGCTGTATATATACATATATATTTTTTCCTTTTTGTTTTTATTAGGGCTGTCGAAATGAACAAATTAATGTGGATTAATTCATCATCATGATTAATCTGACTAAAGACTCTAATGCAATTAACCCGTGTGTAGTACAGAATGACTGAACGTCTGATGATACATTTCAGGCAGTTTGTCCAAGTGGTTAGGATTGGACATACAGATGAAAAGACAGAAGAGCATAACATTTGAGTACACCCCCCCCCAAAAAAACCCCCCAAAAAAACCAAGATGGAACAGTCAACTATTATTATAATCACTCTACAGAACAGTTTACTTTTTACCCCAAAAAAATGTATGTTGGTTAGGGATTCTGCTAGCACCTCAGCTAAACACACTGCCTCACTTCCAACTTCTTTCTTGAGTCTATTTGCTCACGAAAAATAAAATGCAGAATTCATTTTTTAAATTAGATCATAATTGTTAGATTAAAAAGGAATTAAATTAATTGTGATCAATTGAAATTAATCCACATGACCTCTGCGATAAATCTGATTTAACATTTTAATCATTTAACAATAATTTTTTTATCCATTTGCTTTCCATACTTGTACTTTGCACCACAACAAGGTTGTTTTCTAAATTTAATTGCACGGTTGTTTAATGGCAATAAACACATTCTATTCTTTTCTAATCTAATCTATTCTATTTTATTGTATTCTATTCCAGTTGAGCTGAGAAGAACCTGCTAAACTGATTTGTTATAATACTAAAAATACACTATAAATGCAACAGCAAAGACACATTTTACCTTAAGATGCGGCAGCTGCCATAGAAGTGCAGATTTAAACAATTTATGACTGAATGTTGCAGAAACATTAAGGAAAAACATGCTTTTTTTTTCAACACTGGACTAGGTCCTCCATCAGCCTGTCATTTTTGTGTTTCAACAAGTCATCTCGGAAAGGTTTGTGTGTACGTGCACATGAACAAAATGTGTGTCTGCCATTACAGGACTTGTATGCTGCTGGTGAGGGCAAGTTTGGAACAGATGAGGACAAATTCATCAACATTCTTGGCAACAGGAGCATAGAGCATCTTAGAAAAGGTGAGCATGTGTTGGTGCCAGGCAACAAATTCAAATATTCATACCCATTTCATGTTGTGCCTTATCATTTACTCTACCTACAGCATAAACTGTCCTCTCCTGCACATTATTAACTCATCATCTGAATGGTCATTTACTATTCAAACATTGTAATAAACCACATACTTCAAAGTGCATATCGTTGCTGACAGGCACACCAGTTTAAGTTTTCACAAATAAATGTTGAAAAGGACAAATACATGTTTACAATGCAGTACAGAAAATCTCACACACACACACACACACATGGTGAGAACATGACATGAAATCCAATTGAAAACCTGTTTGTTGAGTATACTGCCAGTGATGAAAATCAACAGCCACCACCTGCTCAGTACTAGTCCTGAGGGTAAAAAGTAGAAGTTGCTGCTGCAGAGAGGTCAGAAAGGAATATAACAACCTTTTCCCCAGGCTAGTTAGTCCATGAGATGACCGACGGAATGAAGTCGATAAAAGCTTAAACTGAAAGGATTCACAGCAGTATGGTCTGGTCAGTTTGGTGCTTTAGATTGTGAATGAACAATTACTAATAAAAGAGGGTATGCAGTGGCAAACAGTGGCACTCCAATGTAGGATGGAGATAAAATATATATAGATATGAAAAATATTACAGAATAAATTATTTCCCAGCTTCAGAAATCACTCACATGGGTGTTTTTGATATGGTGAACTCTGAATTTTATATATATATTTTTTCTGTCATATACAACTCCAGGAAAAAAATAAACAGACTTCTCAAAAATATCAGACAGTAACCCATTAAAAGCTCTGGAATTTATGCTTTAAGTATTTCACAGAGCCATGCTCCTTGTACTGTTGCTTCAGGAGTGACATAAGGCACTCAGTAGGGATGTGAAAAACAGATGTGGAAGAAACCAAAATGCAGGAACATTATGGTTTTTCTGCCAAATAAAGTTTTCTGATCTTTTCCCAAGTAAAAAAAAAAAATTGGTGTAATTTGCCTAACTAAATTATATTATATTTCCCTTTATAATTTTGGAGAAAAAACATACAAGCTCGTAGTTTGAGATCAGTTATCTGTCTGTCTGTGGTCAGTAAGTGTTCATTTTGTGCAAATGCAGACAGATGAATAACAAAACATTTAATCTTTCACAATTTTTCTAAAGCATCCATAAACTATAATTGGTTGCAGAAACAGTTATGTGCACATTCTATGCAAATATAATTGTATCTTATGATAAAATCCCATCTTCCATTATGTTGCACCATAGCCAGTTAAAGTGTAAAATACCAAACAAAATGTCATGACTGAGATCCATGTAATTGACTCTCATCCTCTGGTAGTTGGTGCTTCAGCTCTTTTTATGAGTAAAAAAAGGAAAAAAATGTGATGTTCGTGGCATTTTCAATGCAGTCTGTTTATAACAATGTGCCAAAAAAAGTTCAGTGTAGAAAACCAAGTAAAAGGAGACACTCGGAAATCTTAATCTAAACTTCTTCCCCTCACACCAAACAGTCAGGTTGTCATTGCGGTTGTTTTTCTGTTTGTAGTGTTTGACTCGTACAAGAAGGTGGCTGGTTGTGATATAGAGGAGAGCGTTAAAGGGGAGACCACTGGGAATTTGGAGGATTTGCTCCTCGCTGTTGGTAAGACATGAAACTGTTCATAAACAAGAGGACAAACACAGTCGACTGCTTTTGACTTTGGTATAAATACACATTTACAGTGAAATACAACAGTATATTTCCAGCTAAAGCAGTGACAGATAAAATAATTATAATAATAAATGCAGATGTTCAATGTTTCATCTGTTTTTCTTCACAGTAAAATGTGTCAAGAGTGTCCCAACTTTTTTTGCTGAATCATTGTATAAATCAATGAGGGTAAGTTTACAAATACTCATTTGATTATTGATGTAATGTGGACAAAGCAGGTGATTTTCTTATCACAAAAAAGTAGACTCTGTTTGCATATGTTGGTATGAGCGTCCTGGGTTCAAATGGGACGATATGACTTAAACTGTGATGATAACTGCTGTGATACTCACATTAAGCTTTTGTTTCCTGCCATTTGCATTGGGGCAGTGAGTGTATGGAAGTGTGTGTGTGTGTGTGTGTGTGTTTGGGGGGGGGGGGGGTCATATGATGTTTTGCAAGTGAGGATATTTTGAGGAGCAAGTCACTACCTTACAGAGGTGGTGAAAGTACTCACATTCTGTACTTAAGTAGAAGTACAGCTACTTGTGTGAAAAAAATAATCTGGTAAAAGTAGTAACTCCTTAAGTAAAAGTAAAAAAAAAAAAAAAAAGTGAACTTTCACAATTGTAATAAAGTACAAAAGTAAAAAAAATAACACTGCTTTTTGCAACGCAATACTTATTTAACCAGGAAAAAACAAAAGTTTCAAAAGTATCTGTAATAAAGCATTTAAAAGTGAGTTACTGTGTAGATAATGTGTTTGATAGGGTCACTGTACTCAGTTTTGTGGGTATGGACAGGAAATTTAGAAAGAACTGGGGAAAAAAGTCAATTAAGATAAAAAAAAAAAAAGGAGATTTAAAAAGTGCATAATTTTAAGAGAAAAAGTCTAAATTGTGAGATAATAGTCATATAATTAAAGTACAGTATAAAGTACAGATATTTATGCAAAAATGTAGGGAGTAACAGTAAAAAGTTGCCAGAAAAATTAACACTCAAGTAACGTACAGATACCTAAAAAATCTACTTAAGTACAGTAACGAAGTACTTTTACAGAGTTACTTTCCACCTCTGCTAATTTACCCAATTTTTATCCACAGCTGAATGAAAGGAGTTCCATAAAAGCATCAGATGTATGAAGCCCACATTCTACTGTGATGACCCCAACTCAAAACACTGTCATTTTTAATCAGGTTTAAAGAATTTAGGGTTGTCATTTTTCTTGTTGGCCTGTGTTCAATTGATTACACAACTAATCTGAGCCCAATCTGGAACCTTGTACAGGTGATTACTGTAAGTGGAAAAACAGGCCACGCCCCATCGATATGTCCAAGCATATGAAAGGCTGTCTACTGGAACAGTGCAAATGGAGAAAACAAAGGGTTAATCTGAATATCGCAGTGGAGAAAAAAAAATCACATTTTAATTCACAGTTTAAGAGTTGTCATTTAATTTTAAACCTTTTTTTTTTTTTTTTGGAAGGAAAATGATTTTGACCATCCGGAAAATGAGCCTGTGTTCAGCCACGCATGAAATTATGCATTTAATTTTGGTCTGTACAGAAGCATGATATCCATACCAACATATGCAAACAAGGACAAATATTATATTGTAAATTTGGTGGATATTATTATTTTATTTTTTAATACACCCTGTATAACAATCATTTCTAAGACGATTAAACTTCACCTTCTTTTCCAAACATTCAAGTAAGAAATCCTTCATGACTTTTACATTAGATGTTAACTCTGAGTTGAAGTCTTTTAACTGTGATATTTAGCGTGCTGGAACAGATGACGACACCCTGATGAGGATAATGGTATCCAGGAGCGAGGTGGACATGTTGGACATCAGAGCCTGCTTTAAGAAGATGTACGGAGAATCTCTTTACACCACCATCCAGGTACTGTTCTTTCATCACACCACATTAATGCTGCCTCAGTGGCTTCTTTTTGATATATATATATATATATATATGCTAGTGCTACACAGCTCAGTCCTCTGGAGGAATAAAATGCGGTTGTGTGAGAAGTGGTATAATTCCCCTCACAGTTTCCTCCGACGCTTTTAGAAAATACTCATCTACCCCTCCACATGCATGTAAAGCACCAGCTGGGAATGCTATGGTTATGCTCCTAATACACCATTCATGACACTGCAGAGAGGGGAGGGAGATTAATGATTTTCTTTAAATGCCTTGTTCATAGCAGCTGAAATGAGTAAGTCTATTCTCCTGGGGACAGATGTTCCTACAGTGAAGAATTATTACCTTTTTGCCACAGAAACTCCCAATGGCCAGAACTAAATAGATAAGATGACATATGAAATAAATGACCTTATGAACAGACGAAGGCAAATATGTAAGAGCAGCATATGCAAATGTACTCAACGTGAAATGCCAGCAACCTGTGGTACTTACAATATATTTATTTCTGTTTGTGGCGTTGAGTGAGATAAATACGCAAATTAATTAGGATGGCCTGTCATTGTGTGGTTTCCTCAGCCGAAACGCTGTTGTGTTGCTCCATTCGCTCCCCCTATCTTAGTTTCATTTCTGTTCTCTGGTGTTAGCTTTTCCATACAGACACTAAATTATGTGAAAAAAACAAAACGAAAAAATAAGCAATGTTCCATTCGGCCTTTATTGTTTTTATCTTTCTGCTCCATGTCCTACCCTGCCACCACGTTTCATAAAAATGTGGACTATAGATTTTGTTTAATCCAGCAGAGAGATAATGAATTAAAAAATGCACTGGACCTCCACTAGTACGGTACTCTTCTGTCTACCTCACAACGTTATCAAACCACAAATTTTGACTTTGATAATCCTCCTTTTTGTCCGTTCGTGCCAGGGGTCGATTCAACCAACTGTTACTATAATAATAAAGCTCATGCAGTGGTGGAAAAAAAATGATTAGACCATCAAACGTTATCAAAAACAACGGTTATGTAATCAAGTACTAACTTCTGTGTGTACCATGTGACTAAAACAGACAGAAAAGAAAACATGGAATGAATAAAATAACACTTTTTGTCAGTAGATATTGATGTAAGAACTGAAGTGATTTTAGTTTTTATTTATTTTTGCAGCAGCTACTGTGGCACCATCTTCTCTTGTAGATGCTAATGCTAATGCTACTTCAGATTCGCTGCAATGGGGGACAGGTTTAACCCGACGTGGGTGACACTAAAGTCCATCTGACGTCAGACGGACCGTTTTTTTTTTTTTTTGGTCCCTCGTTCAAAGGCAGCATGTGTCGGTAACTCGGGGTGACCCATTAGATTCCAAAAGGAGCGTGGAAAAGTGTTTTTCAGTGGAATGACACCTTTATTTGTACAATTTACACATATGCTATAATAAGCATATTTAGGCAGTTCACAGTGTTATTGTTCACTAGCCTTTTATACTAGATTAACAGAATCTGAACTATTCAAGGATTCAGGATGACTCTGAGCCTCCTGTTAAAAGGTTTTTAACTCGACCCACATAATTTGTTGGAGTGGATATTTGAGCAGCTGTATGTTTATGTGTTGATTGATGTGACTGTACTGGAGAGAAAAAAAATCTATACTTGACCCGACCACTGATATTTGCTGTTTGTTGTTAAATAGAATTAATTTGTGAGAAGAAAAAAAAATTAATCAGAATGTTTTTGCTCTTTCAGGAGGACACGAAAGGAGACTACCAGAAGGCTTTACTCTACCTCTGTGGTGGGAATGATTAATGCTGTTTTATGATGATCTCAGCAGCACCGACTGAAGAGCCACTACGGTGCTGTGAGACAAAGCTACTCGTGAAATGAGTTTATTGATCCAGGATTGTTGATTCTTTTTGTCTTTAGTTTGCTATCGATTGAATTAGTGTGAATTACCAGCTTGTCATTTCCATTTATGACAGTATCCAGCTCTTGTACGGCATACTTTAAGCATCACTGGTGAAAGTTTTTCTTACAAATGCAAATGTAACATCCTTGATTTGAACATAAAGATGAAATTTAACTTTGCACCATGAAATAGTTGGTCCCTTTTTTAACATTCACAGTTTTGTTTTGAGTTTTGAGGCCTTTTTCATGTCATATTTCCATCCAGTGTCAGAGTTGTTTACCCTTTTTGTGCACAGTACTCATTGCTTGTGTTAAATGCAACTTAGAAAATACAATACTTCTGCTGAATTATTAAACTCGACATGTCGACAGCGCTCGCACTCTCATTAATTACAAATGAGTCACTGATGCAGACTTGTATTACAATGCAGCTGTCAGGGATCAATAAGTAATGGGACACTAATAGACATTTGTTGACCAATATAAAGACATCTACTGCTCATGTCTTTCTGCATGATGGGGTCTGATGTCAAGCACAAAGGCTCCTTTGATCAATACAATACAAATGACTTCACTTTGGAGTAGAAGGCACCACATGGTGGCAGCAAAAACATGCAGTTTTATACTTGTTTTAACACCACAACAACACATTTATTTGATACGTTGACCTTATGATGAAACCTAATTTTCCAATAAGACATTTGATTATTTTCCAGTTCTGGCTTGAAGACAAAATGCTGCTTATTTCTTTAACACAAAAATTTAATATTTAAGTCGCAGTACAAAAAAAAAAAAAAATGCAATTCCTGCTTTATTTAATCATATAAAATGATTCATCATTTTGTGCATTGAGCCAAAGCTTCTACCTGAGACCTTAAATATATTATCTGCAACCATTAGCCTCCAAAGTAAAATGTTAAATATTCTAACTGATTCTTGGGTTTTAAAAAATGATTGTCATCACCAGAGGAGTTTATAATGTGAATTAATTCAAGCCTTATTAAGATTGAAGATATTAAATATTTAAAGTGTTTGAAGCATTATATCACAGTGGATCAAGTTTCCAGAGTTGGTTTTCATTTCGTTTCATTTTCTCTTACGTGTATTAAAAACTAAATGACTCAAAAAACAGGAAAAAAAAATTGTACAACAGAAGTCATACAAAATAATTGGGTTAAATAATAACAGGCAAAACAAAAATGGAAAACAATGAATATATTTCTAGATTATCTTGACGTTAAACACATTTCTCTTTGTCTTCTACTAGATTGTTGGTAATTTGCAAAGCTACACTTTCAAAAGTCGCCTAGTTTCTCTGACACAGCACAAGTATTAAACATGGATGAACAGAAAACTACACTGTTAAAAAAAAATTCTACTTGTCAGGGACTACTGGGAGAAAATGAAAGTGTTTTCAATCACTGCATATCATGAACCACATTAGTTTGAGCATTGACTAAGCAATTATGGCTGAGCTGGAAGCAGAAGTATTAACCAAATAAATCACAATTTGATGATCGTAACTAAAATACAAAGAACAATTTGTTAGATGTATTTTATGTATAATGTGCCGCAGCAGCACAGTGGTTATCCAATATTCACTCAGGTAAACTTACAGCAGTTAATTTACTGTCCTCTTATTGGATACATTCATGATTCTAATCGCAGAGTGGAATCATTAAATGCAGGTGATATCAGGTTTTAAAGTGCGTATTGCTTGTGGGAATAATATCCAATCTGAAAATGTAGCAGCAGATAGGGTTGACTAATCCAATGGCCTCGGGGCAGCCTTCTGGTTCTGGACTGGATTCTGGGTCCCTGCTGTTTGATGGTGACAGAGCAGAGATCCTCTGGTCTGTGGGGGTCATTATGTAAAGTACATCACACTAAACTCCTGTCTGATAATGTAGGTTCAAGCTGTAAATGTTTTCATGTTTAGGTATGCTCGCTTTAAGACTCTAGTGCATGGGTGTCAAATATAAGGTCCGGGGGCCAAAGGGTCCAGTCTGGCCCGAAGGATGAATAACAATAAAGATATTAATGGTGTAAAAATGGTTTTAAATCAGGTTCTACATACAGAATAATTAGATATCAGTTGGGTCAGAGCAGTAAAATATGATAATAATTACCTAGAAATAATGAAAACTGCAGATATTAATGTAAATAAGTTAAATTGTATGAAAATCTTTACATTAACAAACCATCCTTTTATAAATACCTGAATAAATACCTGAACAAATGTGAACCAGCGGAAATATTTGAAGAGAAGTGTAATTTCACAAATATTCTACCTGTTATTAAATGTTTTGCATATATGTAATTGTAAATTGTAATGTAATTATAACTAATTACATGTAATGTAAAAAACATAATGTAATTTTACTCTTTTCACTGTTATTATTTTAATGATCTGGTTCTTTTTACATCATACAGGATTGAATGTGGCCCCTGAATTAAAATGATTTAGACACCTCTGCTGCTATAGTGCTTTAAAAAACTGTTTTCACTGCAGTTTATGGCAGGAGTTAATTTAGGGATCCAAAATTACATTTTTGTATCTCTGAGATTGTTTTCATTCCAATCAAGCTCCTATAATATATTTTTTTCTGCTCCAACACACAGTGGAAATACACGCAGAAGAGTTTTATATTAACATTTCCAAACAATTATACAACACTAGCATTTTAAGCTTAATAGAGCAAAATGTACAAAAGGATAAATTAAATTAAAGTTAAATTGTCTTATGAATCATCTGCATAGAAAATATGCAGTTCACAATAAAACTACACAATGTCATAAGGAAGTCTAAATAAAAAAAAAATTATAATAAATCCAAACAACATAGTCTTATCAATATATATAAACTGTACAATAGAAATAAGCTCAAAGGATACATAAATAAATTAAAATTAGGCTATATAATTGCACAGACCCCTAGATTTCTTTAGTCAACATAAAAATAATTGAAGGAATTAAGGGTTAGTAACATAAATAATATCCTACTGACAAACCTGGACTTGACCAAAAGCATAGTAGATAATGATTAGATAATGCACAGTAAAACTATTCTGTTTAGTAGGTTTGTTTTTTTGTCTTTTTTTCATTTTCAGGTGCAAACTGTAGTGTCTCAACTGTGACATAATATGAAATTGCTATAATATGTGTGAGTTACTGCAGTTGTTAATCACTAAGGGTGAGTCAGCACCGATGTGACCACTCATGTCATAAATCACTCCTGCTCTCCTTATGCTCATTTCCACTGTAGGAAGACTATATGAACAAGCCCTCACTCTCCAATAAGTAATGATCCAGCGCTGTTTTCCACAGATTAAAGTATTTAGAAAACTTCACCATATTGTGTCTGAAACTACTGGATTTGGATATAGACAGAGGTGGGAAGTAACTAAGTAAAAGTACTTCATTACTGTACTTAAGTAGATTTTTTTTCAGGCAACTTTTTACTTTTACTCCTTATATTTGGTCACAATTATCTGTACTTTATACTCCTTACATTCCCAGAATAGACTCATTACTTTTTCAAACTAATCAGATGTGAGTCACTTCAGAGGACATCAGGAGGACAAATATTGTGACTTTTATGAATTTTATCTCAATTGTGACTTTTTTTTATCTCATAACTTGGGCTTTTTCTCATAATTTCAACTCTTTTTGTCATAAATATGCATTTTTTCCCTTATAATGTAGAGGTTTTATCTCACAATTTTGACATTTAATTTCATAAGTATGCTTTCTTTTATCTCATAATGATTACTTTATTAAATTTCAATTGTGAAATGTCCTGCCTATACCCACAAAACTGAGTACTATGACCTGATCTCTACACAGTAACACTTTTAAGGGTTTTATTATTATTTTTTTTATATATATATACTTCTGAAACTTTTCAGATTTTCCTCATTAAATAAGTATTATTTCATCCAGGGCAGAAAATATTGTTGTACTTTTGTCTTTTTTTTTTTTTTTTTTTTTTTTTTTACATAAGTAAAGGAATTGAGTCAGTACTTCTACTTTTACCAGAGTATTTTTTCATATAAGTAGCTGTACTTCTACTTAAGTACAGAATATGAGTACTTTTACCACCTCTGGTTGTAGATAAGCCAATAAAAACCTGCTGGACGCTGATTTTTTCATTGTTGATTTCCCTCCCTCTTATTAGTTTGGCCAAACATCAGCACACACTTATCAGTCTCATTTCATGCTAACAATGCTATATTTGTAGTATTTCATTAATTCGCTTAAATTCTTTTTAATCTGGGCTCCACGAAACCTAAAGCTCTTTCCACACACATACAAAGGCATTCATAAGGGCATGTAATCTGGGGTATGCACTCACAAATACACTCTGCGCCAAATCTTCTTAGTGTCAATAGTGCTGGGGAGTGTTCTCCCTACTTTGATTTTCACTAAGGTCCATATTTTTCAACCAATCAGGAGCCACTATTCATCAGGCCACCAGTCAGTCCACAGTCCACACAGGAAGGATGGTTTTGGTTGAACCTGGGAGCAGATTAATATATTTAACACCCCCACTACTGAACAAATACTTTACAATGACTATGTTTTCCAGTATTTTCCTGCTGGTTCAACTATATTTATATTTGCACAATGATCCAAGTAGTTTCATTGCAAAAATCCAAGTCTTACCAAGTGTATTTTTCTTATTTCTCGTCACAGTATCTCATCACACTTAACATAAAAACATAATCACCTAAAGAGTAACTTTTTAATCAGAAATAAAGAACTTATTTTTAGACAATAGATGTCAAAAATCTTATTTGAAAAAATTGGCAGATTTTTTTTTTTTGTCTTGAATTAAGCACAAAAAAAGATCTAATAAAATCTTGAATTAAGCAAAAACAATTCCCAATGGAACAAGTAACAATGATCTTGAAAAGATTATTAAAAGCCAAGAATCTCAAATGAGAGATTTTTATTAAAAATTTACAGTCACACCATTAAATTAATGATCAAAATACTTGTAGATTTGTTGAATAGTCAATAACTTTATCAATTAATCACAATCTTGTACATTTAACCTTTGTAATTGTATAAAATAATGAACATTGCAGTATTTACACATCAAAATCTTCATGGATCCTGCGGAACATTCACTATTACATTCACAACTGAAATCTAAAACTGCAATACATCTAAATTTAAGGTGTTTCTTAACAATATGTGATTTTCTTGTTTTATAGTTTGTTGATTTCTTACTTTTTTTACGTTTCCTCTACACTTCTTCAGGTAATTTAGCTTGTAACGTTATGATAGACTCAGTCATTTGCACTAAATCTTTCAAAACAGCCTAGTTTCCAACACATTGTAGATGTACAAATAGAGAAATGAGCAAGAACAATATTAAAAATGGCAGCTGCAGCGTTATATTGTGAACCACATTCACTAAATTATTGTGTCTGAGCCTCAAGCAGAAATAATAGCAAAATGAATCACAGGTAATTGAATCCAACAAAATGCACAGTTCACAATTTGTTGATAATTTTATCCATGAATGTGTTTTCATAGAATAATGCAGATGTAGCACGACTGATACTCAATGAGACACACAAGGTACAGTTGAACAACATTTGGTTCAGTGTCTTCTTATTGGACATATTTATTATTCTGGCGGAAAATTGTTTGACAGTGCAGAGGGTCGTGACTGAAATGAGCTGGGTTAAAAAAGAGAAGAGATCACCTTAAATATAATCTATACATTTTAACAGTTTAGTTTTTATGAAAAGCTGATTGATTCCCTGTATCCAGCTTTATGTATTATTCTTATTACCCTTTTTTTTGTAGTTTAATTATTGGGTGTATTTTCATTATTTCTAATGTTGTTAAGGTGGTGACAATGCTTCTGTTTACCTTAAGTCTGAGTTTTGTTTCTAATTATACCTTAAAAATCAAGAGTGACCAGCTGTTCTTCCTTCACTCTTCAGTGCATCATATTTCGTGTTATGTTTATAGCAGCTGCTGTTTTAAAGCCATGCTTGAAGTAAAACTCCACCTTATATATACTGCTATATATTGGCATTCATGTATCCACTGCTTTCCTCCAGTTATTTTGTTACAACGCTCTAATTTACTTTTACTTACCGTCACATATTTTGGTCTGTTTCATCTAACACTAAGGGGTTTCTGCAAAGCCCAGAATGCAGCCTGCTGAGTCCAGCCATGATTTATTTCATCTGATGGTAATGTATTATGTTACAGCAGGAGATGAAGCTTAATTTATCAGGAAAAGGGAGAGTCATTTCCCTTTCTCCAAACATTGAATGTCCTGAGGCTTCTCTGTTCTGTCTGACTGAAGTTGCCATGGGTGAAGATGGTGGGTGTCTGTTAAAATGATTAGCATTAGCATTTATTTACCAGACGCTTTTAGTCCAAAGTGACATATAATTAGAAAATAGATGTATGTTATCAAAGGCTGTCGGCTGAGATTATTTCCAGAGCAAAGTATTGATTTTTTTTTTTCTGTAACAGTGATGGTTCTGAGCCGAGACGTATATAGAAGCAGACATTTCATGTTACTGGAGTAATCATAATGTTGACATTGGTGGGGAAATAATTCAACGACTTCCTCGTGACAGACAGCAACAACAACTAAATAAATAAGTACATGGCTAAAAGAATTAAACGAACGTCTTATTTTGTTTTTGTCAACAAACACTAAGAAATATTTTAGGAATGTTTTGTCTGTTTTTTATTGGTCATTTATAACTGCATTATATATTTAATTATAGTTATCGTCACAAGACCCACATTTAAGTCTAGTTTGGTCTCGTTTTTGTCACGTGATAAAGGTTCATTGAACATATTTAGTCACTATAAGGCGCACTGTTAATGAATGGTTTATGTTTTAAATTCTTCATGTATAAGGTGCACTGGATTATAAACGCATTAAGTAAAGTCAAGATTATTTGATAAAAAGTATACATTTTTTAAGACAAAAAGTCACAATTCCCAGTCACTCACTAAATACAAGCAGAATTAATCCATATATAAAGTGCACTGTGGTTTTTGGAGGAAATTCAAGTCTTTTAAGTGTCACCTTATAGTCCAGAAAATACAGTAACCTTTTCTTTCCCAAATGTCATGTAATTTCCTATTCAAATATTGGTATGAACATTTTAGAAGCATCCAAATATTGGTATGTACATGTCCATAGCATCCACACGCAATTTTACGCCCATGCCTTAGGTGAAAGAAAAAAATCACATCAGCTCTTTGTGCTTTGCCAGTTAGCAAGAGAATTGTTCTAAATTGGTACAAACTGAAAAGCATTCTCACTATTTGAGTCCTGTTTCCCAGTCGACACAGTGGTAAATTAGTATGAAGTCTACAACTAATGACATATTGTGTGACAGATGAACAGCAGACACGAAGCATTTTCCTTGTGAGAGAAGAGCAAATATGTTCTGTTAATTGCATTACATCACAAGTGTCTGTTTTAACAAGGTTAATTGTTTCAGGGTAACTCTGAAGAAGTGTACTGGGAATTTAACTGTTGGGGTGGGGGTGGGGGAGCTTATTGACTTTTCATTACCCAGTGTTTTGGATCTATTTTGTGCCACATAAACAAATGACATGATTGGGAGTTTAGTGAATGGAATCAGTATGTGGGAGGCCCTGCCTAATGATAGGAACCAAAGCAACGGCAACAAGCGGTGCCGGGCACAACAAACCCCGCCCCCCTTTGCTCACATTTTACCTGGTATACCTTATCTCTTATCATTGCGAAAACACATTTATGGTGACTGTGACCTTTGACCTACATTCACCAAAAGTTAATGGGATCTATTCTGGACCACATTGCACCTTTTCTGAAAATTTAATAGAAATTGGTCCACTAGTTTTTACGTAAAGCTGCTGACAGTCAAACAGAAAAACAAAACAGCCCTTTGGGGGGTGGGGTAATTGGCACATTTCACACCCAAGACCATTCTACGGACCATTCTCCCATTCAACTTTCCTGAAAATGTCATGGAAATTGGTCTAGTAGTTTTTGTGTAAAGTTGCTGACAGACCAAAAAAAAAACAACAACCAAAAACAAGGCAGTCAGAGACAGCAGACCTCTGCCAAGGCTTGATTTTTCATTCACACATGACATGATCGAGCCATAGGTGTTGACCCATCTGATGTCCAAAGGTGAGACGATGTGAATGCAAAAAAGTGCAACATCTTATCTTGTCTGAATCCTGAGATATTATTACTTATGTATTTTAGCTGTTTGACCTTTAGTGTGAGCTTGACCTTTGACCTTCATTGTTCAAAATCTAATGGCTCTTCCTTGACCCATTATCTATCATTCCTGAAATCTTAATCAAAATCTGTTCAGAACTTTATGTGTAATCCTACTGATAGACAAACAAACAAACAGACCCAAATTTAATACGTCCTTGGCAGAGGTAACAATACCCCTCTCCCCTTTCAGGGGATGGGGTAATAATGGTAGAACAGGTTTAATCAGAACTACCTCACACCTTAATTCATAGAAATTTGTAAAACATGAAGGTAACATGCACTTCACCATATTTAGATTTGACTTTGCAGAACAAGTGAACCTGAGACATTACCAGGCATTGTTCTGGGTCAGGAAAGCTGATAGTACCATGGATCTAAATGATTCAGTGTTTTTTCTGTTTCTGGAATAAATCTGGAGCAGTGTAGAGTGATACATGTAAGAACTTGAGATAGAGTAAGTGGTTGTTTTTGTTCTGGGGTGAGTTTCATTTGTCTTTAACAAGGATCTGATGTTTTATTAGCTAAATGATAGAATACACAGACATGGGTTATTTTATTTATTTGACTTGTCTCGTAATTTTATCAAACCACACCTGGATCACTATATCACATGCAAGAAAAGAACAGAAACTGTTCTAAGATACAGCAGAAACTTAGAGGTGCAACGCTGCATTACTGTATGATGAACTGGGAAGTGAACTCTGAAGAGAGAAAAAACTCATTCTTGGGCAATAAAAAATCAGGATGTCTTTTCCAGGTGCTGACTGACATTCATTCATTCATTCATTCATTTTCTGTTAATTTAAGACATGCAAGGGAAATATTTAGATGGTCCAGTGTCATAATGTGCAGTACAGTGAATGGCCTGTCCACTAGGAGATTGTGGTATTCAACTCTACAGCAGAAATAAAGATGCCTAGCCACAGTTTTAAATGAAATTGTCTTTGTTTCCTTGGTTTGTCATTACCAAAAGTACTAGGTACCTGTGTAGAGGATGGATTTTTATTTCTAACACTCGTTTTATCCAAAGACAAGACTATATCATTAAAGGAGTGGCCACAGCAATTAACAGGTGAGTCCCTTCCATATTGTTTATGCTATTAGCATTAGCTTGACTGACAGTGAACATTCAGAGTTCATGTTTATTAAATACAGCTTATTTTTCTTCCCAACTGGTACCAGTACAAATTTTGTGTTTTATGGAGTAACACTAACAAAGCACTTAAAGGCTTCTGTCAGGAAGTTTAATTACCTGGCTAGCTTAGACGACATACACACCTAAGAATTTTACAAATCATAAATGACTGTATCTGTTCCAGACCCCACACATAATGACACAAATCAGACATTGAACAGTTTTGATCGTTATGTGTTGTCCTATAATTATAACAATTCTATCCCAAAATCTAAAATCTGATCCAGCAAGACAGAAATATCGCGTGATCAAACGTGATTTAACAACAACAAAAATTACAAAGAAGGGGATATGTAGGTACGGGTTAAATTAAACAAAATGTGAGTGGGTAGCTGACAAGGTATTGAAAAAATAAAAATATTTCAATAACAATTTTCAGAATAATTAATGATGAATCATCTAATTTGACCGTGGTTGATCCACATACGGTTTGTTTTACTTTGAAGGCAGCATTACATCTGTTTATATTCGCCCACAACCGTCATTGAGTAGTACATATTTAATGATAATTTGCGTTTTCAGCTGATATAAAGGCATTTAAATGGACTTACTGTGCATAGATAATGTGTCTAATAACAATTCGGATTCGACTGTGGGTCTGATATACGTGGGTATGAAAAAGTGGACCTGTATAAGACTGCTCAGGAGACATCGACTTTCCTCACACGAATATTTTTCATCGAAAATATTAAACAAGTTTAATTTTTACGATTGTCGGCCCGATCTGTTTCAGACTCCATTATCGGGACAAATTCACGATTGACACATCTCAGACTACATGATCATCTTATAGGACAATTTTATAAAACATACAGTAATCTGGTGTAGAGGTGGGATTTTGGCTCTTTTGGGGGATCCGGATCTTTATGGCGCTTTCCTTTCAAAGATCAATTTTGCCTTGGTTTCCCCCTCTCGAACTAGTGGATCCAGACAGGACTCCTTTTCCTGTGGCCCTGACTCATTTTAAATTCTAAACATTTCTTCCAATCTCTTAACGCGCTGGAAAATTTTGTTATTTAACGAACTGACTTTTGATATCCCTGCTGTTGACATACGCAGAACCCCCTGCCACTGTCGGACCCTTGCTGTGCTGTGATTGGTCAAATTAACATTCTAGGGCGGGGAATACCTACGTGTGTGAGTGTGAGTATTCCCCGCCCTGAAATGTTGATTGACCAATCATAGCACACCAAGGGTCCAACAGTAGGAGGGGGTTCTGCGTCTCTCTCTCTCTCGGGGCAAAAGTGGCACTTTTGTGTGCGCGCGCGTGTGTGAAATTTGACACCATAAGGGAAAAAAATTATGACAAAGAGTATGGATCCCACCCGACCGCGACTCGGCTCCCGTCGTTAATTTTAAAAAAGCCGTTCACGAACGTCACAACATTAATTTGGAGTTCGTCGTCCGTGGTCGGGAAATGGGAAAATCGGGACAAAAAGAGCCCGAATATCTTCCAAGTGTGGATCCCGCATTAGCAGCGTTAACTGATGTTAGCCTCAACTCTCTTTGTGTCATCAGGTATGTGAACTAGTCTGCTAATTAGCACGCACAGGTGTAACTAATTTGGGTGTGTTTAATGGCAGCAGTATGGGTTAACATTTAACAGTTAGCTGAAACTATGGTGTTCATATCAAACCACTTTGAGTCCTTTGGTCAGTGTTTTTACTTTTTCATTCCTCTCAGACAATGTATTTGTTTCCACAAAACGGCTCCATCAAGGGTATTTTGTTGAAAATTAGCCTGGTGTGGTGTTGTAAACTTTTCAAACCGTACTTAACTTGAACTGTGGTTATGGTACGAAAATAAAGTAATATTTTATTTTTTGAACTAGTACTTTATTTTCGTCACAGCCCTTCAAGACAAAACTGAACACTGTCAAAACTGACGTTTTAGGCCTGAATCATGTCTAACATGTTTAAGTGATAGTACTAATACAAAATACTTAAATTGATTCGTCACTAATAAAGAAACTGACGTCAAAAGTTGCAGTATGTGATACAGCAAGGAATGATATGGAAGGACATGAATTACTGAGAAAATAGGATTTACACAAAAACTAATGTTTCTCTGAGCTAGTAGTTCTACCTGAACATTGAACAATACTCAGTTTTAAGATTTATTGTAGTGAACGACTGGAAAGGTAACCTAGCCATGCTAAACTTCTACCGACAGCACTTGTAATGTGCTACAGTAGTAGTACAGTCACATTAGATTCACCTTTTGGCTAGATTTTCGTGAAACTGGCCGACTAATGACGGTGAGTCGGAGGGCGGGAATAACAAAGGAACGCTGTAACAATTCAGAGACAAACGACCGGAAGCACCAGCGAAGAAGAACAACGGGTGGTGATTTCGTTTTGTCAAAGATGAGTGAAGAATGTGAGAAATCGTACACAATCTTTAATTTTTTTACAGAAGCGACAACATTCGTTAAACTCCATAATCCCCAATTTATTTAGGTCATTCGTAACTTTCACCGGACTCACTCCTCCGTGAACTTTCCGGCGCTCTAAACATGTCTTCCTAAAGATTACGCTGATTGGTTATAGTATTTTCCAGGGATTTAAAAGACAACCTTTTAGCCCGCCTCCTCTGCCTGTGAAGCGTTCCTCGGCTATGGGGATCTTAAGTCTCCGCCCTTTCCGGGAGGTTCATGGGGCCTGAGATCGGAACGTTATTGAATGGTATTTAAAGGGAAATAAAATACTAAAATCGTATCTGGTTTGTCATGTGCCCCGAATCACGCACATGTTGTACTTAATAATAAATAACTATCGGTGTGCGTTTCAACTGCTTCTGTTCACCGACAGCCTCTCCATCCATGAAATGAATAGGGATCGCGTGGCTAGGCTACTGGAAGGGAGCTATACATGGCTTCGCGTGACGTTACCGCATAGCCTAGTAACGCACGCCGCCATTTTAAAAGGGGCAAACGACAGCTTAGCAACACTAGACAAATAGCTCTGTTACAATGTCCTACGACTATTTTAATAAATGTGTGCCCTCCGCAAAAGAACGGAAATTAGCAGGGATCAACCGGAGAGCTTTCCGTATGAAGTACCGACAGGTTCTTGGCGAAATGACCCCACCACGTGGCCTAATATCAAGTGGCCAGTCATCTACGACTATTTGTTGTTTTTCCCCTTTTACTAGGGAAAGTGATGTCACCGCGAAGCTATGTATTTTGTGAATTTGTGTACACCTATGTACATGCTTTAATAACTAGTGTAATTAACAACATTCATCATACTTTAATTAAAAGTATTGTATTTGTTAGCATGCTCATCACACAGAAAATAATTTTATTGACCAACATGAGCATTAACCAGATATTATTTCTGTATCCTGATGATGTAGTTAGTTTCAGCTGTGTTTGCAATTTTTAAAATAGTGTATTAATTCCAGATACGTGAGTTTAGATTTTTATTGATTGATTTTATAATGTGCAAATTGGTCCTAGATGTGCAGCCTTGTGATCAGGAGTATTTCTATTTTATGTTGATATGGACACAACTACTTGACAAATGAAACACATCTGTCATGTGGAGAACAGGTAGGCTATGTGCAGCTCAGTTGGATTATCACTTGTTTTCAAAGTGTGGAAAAAAGCAGAATAACATTACATTTTTCAATCTAAAAAAATCCTTACAGGATTAATCTTGTGAACATACAAGGTACCATTTGGAAATTGGATATCCCTTTGTCACAAATCACATTTAGATAAAGCACATTTTGAGAAGCATTTTTTATTACATTTCAAACATTTTAAGGCGAAAAACAACATTAAGAACCAGAAATCTTAAAAGTTCCCATGTGATACCATTTTGACCAGGAGATGTTTTGATGGCTTCACACAGACAATGTGGATTTAGAGGCTTGTCTGTGCCAAAGTACGCAGGCTAAAACATCCATGCGCCCTCTGGTTAAATTACTCTGTCAATACCAAACATGCTCAAACTGCTAATCTCTGCACATGCCCTCAGCAGGACTGTGCATACAGAGTTGGGAAACAAAGTTGCTGTGGTCTGAATCCTTCAAAGTATAGTTTATTTTAAAGTAAATTGAGGTGATTTGTGTTACTTATATATACAGTACAGGGGCATGGGAAGACTGTATCTGTTAATGTGTGGTAAACATGTTTTTTTGTTTGTTTCTTAAAGGTACATTTTTCATCACATACTTTTTGGCAGATCCTGCTCCTATTATTCTGTTCTTTTTAGTTGCTCCCAGCAGGACATTCCAGTGAGGCAGAAGCCATAATTTCAAGCCCTGAAACTGATAGACCCAAATGGGATGCAGCCATTTTAATGACACCAATTACACCTGCATGTTTTCTGCCTCAACAAGTCAAAACCTTTGCTGAGATTATGGTTTATTTCAAAAGAATCCTATTCCTTGAGATGATACTCAAACTAATTCAAAGAAATAAGTGAATTTATATGTGAACATCTATATGTGAAAATTAACAACCTCATATTTTGTACAAATGCTAGAAAAATACAAAATTAAACATTAGTAAATAAAGTTAGCCTATATAATTAGTCAAGTAAAAGATAAGGATTAATGTGAATATAAAGTTATACATTTACCATAGTTCTAGCTTTGTTTTTCTCTTTCAGCAATCATAATCCTTGATCATAGTAAACAGGAATGTACAAACATTCGACCAGGAGTCATTGCAGTATTCTTCTGCCAGCTTCTTGTTCCCAGGTTGACAGGATTTGACAGCTTGCGCTCTAGCTGGTGGAGTGAAACGAGGGACAGTCTTTGTCTGTGCTTTATGGAGTTTGAAGTGTGCATCTATTGCAGCCTTTCTGCACATACCAGCTTTCACCAATGCACTGCTGTCTTGGCACACAGTCCTTTGCTTCTTAAGTGCTCTTGTGATTTGCTTCCAGTAAAGTTCAACATTGGAGACATATTGTGGACAAACGGATGGCCTAGCAACATACTCACAACTGATGCTCCTGTCTCCCTTATTGCAGGTGACACTGAGTATGAAGAGGTCATTGCCCGTTGCAGCCCAAGTGCATTCTGACTTGTCTTTGGTCGTCAGTTTGCCCTTTATCGGCTGCACAGAGACAGATTTGGGTTGACGGCCTCCCTTTAAACCTGATCGGTCTCTGTCATATCCTCTGTCCACCTTTCGTCCTTTCCGACCGTGGCTCTTTTGACAGCTGCCCAATATCAGCTGGTGAGAAATACAAGCCAAGACCAGCAGGATGGTGACATTGGTGAGGAAAGCCATGAAAGCAGCACTGCAAGAGGATAAATTAGGATTTAGGTATGTAACCCCATAAATCATTTTACTCTCCTCAGAAATTCTAGTATAATCCCCTATTCTACCTCCACTACAGACTGAAACAAAACAATACAAACAGATGTGTAAATGCTATAATAGTATGCAGTGATGACAATAATCATAGGTTCCAAAATTACCTGTTACCCTATTAAAAATCAATTTAATCAGAGAAATGTTATTTTATATCTACTCCCCGTTTTTGTTACAAGTGTTTTAACCTGGACAATACCTTTTCAAAATCCTAAAACATACATTCAACCACGGCTGTGTCAGTTTCACATCAAAATTTCAAATTAATTACTGTTCATTTGGGCAAGAAAATAGTTATTTTCTTTATAACAGTTATTTTGTGAACACTGTTTGAGACTAATTGTTCAGTTGTTTTGGTTTATGAATAGAAATTAATGCAACAAAGGAAGCATGTGTTTGTGAAGCATCAGTGTTTTCAAAAGGACAACAATAAGTCCCTGAATGTCTTGTTGCCTCACAACTCAAAGATATTGAATATCAAGTTATTACTCAGAGGAGTAAAGAAACCAAAACATATTGATATTCATTTTCTTGATAAATGACCCACATTAACTAATTAGGTATAAACTAATTATTCCAGTAGTTGACAATTTAATGGTTGACAACAAATCAATTAATCATTGCCACACTACCCTTAAACTTAATAGCATTTGAGTACAATTTAAGATTTAGATGTGTTTATTTCAAAGCACAACCATCAAACCAAAACCAATCAAAAAGTCTAACATAAGAAAAATCAAACTGTTACTGCGCACCATGTGAGTTCCATGCTGACTGATAACATGGCTAGTTTGAGTACCCATGGCTAATTTGAGTACCCATGTTCCTATTAAAAACAAACTGTGGAGATGTAACATGTAGGAAAACTAAAATTATTAGTCATTCTTGTGGCACATGTAAAATGTAGGTATATCTGAACCCATTAGGAATATGTAAGGAATATTCTAGGATTTCCCCAAGGATGAAAATAATCAAGTAGTAGTAATGTAGTAAGAGGAATGTCTGAGAATATAAATAACAGTTTTACTCAGAAACACCACTATAGCATAATACAAGTGCATGGTTTGTGGATTATATAACAACTAGAAGTCTATAATAACAGCCAACATCCACTAGACACACTTAAAATACACAAACATTGACACACAACTTTCACTTACTTGACATTATATGGTCTTTTAATGGTGTTGAAAGATGAAAATAATTTCAGTCAAAATGGGGGAAACTAATCAAACCCATCTCAAAGACTTGTAAAAACTTGTAAGTACTTACCAGATTTATGTTGAGATATCAGGCCTAAAAGTAAATTGTTGTGACTGATCGTGCCGTCTATCTGATGAATTCCCACCTGCTTTTGATAATTTCACTTTGAGGGGTCTCTGTAAAGAAATGCAAATTAATCTGAGCTTTCTAGGACGTTCTCTAGACCATCTGTTAGTACAGTGTGCCAAACAAAAACTGCCTTGAAATATATTGAAACACCCCACATGTTTTGGCAGGACAAAATCACTGAATTTCACTCATTGAAAGTGCAGCATCAGCGACACCCAGAGGACAAATAAGGTACAGCAGGTCAAGTTTAAAAGCTTAAAACCTTGACTCTGTTGTTGTTGTTGTAATATTTAGTAGTCATTTGTATGATAAAGCTACTCTTCAGCCCATTCAATTTATATTAAATTACTGTGCATCTGAAGTTTTCGTATGAAATAGAAGTCATTTAAACCACTCACACAAATAATGGATAAATAATGTTCCTTTATTGAATAAAAACATTTAAAAATGCATAATTTTTTTCACCAAGTACATCAATACAGAAAGTGTTGCCTCTTCAGACGCATACAGACTCACAATTTTTTACTCACAGTGATATATTCACTTCACATTAAGTAATATTCACGATTATATACAAGTATAAATACATATAAGTAAAGTCAGGTTCTCTTTTCTTGCCTTTCTTGGTCCTTTTTATTAGTGTTGAAATGACACTTATTTAAATGTGTTTCATATAAGCCTTTGTGAATTATTTGGAAAGAAAAAGGTTCTTTCAGGCTCTTTCACACATTCTTGTAGCTGTGACCTTTGGAAAAATATGTGTGACTCTCAGTGGAAGGTGGTGCATGCATGCATGGTTTATTCAGAGACACTGCTGGTCTTCATATGTGTATGTAGAAATCACAGCAGTGCCATCCTTCCCCTGAAGAGAGCACTACAGTTCTTCCACCATAGATAAACACAGAACTGGAACTTCCCTCGGAGGGTTGCTGTAATCAGGCGTCAGAAGTTATCTCCATCAAAAGTGTAAATCTGTAAAAATGGCACATGGGGGGAAAAAGTCATATATAGTTTTATAAATGATGCATCTTTGTAGCTTAAGTAAATCAGCATAAACAGTTCTGTGATTTATTTGAAACTTTATTTAAATACCTTAAGTTTCAGTGTACTCAAACAAATAAATATGCACAGTAATGTGCACCAGAGTTAATCTAACACTTCAAGAGTTCATTTTAACACTACCTCAGTGAATATATAGTCCCTAAGTGTAAAAATATACATTTGCAGAGTCAACTTTACACTAGTAAGAGTTAATATTTTACACTAATTAGTGTTAATCAAGTTTTACACTATGTAAGAAGTAACACCCATAGTGTTATTCACATTCAACACTGAAGAGTTAAGTGTTAAGAAATACCTTTTCCAATGTTAAGCCTACTTAACACTACATAATCATAAATGAATTACTCCAAAGAGTGTTGATTTTTAACTATTTGGAAACCTGTGCCCAACATTGCCAAACTTTTTTCATACACAGATTCCGTTACAAACACTGTTTTTTCTAAAATAAACTATTGCTTTTTTCATTCAATGTCCAACTTCTCACTCAGTTTGATTGTCAGAGGTTAGTGGATGGGGCTTTTCAGAGTCATTATCTTTTAACACTGAAAGGTATCTTGCTCTTATTGGTGTCGAATTAACTCTGAAAGAATCAGTTTACTTTAACACTAGATATATGACACTGACTGTGTAAAACCTCTGTTAACTCCAGATATTTTCACCAACACTGGAAGTTATCTTTTTAAGTTCTACTCTGTCCATTGTTGGAATAACTCTGAAAGAATTAAAATATTTTGACACTGCATTTTTTTACACCGGCAGATTTACTGTGTATGTATAATCAAGAGCTGCAGCGTACCTGTCTTATTAACTCCGAAACAAACCGACAACGTAGGCGCAGACGCCTTGCAGTGACCTCCAGCAGTACAGGCGTGCGATCCTCTTAGGGTGACTCTCAAATACAAGTGGTGTGGGCTGAGCTCTGGTTTGCTGCGTGGTCTTGACCTTTGGCTGAACACGTGCAGGCTGCCTGGACGCCGGTCTTGTCGCTGCCCTAGAACCGTCTTGCTGAGCTCTGGAAGTTGAAGCTGATGAGAAAACCATCTGAGATTCATCACTGGCCATCCTACACATGTGAGGCTTGATAACCTTGGGTGCTTGGCAGGCGTTGAACAGTTTTCGGAGCCCCCACATCATCTGAATGAAGTAGTGGCGGGGGTTTTTGTTGTACGAGCGGCACGTGTACGGCTTGCCCACGTACTCGCACCAGTACGAGCGCTTTCCCTCGCAGGCCAGCTTCAGCTTGGTGTACTCCCCTTGACCGGTGATGATCATGGTGCATTGGTCCTTCGCCTTAGTGTTGAATTTGATGGGTTCGTTCCAGATGTTCTGCCTCCTGCCGTCGCTCTGACCCTCAGCGGGACAAAAGCAGCAGGCGAACAGCAGCAGCAGCGGCAGGGAGGTCCACATACTGTCAGACAGATGTCGAGGCTAAGAGGAGGAGAGTGAGACTGCTCAAACCTAAGGGCCCTCCAGCTTTTTATTTGCTGGGCACACAAAGGGAGAATTCAGGTTAGGGAAAAAAAACAAAAAAACGTACAGACAGAGGAGGACCAACGACACCAGTTATAGCTGTCTGCAGGAAGTAAAGGCCACATGTCAATCCAACCTGAAGGCTGCTGCTGATGCTTACAGTAGATGTTATGCAAGAAGTACATACTGTACTACGGCAACACGTAAAAGAAATCCCCTAAAGACCTCAGTTATGTCAATTGTACCTCACATAACCAGTTTTATCTCCTTTTTTTCACCAGAGGGTTCATATAATCACACCAAACATTATTTTCTTCAGATTCCTTCTGTTTTTACTAAGTAGCTCTCTTCGTTAAAAATGATTTGTCATACGTCTGAGAATATGTTTGTGAGCACCCGTCAAGTTCTTGCCTGTTTTTAAAAGCCGTTTGGAGCTCACAGACATGCAGCCCAACCTATCATTTTCCCTGCAAACATAAACACAATTAGATTGGAAACCATGGAGAAATGTGAGTAGAAATCACTCGCACATGGCAGACTGCAGAGTTGAGAATGGAGGATAGGAAGTTAAGTGCTGGGCCAATTAAGAAAGAACAGGAAACGTCTATGGTGGTTTAGCGATGTTAGTGGCATAGAACGCTGAAATTCAGAAAACTGGCTAAAGAAAATGTGAATTTAGGCATCCAGTATCTTTTATACAAGAAATGTCCTCTAAGGGATCAAAGTCTGTCTCTCTGTCTCATTGAAAAGGGCTTTAATATTTAGTTAATACATATAATTAATCATTCTTTCAATAGCATATTAAATATAACCCTCAAGTGACAAAATTAAAGTAGATTCAATGTTGTATTTTGCACAATTGCGTGAGTTTTTTTCCCAGGAAATTTTTTATTTTTTTTTACATCAATTTATAAAAAGCTATCTCATTCATTCATTCATATTGCTTGTCATAATATTGTGACTTTAGTGTTAAGATACAACCTGACTTATACAATATTTTCCCCCTGAATTTAATGTGTTTTGTCAACAGACCTGAGCCTTGTGTTAGCTTTGCCCTTTGGATCATTGGTAGACATCTTACATTTCTCAAACATAGAGTGAACCTATCATTTCCCCCCCAAACATAAACACAATTAGGCTGTAAACACTGAAGAAACATGAGTAGCCATGTTCAGTAAGTAGCCACCGTGCCAATTAAGAAAGAACAAGACAGGTCTGTGTAAGAGTGGGGGGTTAGCATGATTGGTGGCCCAGATAGTCTGAAGTAGGGCAGGATTTGTCAAAAGTAGCTTTGGTTTCAGACCCGTCTGGACAAAAAGGGTTTGGTTGTGAATTATGTAAAGAAAGTAATCAACATAGGCTATTTATTATATATGGTGGAAGAAAAGTGGGGGAAAGAAAATCACGATTAATAATTGTTTTTTTTCTAGGGATGTAATGAACCACCTTAGTTTTTGAAACTGCAAAAATGTCATTGATTTGTTTCTCACTTTCATAAGTGTCCTAATAGTAAAACTACAGTTATAATAAGGGCTGTTCAGTCTGTTTAAGTTTGACTGTTACACTTTCAAGATTGAAACAATCTCCTCTCCTCTCCTCTCCTCTCCTCTCCTCTCCTCTCCTCTCCTCTCCTCTCCTCTCCTCTCCTCTCCTCTCCTCTCCTCTCCTCTCCTCTCCTCTCCTCTCCTCTCCTCTCCTCTCCTCTCCTCTCCTCTCCTCTCCTCTCCTCTCCTCTCCTCTCCTCTCCTCTCCTCTCCTCTCCTCTCCTCTCTCCTCTCCTCTCCTTCTTCTCCTCTTATTTCTCCTCTCTTTCTTCTCATCTCATTTCTTCTCCCCTCTCCTCTCAGAATGCAGTATCTTGTTGTTCAATGCAATACCTAACATTTCAGTTCTTCACATTCCATCTGTTGTAGCTGGTGACATTTAGAATAAAAACATACATTATAAACTAAGAGGTAAAAAATCTCTTGATATATAATAAGACTTGATCATCCAGTGATTAAGAGAAAATTATCTAAGAAGTCGATTAAAAAAACATGTCACGAGTAAGTTATTTGCTGGTTTACATTCAGAGGATTTTCCTTGTCTGAACATTTTTTTTTTAAAATTTGTGCATATTGTTCCTGTTCTTGTTTGTGCACTCGCTGACAGGCTCAAAAGGTTTTTTTTATTTACAACTTATACAGATCGAAGTGGACAAAGATAGATTAATGTGACCAAGTCAGAACTATCAGCCCAGCTTTTGATGGTTAAATAAACACAAGTAAAGGCATTTCTCTTCCTTTGCTAAACACAAATGACAGACATAAAGGAGAACATGACCATATGATGGATCATAGGTGCAGTGACCTGGGCGCTGGTCTGTACATTAGTATTGACGCTGTAGCTGAGCCATGAGGCGAAGCTATTGATTTACTAATCAGCCTACATCCACCACCTGTGGTGGTAAACTTCAGCTGACGAGAAAAACGTCAGGATTGCAAATACAAACTGAAATGAGTTTTGTTCATCGGGTGAGGGTAGTAGGGCTGAACAATGAGCCAGGACTTTTTGGTCTGAATGGCTTTTCTTTAGTTCCTTTTTCATTAGAAAAAAAAAATAGTAAAATGACGTGATTTGCATTACATTGCTTATTTGATGTGTCGGCATGAGCATCTCCATAGCACCTGGTACTTTATTTATAATATCAGTTTTATTTTTATCACCATTAAAAATGGAAACTGCTCCCAAAAACTGTGCAATAAATCATTAAATAACAGTGCAATGTTTAATGATGTGTATATTGTGTATATATTTATAAAAAAAGAATAAGCTAAATATTGTATATAGCATTATTTAATTGATTTATAGAAGTGATAACTCTTATGAGTTGTGCTATAATCTTGCTGCTGTAAACCTGGAAATTCCCCTAGTGTGACAAATACAGGAATATCTTATCTTAAATATAAAAATCCTGCAATTTGGATAATGTTCCTGACCCTACAGTGGCTTCATTTACTCCCCGTAAGTTCAGAAATGTGGTATAAGCTAAAGGTTGAAGTAAAGTTTTTGCTTCTTTACACTGAGAGTGGAGGTAGTTTGGGCACCTGTTGAGGAGGGGGTGTCCCAGAAGGAGCTGCAGGAAGTTGGTGAAAACAGGAAGGCCTTGGTGTTTGTGCTTTCCCTTAAATGTACTAAGTGGTTTGGACAATGGATGGAATAAAAGGGAAATTTTCTTAGAACCACTTCTTCTGTTTTTCACTAGTTTTGCCTTCATCTGTCTCATATATAAGCCTATTTAAGCAGGGATAAGTTGGTATGTGGTTTAGTTGGTATTGCTTATTCACATGTTGTTCTTTGCATGAGAAAACCTCAGAATGAAGCTTATGGAAGATAATCATCTCCTATTGAAAATAGCTGACCAGTAACACAACCCAGAGGGTTCTGGCCGGCAGCATTGGCACCGCAGAGGAATGTGCATGCTGTGTTAAATTCTCAAGATACACAGTGAGCAAGCACACTGACTTGTGTTACATGTCATTTGTTATGAAATAAAACGTAGGCTTATATGTACATTAAGCATGTGGTGAGTACTGCGTGTGCAGGACATTCAGTCCTTTACTGTGTATGTAATGTCACATCTCTGCTCTCCTGACTTTGTGTATTAATTATATTTATTTGCTTTTAATTAAGGCTGTCAAAATTAACATATTCATGCAAATTAATCCATGATTACTGTAATCTGATAAAAAATATTAACAAAATTAACTCATCTGCAGCAGAATGACTCTGAACATCTCTCCTAATGCATTTTGCAGTTTATAGTCTTACCAAGCAAAAAAATCTGGCAATGTAACAAGTGAAAAGGATCTTGGTAAGTTTTTCACGATCTATTCACTGAAAATCAGTTCTTATATTTCACTGAAAAGTCCTTCTTTAGGTGATTTTCTTATTTTAAGATTTAGATTTTTTTTTTCCAGTGTGCAGATTAAACGTGAATGAGATTTAATCATGATTAATTGAAATGAATCCACAGCGACCCTTTAATTAATCTGATTAAAAATTTTAATCATTTGACAACCCCACTTTTAACTCGTTCACTGCCAGGTGAATGAGAAGTGAATGTTGACTTAAAATATAGTCTATATTATATATATATATTATACTACTATATGCACTTTATTATATTATACTATAATAAAAGACTAACACTGCATAAGTTTGGTACCCATTAAAATAAAGTGTAAACTGTTCATTTGGATTTGAATTGACACGTCAATGGCAGTGAATGAATGAATATGTTCTTTTTGTGTTATTTTAAATAAAAACCTCAGCCTTCCTCATTTAGATTAAATGGAGATATTTACTCAAAGAGAATACACTTCAAATAAATGAGTGTTTCAGATTATGAGTGATTTTGATGGACAAAGGACATTATAAAAACTAAACATAATTTCAATGAATGACACTGAAATGACTACAATGAATTTCAAAGTTTATTCACAATTTATACACTCTCTCTTTATCACCACAAATACTCTTCAGTGCCCACTATTGGAGCATCACAGTTCAAACCACTTTCCAGTTGATCTTAACTATCCTGATAGGAATCCTCCAGGATTTAGATTTGGATACATGCTGTATCTAGTTTTAGCACTTAGTAAAAACCATTCCGTTTCCTCCCAAAACAGATCACGTCTTGACTAGTGGCACACAGATACTGAAAAATGTCCACCTTAACAAGCTGAAATGAGTAAATACAGCCAATGGAGGTCATTGTACTTCACACATTGTATATCACACAGCGATTTTTTTTTATTTTTATTTTTTATTTTGGAATTTTTATTTTTTTACAGTGAATCAATTTATTTTGTAGCTGTTGTAGCTACATATACTGCAAAGCACCAAGATGTGTTTAGGTTTAGCTGTTCAGCCTGGTAGTGTTTCAAGGCTTTTTTTGGTAATTTTTGGGGTCACTTACTGTCTTTATGTAATTCTTTAAACTGCCGCAATATATAAAAGATCAAATAAAAAAAAGAGTATTAGTAGCATTATGTACTCCAATGTTAATGCAAGCATTAGCTGGTTGATCAAATAGCTGTTGTCGGAGGTAATTACAAAATCCCGTTACGTATGGAGTCAAGTAATTTCTTGTCACAATAAATGGAGATAAGCTATATTAAATATGTTGACTAGATTCTCATGGTTACATATTGTTTTGTTTGAAGTATCACAATTTGGATGCTAGCATTAGTTGATCAAGTCTTGTGAATGCTTCTTCAGAAACACCAGTTTAATAGGGAAGGTTAAAATCAGCTAAAATTGACTCAGTGTAAAGTTTAATACAGTTTTTTTTTTCTTCTGTGTCCATCGACTGGTTTATTCTGCAGAAAGTTAAAATAAATGTGTGTTAGGATGGATATTTTTTTCACTGCGTGCATCATTATGAGCTATGTAAGCCAAAGCATATTTCTACAAGCTTTCTGCTATTTGATTGACAGCGCTCACGAGTCCAATGAATGGATTGTCTAATTTTCCACCATCATTACAACACTGACAGCAGCCACAAATGCAAATACAACCTGTAAACACGGAGGTGAAGTGGTGGGAAAACTGGATTGGCTTGCCAAATGCGTTAGTGATAAAGTTCAGCATAAACATCTCAGCTAACAGACACATGAAGCAGTAAAAAACAATAAAAATAGCTTTTGAATACATTCACCGGTTCAATAGCTTTTAAATGTATCCATAGCTACTATGGGGTTTTAAAAAGCAGAGACAAATGAAGCACATTATTTGATCGACTGCTAAAAACCTGAGATCTAAAGTAATAATAATAATAATAAAAAAAAAAAAAAAAGGATTTGGCTTGAGAAAGTAATTCTCCACTGTAAAAGTATCGCCACTACTGTATGAAAGCAAAAAAGATCTCAGTAAAATGTCTTGTTAGTGACTCAACATACTGTAGTTTTGTTTTTAGGTTGTTAGTCATTTAGTTGCCTAGGGAACAATCTATACACTCGATATGTTTGTCAGAAAGTATCTGATAAAACAGCAACGCTCTGATTTTGAAAGGAAAAAGTCACCCACAGCACTCAAACACTGCTACAAAGCACTGGTTTACTGCTGGTGATGTTACATGAATGGGCTCATTTCGATATGTTCTGTGTAATGTTTGCACGTTTTGGGGTCATGGCCAGAATTTGAGGTTCATTCAGGTATTTTAGACCAGTCTTTAGTGTTATTTTACATTAAATAAACACCTTGATTGGAAACAGAATGATGATTAATTTTTATACATTTTTTTAATATAATGTCCCTTTCAGCACACATTTTAATTAAAATTTCGTAAGTAAAACTGGGAAAAATGCAATGCTGGGTCTCAGGAGGATATAATGGTGTCTAAAACGTCATTATCAGTGCATTGATCTGACCTTTTTTTCCCCTTCCCTTATATCTCTTTTCATGCACGCTTGAGTTTCACGAATGTTTCAGCAGTATTGTTTTTTCTGTTAATTATATTCTCATTGGCTCACTTGTGCAGAAATGCAACTATGCACTAAATCTGTTTGCATATACCTTTACTTAATCTACCTATTTTTCCATATGTTATTTAAAGCCCCCCCCCCCAAGGCATTTCTGCTTAGGTGGCTTTTTTAAAAAACATTTATTTTACAGCTACAGCTAAACCATTAAGGTGTGTCTTTATGAAACTGGCCCCAGTTCATTTTTCTTAGGTCTAATAAGAGACGATTCCTATTAGTAAGGATGAACTGGAAGTTATTGTAAAATGTCACAGAGTAATAAAACACCACAAATCCAAAAGCTAAAGTAGGGGCTTTGACACTTTTATACCATTTGAAGCAGTTGCAGCTCTATTAAACCTTGCAGATTGATGATGTATCACAGTGTTATAGCAGCAGTGGGTGGATTTTCCCCTTGAATAAGAGCATAATCTGTCATAATGTCAGGGTCAAACATACATCTGAAAGGCAACCAGTCATTTGCCCCAAACCAGCAAAGATGACGAACTGTCTTCGTTAACTATTGTAAACATTTTCAGAAGTGATGCTGAAGTTCTTCATTTATACATCCAGGAACAATCGTTTTCTATCATTTCGCCACCGAATCATCAAGTTCTCAGTCATTACGGTCCCACACACCCGTCCAACTCACACAGTCTGCAGTTAAAAAGGATGTTTTTTTTCTTGTTTTTTTTTTTTTTCTCAGCCACTCCTCCCAGAGTTGACTTGAAAGTGACACATCCGTCTTAAAATACAGGCAATAAAAGTTGGCCAAACTTGTCGCAACTTGCCTTTTAAACCTTCGTTTTACTCGTACTACCTTCCAGCCGCTGTTTTCTTAAGCTTAACAGAACGAAAACGAAGAAAAAATGAACAGGCATCACAGTTATTGTCACATCCTCTGGCTGAATGTATGTTCAGCTTTGTTTTACGTTTCAACAAATGTAAACGCAGACACAGCAGTCCTTGGAAAAAAAATTAAAATCAAATAAAAATGGAGTCTGGCTCAGATTGAAGAGTTCGATGTCCTGCAGACAGTTTTTTTTTGTAGTTTTTTTTTTTTTTTAAACGGTGGATAGCAGGTTAACTGTACTTCTCGGATGGTTGAGTTGATCACTGAAGACAATATATCCCAAAAGATTCAGGGTGTCCTTTCCTTGTATTGAGCTCTGTCTGCTCTCAGGGTTGGTAAAACACAGCTGGAAAAAAAAGTCACATGATTTAATTAGTAAGGCAAAAATAGTTTTAATATATTAGGTGGCAGTAACTAAGTAGAAGTACTTCCTTTACTGTACTTAATTATTATTATTTTTTTTAGGTATCTGTATTTGAGTAGTTATTTTTCTGACAACTTTTACTTTTACTCACTAAATTTTTTTTAAAATAAATATCTGGACGAAAAATAAGTTGTAAATCATAAATTGTGAGTTACTTTCTCACCATAATTTAGACTTTCTATCTCATAATTATCTATTTTTTGTCTCATAAGCATGACTTTTTTTCCTCATAATTTTGACTTTAATCTCATAATACAGACTTTTTATCTCACACTTTTGACTTTTTATCTCACGATTTAAGATTTATTTTTTTTGATCTCATAATTATGTGGGGTTTCCTTTTAAATCTCTATTTATGAATTTTTAATTTTTCATGAATTTCCTGTCTATACCCACAAAACTGAGTATCATGACCCAATAAAACACATTTTTGACACAGTAACTGACTTTTAAATTTTTTTCCTGGTTAAATATTACTTCATCCACAGCAAAAAAAAAAAAAAAGTTTTATTTTTGACTGAGTACTTTTTTTACACATCACTGCTCAGAGATGGTAAAAGTACTCCCATTCTGTACTTGAGTAGGAGTACAGCTGCTTGTGTGGAAAAATACTCTTGATAAAAGTAAAAGTACTGATTCAACTCCTTTATTTAAGTAAATAACAACTTCTCAATAGTAATGAAGTAAAAAATTAAAAAGTAAAACTCCATTTATTTTTTTTTTGCCATGAATGAAATAATAGGGGGAAAAAAAATCATAAAAGTTTCAAAAGTATCCAAAAAATAAACTCTTAAAAGTCTCTGTGTAGATAATGTGTTTGCTTGGGTTACAGTACTCAGTATAGTGGAAGTTTCAGAAAATTGACATAAGAAAAATACATAATTATGAGATAAAAAAAGTCAAAATTATGAGATTAAAAGTCCTAAATGTGCGATAAGAAATGTATAATTATGAGATAAGAAGTCGAAATGATCAGATAAAGTGACATTTTTGAGATAAAAAGTGACAATGGTGAGATAAGTCATAATTATAATATATGTCACAACAGTCACAAGTCGCATCTGTTTATTTTGAAAAAGTAATTAGACTATTCTGAGAATATAAGGAGAATAATGTACAAATATTTATGAACAAATGTAGCGAGTAAAAGTAAAAAGTTACCAGAAAAATAATCAAGTAAAGTACAAATACCTAAAAGAATCTACTTAAGTACAGTAACAAAGTATTTCTACTTAATATCTTTCCCAAATTTGGTGAAGTTTTGTACATTTTCCTATAGCCTGTCTTTCCAGATTAATTGTAATTGTTGCAACTCGAACATTACAACAGAAACCAAAGCCACTGTATCTTCACTAACCGAACCTATTACAGAGTGTTAAAATGAAACGAATAAATAACCTTTAATGTGATTTTATATTCTGTTGTTTCAATTACAAATCCACTAGACCTGAGGTTTTTCATTATCTTGTTCAATAGTGAGCTGCATTTTCATTCAGCTGCCTTTTTTTTTTCTTTATGTACAGCTGCAAACACTAATTTAGAGGGCTTTTTAGGGGGAAAATGAGGTTTTCACAGTCAATATGAGGATAAATTAACTGTTAAATAGACATCTAAACCTGCATTCCTCACTATTGATCCAAGAATAGAAACTCATATAAACTCATTGCATTGAATTAAACTAAATAACTTACAATGGTGTAGTTTAGTTCCAGTTTTCGAGGGCACTGAAAAGACAAATATTAGGGAAATATGAATTACATTTGGTATATATATAAAAAAAAAATATATATATAAAATGGATATTTCACAGTATGCTGTTGCTTTTGTTTCTCTTTGGATGCCCCAGGAGATTATCGTGGCTCTGACTGGGTTGTGAAATGAAAGTCAATGAGGCTTTCATGACGCTTCACACAAGAGTTTAAAAGATTCCACTGTGCTTTTTGTTTCAGAAGTACCCTGCTTTCTTTTGGGAGTGAGACGTTGCTCTGTACATCTTAAAATTAGCTTCATATGGGATAAAAAAAATATTGCACAGTGTAAGTTATCAAAGATAGATTTTAAATAATGGGTAAATTTTAAGCAGGAGGTAATAAAATGTGCTTGAAATGATAATGGCAAAAAACCTAATGTTAAAAATGTTTTATGATTAAAGGCAAACAAGATCAAACAGGTGAATTAAAGCATTTTTTACACTCTGAGGAACCACTTTTCTAAACTAATTGACATTTTGCATGATATCGTAGTTTCTGTATCTATCACTGAGACTCTATTTTGCACCAGGTTTGAACGTCACTGTCCTGGTTTTTATTCCACTTATTTAAAAGGTATGGTACACCTTTGATATTGTGAATGTAGTTTTTATTTTCCCGTCTTGAGGAGATTGATGACAATGAGTTGGATTTTCTCTAGGGATGAAAGGTTATATGTATCTGTATATGACAAAATAACAGCCATAAGAGAATAAAGCAATTACAGACAAGATCCTGGAATTACTCTTTATGAATTTGGCAGATATTTAATGCTATCACATTTACTACATTGCAACTAATATATGGAAACAACTCTGTTTAATCAGATTTTGAATTATAAAAGCCATTGAATATTTAATAGAATTTTTTTTTTGTCTCTAAATTGAACTAAGTTAATAAATTTAGAAATAAAAAAAAAATCAGATGCAACAATTTCAGACATGTATAATAAAGCAGTCAGTTTAATTCTAAATTTATGAACATAGTTAAATTCAGAGACAAAAAAAACCCAATATTTAATTTCAGTGCAAAAAATTTGAAAAAAATCAGTGTTAAAAATTCAATGACTTTTAAAATAAATTCAAAATCTGATTAGATTTGCTGCCATACTAATGGACGTAACTGCAATTATTTATCATAATCGGTAAAATGTAGTGTTGAAAACCAGGAGGATAACAGAAAACACCTGATTTCCATCAAAATACCTGCATTATTTTAAATGATTGTGTATAAATATCCTATACTAGTGACATAAAATTAACTGAATTAAACAATAACATCATTAATTACAATTGCTTATATGATTTCACATTAGAAAGGTTACTATTTTGCAATTTCAAAGTCAAAACATAACATACTATTACTAACTAATATTTATTATGGTCACAGCTACAACTCCACACTACTACAGTTACACATTTAATTCATATAACTTTATTTCCTGTATATAAACTAGTACTTTCACAGTTAATATCAGGTTTACTGTGAAAGGACACAAAGTACAACAATAAAAAGGCAACAAACGTCCGTGAGTAAAACAGCATCAGGGTATTTTTCAGGCTGAATTGCAAACCGACATGAAGTAAACAGTAAACGATTATTGTTTGAAGGATGACATTACATAACGAAAAGAGAGGTTAGCACAATAAGCACAGGCAGCGTCTCTGCTCTACAGCACATGACAAAGCAATCACATGTAATCAGACATAAATACCACAAAGGACATTTATGGTTTGTGAGTGGTTCCAAAATGACAATCTCACCATGATGGTTTTCCTGCAATGTCACTGTGAGCAGAAAAGCACTAAAATAAGCTGTGAAGAAGTGTCAGAAGGGTTAGTTAGTCAGGAAGGTGCAAGAAATCCAAAGAGAAAAGGTTTAAATAAAAGGAGAGAGGTGGATTTCATGATGACGCAGAGTGAGACAGCTGTGCCAAAGATGGATGTGAGACTGAAAAGAGGAAAAAAAACAAAAAACATAATAGAATGGTGTTAGAAAAACTGAGGTGTGATTCATCATTGTTGTTTTCCAGTACCTTTCTGGAGCCAGAAAAAGAGTCAGCTTTCTGTCACCAGTCGATGTGCCTCGGAGGAGCCGAGGCCCGAGGGAACCTGTTCATAGTGTCATAAGTAGGGATGCTACACACACACACACACACACACACACACACACACACACACACACACATACATACACGTAACGTTAACCGCTATAGGCAAAACAAAAAAAAAAGACTAAACCATCAGCGTGTTGTGACACCACTGCCTGCAGCATAAGTGGTTCACCAGGCAGAGAGCAGAACATTTGTCAACATCTGAACTAACAGATATAAACTGTGCGCTCTGTTAAAGGAGCAGAAAGTGCACTTTTTTGTTGACTTTTTTTTTTTCTTTTTTTGTTAGTGTGGATTATTTAACCCTTTAACTCCTGAGACTTCAGCAATTCCACAGTAAAAACTAAAATAAGCAACAAAATGAACAAAAATTACCAAAGGGATCAGTGAAATGAACAAAAATGAGAAATAAACTAACAAAATTACACGTAACATGAACAAAGTAAGACACAAATGGAAGACAATTGAAGAAAAATAATAAAATAAATAAACAAAACGTAGAAAAAAATAAACAAAAATATGCAACAACATCAACAGAAACGAATACATGTTCACAAAATAACAAATAACATGAAAAAAATGCAAAAAAAACAAAATGAAGTAAAAACAAAAGGGGAATAAATGACTAGTGTTGTAATTTGGTTCCAGTAGTTTGAGTTCGGGCTTTTTCTTTTTCAAAATCATTTGCTTTTTAACACCTGTAGCATCAGTTCTATCAACAAAATTCTCAGTAAAATAACATTTAAAAACAAACAAACAGATTTTTCTGAATTTTTAAACTAAACCATCCATTCAGAACGCGTCAGCGCTGACGCATCAGGGGTTAAAGGGTTAAATGTTTTGATGTGCTAAGTTTAACTCATTTTGAATTTATTATTTTTTTTTACATTATTCCTAGTGTACTTCCTGTTGTGAATGGGTTGTTGCAGGTTTAAAGGTGAAGAAAATGGGAAATGAATCAGACTTTTATGATGGTTTTTATGTACGTGTAGTGTGTTACAGTGCAGATTACTTTTTGCCCCTTTAAGATTTTCTTTTTGACTCATTTTTAAAACTTTATGGGTTTCATTCCAGAACTCTGCATCCATTTAAACACCGTAAAATGCGTCACTAGGTATTTTTTAAACCACTTGTGTGTGTGTGTGTGTGTGTGTGTGTGTGTGTGTGTGTGTGTGGTATTGATTTTCCGAACTCTTTTACAGTGTGAGGTGCCAAGTAGAAGAACACACTTAGAACCGAAACCACCAATGAATCAGAGTCATGTATCCACACACTGTATGATTCACTGAATACATTATAAAGTTCATTATTTACACACATCTGTGCTGTGGTGTCATGTCTTTGGGGCTGCTTGATATTGGGGAAAAAAATCAACGTCACGATTTTTTTCGGTAAATATTGATATCATGATTTTTACATTTTTTTATTTTTTTTTAAAGAAATCCCCTTGCATTTTTTTCCACATCGGCATGTTTGACCACTAGATGTCACTGGGGAGGCAGGTTTTGAAACTTCATGTAGTCGTGGAATAATTATTTCAACTGCTTCAGTGTTTCACTCTTCCCATCAATACAATCTCGATCAGGCGTGTTAAACTCGTTTTAGTTCAGGGGCCACATTGATCTGAATTGGGTCGAAACCACTAAAATAATAACATAATATATAAATAATGACAACTCCTAATTTACTTCTGTGTTTTAAAGCAAAAAAAAAAAAACAACCTTTAATTATGCGATGAAAATGTTCACATCTACCAACTGTCCTTTAAAACAATGTGAATAACATGAATAAACCAACATTTTTTCAGAAAACTAAATGCAATTTTAACAAGATTATGTCTGTTTATCATTTACACATCAATTACAATGTACGGATTATTTATTAGTGGATCTACAACCATGCAGTGGCATGACTTCACAACTTTTTATTTTAACAATCTCTTGATAACTTCACTTTGGAATTGTTTAAATTGGGAGTATACATAATATATATATATATAACTCTAAATGAGACAAACTACATTTTGAAGATATTGCCTTTTTGTAGTTCCATATTTTCCAGACTATATGGTGCACTTAAAGGCCTTTAATTTTCTCAACAAACAACAGTACGTCTTATAATTCCGAGCCCCTAGTTGTGCTTAGTAAGTAGAGTAAAACATACTGTACTTCACCATAATATTACAGTGTGTGTATAAGGACTGAACTGAAAAAGTCAGTGTATTGTGTTGCATTTTACATGTTATAATTGAATAATTTGGACAGCTATTGTGAATACGTTTGATTTTAGCGGTATAAGAGTGTGCTTTGTGACACGTTGTAAATTGTTATTGTAAATGTGTTTAATAAAGTTTGACTGACTGATTTATCTGACTGCTTTGTTTAATGTGCCTTATAGTCCAACTTTATATATGAAAACAAAATAAAAAATAAACATTCATTGACAGTGCGCCCCATATAGTGTGAAAAATATGATAATTTGACTTTAACTTTTCTGCATATGTTAACTGATGGATGTGTCTTTAAGGAATGAAACTCTTCCATACAAATGAATGTAGAGTATAAAGCATATGGAGGAGCAGTGAACAGCCAGTGTCTGCTCCTCTCTGTAATTTTGTTGTTTTGCTCTCTGCCTGTAGTTTATGTTATAGTAGGCTGGCTCTCCAAATGCAACGCCGTCCAGATGCAACTTAAAAATATATACAGTAACATGCAGTTAGATGTTTTTGTTAGATTAAGGGAAAAAAAAACCAAAATCAAAGGAGCAGCATTCTAAGCATCACACCAAAGCTTCACATGCTTGCCTCTCTCTGAACAAAATGATCAGGTGTACATTCATCGGACTTTGGCTGACTCTAAACAAGAGAAAACAGGAAGAACTCTCATAAAGCTTGACTGACCCAGTGTGCACTCATGCAAGGCGTTAGTGATGTGGTAGCTTCCCAAAGGCAGAAGTAATGGTAGCACATACGCATTACCATCAAGGGAACTGAGTAAAGCTGCTGTGATCGTGTCCTTTGTTCTGTTGGTCACATATTCACCATTTTTAAAGACAAGTTTCTGTGGTTAATTGTAATTTTTTTTAAACGGAAAAAATTTACAGTGATTATGATATGTAGTCATCAACTAAAAGTTCATTAATGTAAAGCCTGTGCTTTCATTATAGATCAACTACCATAGTTACACACTGACTGCATAGAATGTAATGTCCTGTGTATAAAGGGCATCTGTTTGTCAGTAATTTTTTTTTGTCTTGTGGCTTAAAATGAACAGAAAATAATAATGTATTTGTTTGACTACACTGGTCTACAAGTAAAATGCTTCTGGAATAAGACTAATGTAATTACTGATAAAGAAAACTCAACTCTTAAATGCTGGTTGGCTCAAGTTTGGGGTCCAAATGTGAAATTCTTAGGATTAACAAGAGAATAGATTAAAAAAAAAAAAAAAAAAAGAATACATTTTTCTAATTGAACGGTAAGCGGTAAGTAACACCATTGCACTTAATATTGATAGAAAGTAATACATTTTTTTTAATGTTTCGGATATCTTTTGGATAATTAAACATACACCAGGTCAAATTGACCTGGGAAGAACACTGCTGTTTCTGACAAATGGAACCAAACAGGACGGTTAAAAACATGAGCGTTCATCTTATTAAAGTATGTAATATTTAACACATTTAATGTCTGAAACAGATACTTATTGCAATTAATTATTTATATGAGTATTATTTGTCAGCTAAACTCCCAGTCAATATGTGTTCAGCTTATCTCAGGACAGACTGTTAATGACAATTTGCTTTATTTTGACATGTTCAGAACCTCTCAAAGCTCTTTATTCAGTCCACTTTTACTATTTTCTACCTTGTTTTTTCCCCAACTAAAGCTTTTCCAAACACAACACATAAATACAATTTATTAAAAAAGCTACCATTACTTTTCGGCCTTCATGCTGCTGATAAATTGTCGACCCCCAGGTATTTTGTGTGTGAATCAGCTCCCTTAAAGACATGCACTATGTCTGGCCACATCATTAAACGGCTTAAAAAAAACACCTCATCCCCAGGCATGCCTCCAGTCCCAGTAACATGCAGTCAACAGGATTAAAATAAGATTTACCTTGTCATCATTGGATTTGGAATACCTTGTAACCGCTCACTATGATAACCATTATTACCAATTTCCATACTGAAATAAAATGTTGTATAAAAAAGGGATGAAGACATGGCATGCGGATCAAACTTGAAGAGTAAAAAGTCTTTCTTTTTGAGTAGCCAAATAGGGATGTGAGGACAAAAACATGTCGGTAAAGCCTATAAACCAAAGATTTATTTCCCCTCCCCGTTTTTTAAATTTACATTTAAACTTAAAAAATACAGGTGGTCCTGTAAGGTAATGATTGCAAGAGCCCTTCATCATAGGTAAGGGACACTTTAAAAAGGTAGCACACGACAAGAAGCCACACCATCCACCCATATAAGAGCAATTCCAAGCTTAAAGACGTAAACCAGCACCAAGAATTTAGTAAACAAGTCTATGTACAAGATCCAGAGAAAAGCACAGAGTGAGAGAAGTTTAAAAGGAGAGGGAGGTGGATAAAATGTCTTACGTTTTCATGGGAATTGTCTCAATGCTATAAAGATGCACAAAAACAACAATAAAAAATGTTAAAATTGAGATGCACCAGAAAGGAATTCAGAAAAGATCACGCAGCGACAGGCGCCACATATCAATTTTGGACATTAACCACTGTTGGTTTTTGTGTAAAAAAAAAAAAAAAAAAAAAAAAAAAACCCCGAATAATTATAAGGGGAAGAAAGGAACAAAAAAAAAAGCCCATGAGGAAGAGTCTGTAATTTACTAACGTGTCATTGGTTATAAAGTGCAAAGTGCTTAACGGAGATGAATGAAACAAACTAAAAGATATGGAAAATGGAAATAGTAGAAATGGTTATCACAAAGTAAAATGCCAAGTCCCAGAAACAGAGGAACTACAAGAAGGAACACAAATGGAGGGGGAAAAAAAATCAACATTTCAAGTCATATATTAAATATAAAACTCTACATCTAAACACTTAGAAAGGAAACTGTGAAAGAAGAAGGATGTCCTGCAACCATATACGCTCAGGTAACAAAGATGATTAAATCTGGCATCAATTAAATCTATTCTATTAAACACTAACGATCACATGAACGTATAAATATGCAGTTGAACAGTGGAATACTTACTCATCGTAAACATCCTCTGTGTCCATCCTGCGGTAGTACTTGGCTAGTTTGATTGCGAAGATAATGCTCGGCAGCAGGAACAGAGTACTGCAGCCCAGACCCATCCAGAAAGTGTTCTGTTAAAAAACAACAAATGATCCATCAGTACCACCTGTTATTACTGAACATGAGGGAGAATAATCTGAAATTAACTAATAAGACTGCAGTTACAGCGGCAAAGAGGATCACGCATTATTTAAAGTAAACGGGTAAAACTCCAACAATTTTTTTGTATTTTCTTTTTCTTTGTTTCATCCTTAATTTTAGTCATGGTCAGAGGTGGTCAAAGTACTCACATTCTGTACTTAAGTAGAAGTACAGCTTCTTGTTAGAAAAAATACTCTTGATAAAAGTACTGATTCATGTCCTTTACTGAAGTAAAAGTAATAAATTACAACTTCTGAATTGTAATAAAGTAAAGTGTTCTTTTTTTTTTTTTTTTGCCATGGATGAAATAATACTGATATAAGCAGGAAAAAAACAGAAAAAATATACATATACAGTTTATATATATCCAAAAATGAATCTTTTAAAAGTGAGTTACTGTGTCGATGATGTGTTTTATTGGGTCATGGTATGGACAAGACATTTAAGAAATATTTAAAAGTCATAAATAGATTTTAAAAAAGCATAGTTATGAGATTTAAAAAAAAAAAAAACTAAATTGTGAGATAAAAAGTCAAAATTATGAGGAAGAAATTGATAATTATGAGATAAAGTCACAATTTCTGATTTACGACTTATTTTTGATACCGCCACATTTATCTACTTTGAAAAAGTAACAAGTCTATTTTGAGAATGTAAAGAGTATAAAGTACAGATATTTATACAAAAACGTAGGAAGTAAAAGTAAAAAGTTGCCAGAAACATACATATTCAGGTAAAGTACAGATACTTAAAAACTGTAAAGGACAGTAACGGAAGTACTTCTACTTAGTTACTTCCACCTCTGGAAGTAGGAAGTACTTCTAAGTAGAAGTACTTCATTACTGTACTTAAGTCAATTTTTTTAGGTATTTATACTTTACTTAGGTACAAAATCAGCACTTTTTAATCATGTTTTCTTCTCTGTTTTACTCACATTATACACACATTAGTTAGTACTTGATTTCATAACCATTGTTTTTGATGACTTCTGATGGTCTAATCATTATTTATTACACGATTCAGTTAAACAGAACATCTATTACACATGAAAGGTGTTACCAAAACCTTCTGAAACAGTTACGAGTGTTATTTAAATTTAAAATAGAGACCACTGCAGCTTTATGGGTACATCGGGACACATACATATGTTGTGAGTGTAGTAATACACACTGTACTGTAAACCATACCATAGTATAATGACGTGGACATATTTTTTGTAGTAATGTTATAGCCTCAACATATAAACATGTTTGTGTTACACTGGCTGTGATTTACAGTAGGTCGTAACACTAGTCTGAGTGAATAAGTACATTTTATTTATAGTGTCTTTGTGGTTGAAGCCAAAATATCTACATCTGTATCACTGGTCTACAAATAAAATGCTTCTGGAATAAAACCAACTACTATCACAGGTTCTTTCCCCCTTTTTTACCAACTGTTTTTAGCATTTATTATTTATAATAATGATAATACTCGTCTACAAGTAAAATATTCCGGAATAAAATTATTGAAATGTTCCCACATGTGTGTTACTGATAAAGAAAACTCAAGTTTTAAATGTTGGTTGGCTCAAGTTTCCAAGATAAGTGTGGGGTCCAAATGTGAAATTCTTAAAATTAGGGCATTAACAGACATGTCGACTCCTGTAGCACAAGTTGACTAAAATTTACTTTGTGTATTTTTGTGTATTCTGGGGGAAATTTGAGTACAAAAAACCAAAACGAAAAAAGAACAGTTGAGTGACATGAAGTATTTTCATCATCATTAATTGAAATTAACCCAAAACATCCTTATGATTAACTTGAGAGCCCTAAAAAAATATATTAAAATAGTCCTTCGAATGCAACTTTGATAATTGTTTCATTAAATGTCAAACATTTCCTATAAATACGATGATTGTGTAGTTTATTATTCATTTTCATGAATGAAAACATTGACATTCCTTGATTTATATTTTCAAAAATCACTCAAATCTCTAGGGTCATTACCATGGAGTCGAACAGGAAACTGCACGTCATAATTTCTGCCGTGTCCAAAATGTTGCTGAAGGGTTTACATGGTGCAACCTCCATGGCCAGCTACACAAAGTAAGCAGAACATAAAGAAAAGTCAGTCACAGCAAAGATTTAACACCACACATCCCCACAGTAGCAGTAGATTTCTCTGTTGTGCTTTTATGTTACAGACTAAACCCTTTCCTGTTGTCGCTGCTGTTGTTCCCATGATACACCCCTGTTCTCCCAAACCACAAAAACAACATATTGACAGTTCATAGATTGGCATGACTGCCTTAGGCTTCAAACACCCCTTTTCTCATTTTGTTTTGAATTCCTACAGAACTACTGCAGAACCGATTTAGCCACAAAAGCAAATTCCTCAGATTTATAGAGGTTGTAACAGTTAAATTTGTCTTTGCTATAATTGCTCCAAAACTGTTGCATAATTCTTAAAGATCTTCTGCCAGTAGCGTCTACATTAACCAATGTTTGTTTGACTAAAGGAGAATGTGAGAGAACAACCTAATGGATATATTAGTAATTTTAGATTTATGTTTTTATAAATGGAGCACGATCGTATTAATGCTTTTATTTACTCTTTTACATATGTTGCACTGAAGGAGATACTTTAATCTCATCTGTCAGTCAGTCATGAGCTTCAGTAAGTTAACACAAACACTTACAGATGTTTTGACCCACTCTATGTATTGATTGAAGTAGCCAACAATGGTTCCAATGTATTTTTGGGTTTCCTGAAGAGAGGGAAAAAAACTGTGATAAAATACGAGTTGCATGTCATTTATTCAGACCAAACATAAACACGAGTTAATTTTCTCGTCACCTGACTGATCAACTGTGTAGCATTTTGGGAGATGAGAAACTGGGCAGCATCAATGGCTTCAAGAACGGCTAAGACTTTATTCTGCAGAGAATGGAAAACAGATCTGGTTTAACTTCAGCTTAAAGCAGTGTTTCCCAACCTTCTTGAGCCAAACACGTATATTACATCACAAGGCACAACACAACAAGAAAAATGTTACAAAAAGTATCTACATACATACATATATACGTACTAAGGATCGACCGATACAGGTTTTTTTAATGGCCGATACCGATTTTTTCAAAAAATTTTTTTCCATCACCCTTGGCCGATTTCCTTAAGCCAATATTTTATGGCCGATATGAGTAAAAGTAAATGGATGAATAAATAAAAAATTACAAATGTTCCAGGTCTCAAGTTAAAAATGAATATTTAACAGTGTGCACTGTGCACAGTATGTTACTTGTTTGTAACTTTAATTGTGTTAAATATTTTATGTATATATATATATATATATATATATATATGTATATATATATATATATATATATATACATATATATATATATATATATATATATATATATATATATATATATATATATGAGTTTAACATGTGAGAGTTACTCAACTTGAGATATTTAATTTTAATTGTAGCCTGTTTTGGTCATAAAGTCTAATATTGTGACATTTTACTAGATCATATAAAAGATTTATGAATGTCTTTGTCATAGTTTGACAAACTACGGGCCCCCAAACACCATCTTGCTTAAGGTCCCCACAAAGCTCAAAACATCCCTAGTGCTGTAGCACACTGGTTGGGAAACACTGGCTTAAACAGACCTACAGTTTTCTGAATGGAGAAGTGGTGGTGAACTCACCGGCAGGTCTGAAGCCGTTCTCTCCAGGAACCTCATACTCTGATTCAATGCGCTCTTTATGAAGGAAACAAATAGTACAAATGAAAAACTGCACAGTCAAAAGGCACAGGGGTCATTTTAACAGCTGGGTTTAGACACTGATGAAACATAAGGGGAGACCAGGGACAGCTACGACCGACATGAGGAACAATACTCTGCCTTTAATCCAGGCATGCTTAAGAATTTTGTTCCAAAATTAGAAGCTTTCCCTCTTTATAAACTGATTTACATACAGTAGGTTGTATGTAATTACCTGAAATCACACAATTAGTCATAATGTATTCAATAAAGAGCTGCAGCAATTAGTGAATGAATTAGTTTTTTGCTGTGACATTAATCTAGACTCTTTTTAATACTTCGTAAATCAATTTAAGGAATCCTCTGATTCCATTATCTGATTGTAATATTTTCTATTTTCCCCCTCATCTGTTTTATCTGACCAGTGTAAATTGATGATTCAAGAAAGTAATAACCATCACATTAAACCTTGGTAATAACTTTCATTTGGAGCTCTAATTTTAAATTAGAATTAACATCATAAAGCACATTTCTGTTTCTTGGATTTTGCCCTGCTTATTTTGGTACAAAATTCTTTTTTTTTTTCCTTTTCTTATAATTCTTAAGTTGTTTTATTTACACATGACAACACACAAACAGTGACATTTAAAAATCTAGCAATAATCACTCAAATCACCATATATTGTCAGAAAACACATCTGTTTTTCTAGTTCTCCTTATAATGGACATGACTATACAATGCACAACTTGTTCAACAATTTCTGCTTACCCTCGCTTTTACATATTTCTTGAAGTTGAGAGTAGAAAAAGGAAAGAAAAACATAGAAAAAACATAAGAATCTGTATTGGAGTTTATCACTTATTTGAACTGATAGGAGCTGTAAATCAGTAGTGTAATTGGATGGTGCGGACTTTGACAGACATTATAAAACAGAATATTTAATGTGTTTGTCACACACCTTAGCTGTGGAGATAAAATACACTACATGAAAGACTCAAATATATCTATTTTTTAAGGTAAATAATGTCCTCCTAAACAGACTTTATGTGGTGCAGTGCAGTAAAATGTTCAAAGTTAACTTTAATATTGAGTAGCAATAGGAATCTTTTTACCAGTTGAGGTAATTAATAAATAATGTGAATAATAAATAAATAATGTGGTTATTTTGATCATTTATTCATTTCAACAATTAAACAAATGCTTCACTAGCTTGCTTCACATACAATAAGTTTTATTTAAATACCTTGCCATTAGTCATTTTAACAATGTTTATAACCTTCTTCAACTTTCATCATTAGAATATAATAATAATAACTTATTAAATGGCTCCATATTTTCTTCTCAGTTTTTTCTTTTGCTAATAAATGATGCTAACTTCAACTTTTTGCCATTGTTTGACTGCAAAAAAAATATTAAATTAAATATTTACTATTTACTATCCTGTAACAATAAAACGTGAACAACCTTAAATGTCTAAAGAAAATTATACAAAATTTGACCCATTTTCTGCTTCTGTTACTACGACTTTAGTGTCTTTGTAAAACTGATTCATAACACATGGGCAAGTGATAAATTGATGCAGAATATTATTAAAATGGCCCTTATTTTCCTTATGAAATTTAACCTTTTTTTTGTAGTTGGATAGTTTATAAAAGGATTTTCATAATTTAATGTTTTTGGGGTATTTTGCACTAAAACGAGGACAAAAATTTGGAGTTGTCATTACTTTTAGGTTATTATTTTAGGTTTTATTTTACTGGTCTGGCCCATTAGTTTGAAACTCCTGCAATAGGAGAATAAGGAGAATAGGATGCATTTGATGGTTGAGTGGAGACTGTTTTTATTCTGAATTGTATTGATTTTAGACTTTTGTTTTATTCAAATTTTCAGGCACAGATTTCCTTGATTATGCCCAGAAAAAAGCAGCATCAGCTAAGTTAGGCTCTAAATTGAGAAATAACAAACCATACATTTAACACTGTAATGCATATTTTGCCTATAAACCTATTTCTGTTATTTTTTTTAATTGGGTCCCCATCTTTAATTGTTTATGTTGGTTTGTTTGTTTGTTTATTGGCCATAAAAGTACATAAAAACAGTACAAATGTGGCAAGGATGACACAAAAAAAAGCATTTATGCTTGTTTCAATTGTGGTCACTGAGTCACAGACAAAAAAAATAGCTACATACAAATTAAAAACATGGAAAATATATAACATGATATGATGTTAAAGACAAGAGAGGTTATAGAGTGGTTATAAGATGGACATTTCCTTAAAAAAAACACGACCAGATGGATGCGTATGAGCATTATGGATCTACTCCAGGCACATCTGGAGTAGAGACTTCAGGAGGAAACTGCACAATGGGTAATTACCATGGACTGCTCCATGGGGATGATCTGTTGAGTGTGGATCTGCTGCAGAGTACCAATGTGTCCTTTTAGAGCGTTCTGAAGAGGACCTCTGGGCTAAAACACACAGATGCACAAAAAAATACTCATTTTTGTAATTTGTGGAAGCAGAAAATAAACTGCCAGAAAATAACCTCTGGAGAACACCCACATCTTGGGTACACAGATGAAACTTAAAAAGGAAAATACTGTATGTTAATGTTGTGTTGACTGGATGGTGTTCATACCATGAGGTCTGTCTGGGCCTCCAGCTCTCTGGCATATGTGAGCAGATCCACAGCAGTGACTCCTTTATTGACCTGGTGATGGTGACATTAATATGAAGAAATTAATTATTGGTGTTGTTTTTTGCTGCTGTGGTTAATTCCTCATTGTCTTGGGCAAAAGAAGGAGAAAGAAAAATAGGCCCCCCCCCAAAAAATCGGTCATTAAAAAAAAAAAAAAAAAAAAATTGCTTTGCAACTTGATTCCAGTACAGCGTAAATATGTAATGTCTCAATAAAAAAGTCCAATAACACTTTGAGATAGCCTTGTTTGTTCTAGATGTTTTGACTGATTCAAATAAATTCATGGTTAAACTCAAGTTTATTTACGTAGCACGTTTAAAACAACTCAAAGTGCTGTACAAAGATGTGATTAGAAACATAAAATATACTAAAAGTACAATTATGTGTATGTATTATTTGGCTAAAAACCTGCTTTATTGTATCGATGTTTGTGGGTAGAATACTTTGTTTTGAAAATATAAGACAACTTCTTGGAAAAAAACTTTTGTTGGAAAAAAAAAAAGCAGTGTAAACACATTTGTTTAGCAGAAACGTATCTATTTTTTAACACTACGTGAGTCATACTGCAGGTCAGGCTGTACTTCTGAACTGAGGCCTTAAAGCTTTATCGCTCCCTCAGGAAAATAAATGTAAGTAAACCAGACAGGTAGTGTTGTAGTTGACAAGGAATGCCAAGTCCTGGCTTGTTCCTACAGTCAGTTTGCCTTGGCAGCAGTGGTTTTGGATAATCAAGATTCATTGGTCCTTAAAGAAACATAGTGTACTGTGTCATGTTGCAGTGCTTATCAGGTAAAGCACGACTGCCTGCAGTATGTTAACTGACAGTCAAGAGTACGGCTGATTAACTTAGCAGTGCTATTTCTGGAAGCATACCATTAAAGTACATATCGAATACAATCATAACACACACTCACTCACTCATTCACTCATTCACTCACTCACTCACTCTAATATTCAGACATTTTACCAATACACTGATATTAACAGTGAACTAATACTGATTAGCTTGTGTTTTTCAGTCACCTGCAGTGTTATGAAAGGCATATGCTAATATTTTCTACAATTTTTTTCAAAGGTATCTACTTCAGAAATTACATGTGCTCAATCTTGCATACATAATGTTAAGATGAATCAGAAAAAAAACAAACAAAAGTACAGGTTAGTTCATGTTTTTAATATATATAATGGTGTGTTATTCCACATATGGTGGTTTATGTACATGTATACAAATAGATTTGTAAATATTCCACGACAAAGAACCTATAAATTGAATGGATCATAATGTGCAGACAGTGTTTTGAAGTAAATCTGAGACCAATATTCATATTCTCTATACTTGTATATATTTCTCTCTCTCTCTCTCTCTCTCTATGTCTGGTTTTTTTGTTCGAATGTGTCTGTTTTTTCCCACATAAAATAGGGGTCTAAATGTCCATGTCACCTCTTCCAGGTAGTCAGCGTGGTTGATTTCAGACAATCCAGCCTCAGAGAAATCCAGGAGGTTCTGCCTACCCTCGGCCTCTAACAGGATTATTCCCCTCAGATCGATCTTAACGCTCCCCAGCTGACCCACCACATCCTTAGTGAACTGTAAACACAGAAAAAAAGGAGCCATGACAGGTCAGAATTCTACTTATGAGCTTGTATAGATGTTAAAGCTTCCTTGATTTACAAAAAAAAAAAAAGTGGTTTTGTTTGTTTATTAAATTACTACCACATCAAAAACAAACAGTACTGTGACTAAGGAGAGTGAAAATCATAGTGTATGTCTGTAAAAATACAAATTGGCAAATGGTGTAAGTACATAAATGCTGTAAACATGATGAAAGCCAAACAAAAATGCAAAACAAATGCCATTTGGACAACTGATATAGACTAAAAAATCTTAAAGACGTGGTTTGGGTGAAGTACACAGAAGTGGTATCTCTTGATGTGTTTATTCTGACCAGTTTCGTGCCTTTCTACTGTCCTCATTAGCACATTTCTGCATTCCTTCAAGAAAACGTAATGTTAAATGCATGCTTCTCTCTCAGCTATTTACTTAACTACGAATCCACCAACTGAGAAGCAAGCAATCGAATAAAAATAGTGGAGATGTTAATACTTCCTGAAATACTTTATTAGTTATTCATTTTCTGTCTGCTCTTAAGGCAGCAACCATACTGAGATCTAACCTTGGCAAATATGATTTTCACAGAGGAGCTCTTGAATAGCAATATGCAATTTAACGGCCAAAAAAGAAGTCAAAATCTTTTTTCGTGGCACTATAAAGAGAGAAAAGCAAAAACGTTGGCAGTAAAGTTGTTTGTTCCTCAGATGACATGGTGCTGAGTGCTGACTATGTATGTCCAGATGACTTGGATTTCCCTAAAGATGAAAAATATCCATCTTATTAAACCACTGTGGCTACTAAATCAAGTCCAACTGAGCGCCGGAATGAATGAATTAATGTTGATTAATGAAAGACTGTGGGCCGTTGTGAAGAAATATCAATTTATATATCTGTCTATATCTTTATTTAGACGGGACGATACACATTAATGAACACATTTATACATGTCCGTATAAACATGAAAATATGCCAGAGTTAGCGTCAATGCTAATTTTTATCCACAGTTCCCATTACATGAGTCTCGTCTCTTCATCTGAACCTGCTTTATCCTCACTAGGGTCACAGGGGGCCTAATCGGGCTACAATGGGTGAAGGCAGGGTACACCCTGTATGAATCTCCAGTTCATTTCAGGACTGAACATATATAGGGCTGTGGATCTACAATTAAACTAAATATTTAGTAAAAGGTGGAATATTTTTAACATGTATAGACAATCTCACATTCACACCTATGGGCGATTTAGATTAACCTATATCCACACAGACACCAATATAATATAATAACCTATAAATAAAAAAGTAAAGTAAAAAAAATCCTCTATATATATATTTTTTTTCATTTAGTGACACTAAATCAAAGTATAATTTTACCCCAAAAAATTTCAATAATCAGAACAAATATGAAAAATTGGAAATGTCTTCAGAGAAGTACGGGTTAGTACAATTTTCAAAATATTCCACCTTTTACTAAATATTTGTATGTGTAAATAATAAACTAAAGCCTAATATTGTTTGTTTTTCATGATCTCAATTTGTAAATGCAAAATATGATTGATGAGAAAAGCTAAGTATTAATTGAAAACATTCTAAAAGCATTCTTGCCAAGTTCAAGGAATCATGAATTGTGTGTGGTTTGAGTGCTTTGCAGTGCAGCGGGTGACACAGTCATCCAGCTGTTTGTGGAGCCTATATAATTTACCTATATATTACCTATATAGATATGTACAGTCAACAATCTGGAGGGGGGGGTGGGACGTGAAGTGGTGTCATTAGTTAGAAATAGGGTTGAAGATGGACCCGTTGAGTTGAATTAATGAAGAATTCAGACCGAAGCAGAGCATTTACAGTTTATGTAGACGAAAGGGAAATGTTTAGAAATGCATAATTCAATTTAAAAAAAGCTAAATATTACTGCTTGGAGTTAGTTTCAGTGTGGACAAATGAAGAACAAAGAATATTCATTAATTGAATCAGGTAGAAATATTCATAATCAGAATACTTAATTAATCCCCAAGGGAAGTTCTGTTTTCAACAGTGCTCCACTCAACATTTTACATTGTACAAAATATAACATGGCAGTGCAAAAAGAAAGTGCAGTGTGTTTTTTATATATATATATTAAAGTCATGGCCACATTTTTTACATCTTCTAATACCTTCACATAATTGTCTGGAAGAAATTCTGACTGAAATGTTTCTGTCTGTTACTTTAATCACACTAAATAATCAAAATACATCCCTCATGTAAAGCAAGCATTGCTTTTAAACAAGGTCTTTTCAAACATATGCAAGTTTGATATGAAGCCAAACGACCGCAGCACCAACACAGATGCAGCTCAGGATGTATCAGCTGTTGGTGAGAAGGAGCCAAGAAAGGCAATCTTGCCAATTGGCAGATAACAACTGACTGTCTTTGGTCAGTAAAAGCATCTGGCTCAGGGTCAAGAAGATAGAAACCCCCCCCCCCCAAAACATCAATGTAATTTCTTTGCCATGACATGATGTTACTGCTAAAGCTCGTTAAAGCTTTTGTCTATTAGCACATGCTTTGTTTGAACAATAATCTCATTAGGTGGTATGAATGGAAGTCTGCAGGAGTCAAGATCTCAGAATGTGCTGCAATGTTGTTGAAATTATCATATCCAAATCACATCCTTAGTTTTGGCTCAGATCAGCTTTACTCCTGTTATACAGTGTGTGGACCACAAAAACCAATGTGGTTCCTTAAACAAGTGGAGGCAGAATTTGCCCCCAGACCATCGACTTGATGTAAGTTGTAAAATTGTCAGTTAATTTATTTATTTTTTATCTATTTGGGGAGTATTAAAATGGTTCATAGTAATGGTAAAATATAGTGTTGGCACTAACCCAGAACCCAGAAAAACAAGATAGATTTACTTGTTTTGGATATATTTTTCATATATTTTTATGTTTCAGATTAATATTATTACTGTGCAGAGGAACAGTAGAGTTATGTTTCTGTCTGTGTTTATCTGTTTGTAGTTTGTTTGCCTGTCTGTTTGATAGAGATAAGATAAGTTGAAATGTTACGGATGGATTTGGCGGAAATTTTCAGGAAATGATTTTTGGTGGTGATCAGTTGGGGGGGGGGGGGGGGGGGGGGGATAGCACACGTATGTCTTTTGTCATTTGGTGGGTTGGGGCAGACTCACATTCACCTGCGGAAGTAAATGTGAAGCCAAGTGCTCATTTGGGGGGTGGGGGGGTTATTTGCCTTGGTGGAGTCTGCGCTCTTGAGTGCTTTTCTCATTTGTTTATTTTTCTTTTAGCAAGATAAGTCAAAAAGCTAGGGATGTATGTGGCTGGAATTTTCAGGACATGTTGATACTGGCACAAGGAACAAATGATTCAATTTTGGTGGTGATCAGTAGGTGTGTGTGTGTGTGTGTGTGTGTGTGTGTGTGTGTGTGTGTGTGTGTGTGTGTGTGTGTGTGTGCGCGCGCGGTGGGGGGAGGTGATCTGCCTTGGTGGAGTCTGCACTCTCTTGAGTGCTATTCTAGTTATTATTGTGCATCTTATAGTTATTTTCCGTTGATGCTCAGTACAGTGTAAACATTTCATATAAGTTTTAAAAAATACATTATACAGCATTTTGTATACTGTACCTGACTGTGGCACATACAGTACCTACATACAGTATTACTTTTTATATGTAGTACAGTACTTGGAGCTGAAGTAGTATACAGTACTTAAGTATAGGAAGAATGACAAAACTATATAATTACACAGGGATATTAAAGAGGAATTTTGAGGGAGGTCTTACCCAAGAGGAGTAGTGGAATTTCATGAACAATGTGCTTAAAATCACATAATTGATTTGTTGTTTTTATGATATGTTGTCTTTTACTGATGATTTTTGATATTTTTATTGATAATTTTATGGTGGTGCCAAAGAGACACTGCTAAAATGTAGTTTCATAGTGTTTCATGACAGTATTCTATTCTATTGTATTCTATTCTTTCCTGTTCTATTGTTTAACAGTTAAGTTGAGATTTGGTTTAAAGCAGATTGTTTCTATAACATGTATGACAGTTTGTCCAGTATACTGACCAGTGTAGTATTCAAGAACGTGGAGATGTTAAAGACTTTGTCCAGACGCAGTGCTAAGTAGATGCCTCTGTTCTGTTTGCAGGTGCTAAAAAGACAAACACACACACAATCATGGCACAAAGACAGATGAGGGAGATCAATTTAGTTCCATTACATACATCTGCTGCCACCAAGTGAAAGTGAATGGAAGTACATTTGTTTCAGCCGCATACAGTACATATATATTTATGCTCTATATATTACTTGTATACAGTATTTGCAATGTGGAAGAGGTTTGTAGAAGAAACTGCACTGTATTTGGAAATATAATACCCCATGCTATCCCAGTTACAGAGAATATACAGCCTCTCACTGGAAGAAGATGATGAAAGATGATGTAATCACACAGAAAGCAGCTAAAGGAAAAGGCACCATGGATAGCAAAGAAACATTATGCTAATGAGCTAACTGCTTGAGATTAATAACATCTCCCTCTGTCTAATTTGCATCCTCTTCCATGGAAATGACTTGCCTGATGCCTGACCCAAAGCTTGTGCCCTCAGAAAACTTAGGCCAAATATAAAGAGCTGCTTCCTCCAGTTACGCTGCTTTACTATATTATAATAAATTACTTGTCTTTCTGAAAACATCCACCGAGTAATGTAACCAAATGTAAACATGAAATGAACAGAACACGACATGTAGAAATGTAGAGTGCGCTGCAGGGAGAGTAATAGCATCAAGTCATAAGAACAAGTTTGCTTTGCCTGTATAAGCTCTCTGCCGTCAGCTCCAGCTCAGAGTCGTTGTACATGTAACCGGGGATGAAGTTCTTCCACTCAGGACTGACCAGATATGGGGTGTCCACCACCTGATAAACACAGAAACGCTTTGTTTGCTCACTCGGTCTACTCAAACGACAATCAGATCAGTCAGGAAATTGAAACGATTAAGGACTCAACTTCAATCTTGCTTCGTAAATTAAGTTTATACTCCTCACAGAGTGAAATGAAACACTGTTTTTTTCCATTATATAAAAAAATGAGCACCTGTGGGGTGATAATAGTGTACCAGTTTAATAAAAAAATATATTATCTAGTATGGTGGAAAAAATATCGGGTTCATATAGATGTGACATTTAATTGATTATCTGTTATTTCATGTTGTTAACCTCATAACATTAGGCCACAGTGCTTTATTTTCCATTGCTTATTTTTATTTTAGTTGGCTTTTATTGTACTGTATGTAAAGTGTCTTTGAGTGCCACGAAAAGTGCTATACAAATAAAATTTATTATTACTGTTATTAACATGTCTTATTTTTTTTCCCAAGTCAAAGCCAATGATAAAAAAAGCAGCAGTGTTAAGAAAGTAAAGTTACACAGATATAACAATTTGGCCAACATTTTAACTTGTAATGACTTTTGCTACGATGCTAACAATGTCTTATATTGCATTTGTAATATTCTGTATTGTTTTTTGTAGTTCAATTTACAAATAATATCACTCCCTTTATTGTTGCTCCTTAATAAAGATGACTCACATTTGTATTTTTTTGCACACCCTGATTTAAGTAGCCTTTTTTTGCATTGACACACACCTGAAAGTAGATCAAACTAATCCCAAACTTGTTGTTATTTCTGAGTTGTTTTGACCATTTATACAGTTTAACTAATTAGATCAATTGTAATTGCAGCATTACATGTCTTTGTAATAGTCTCTATGATGTCCTCTGGAGTATATTTAATCCATGGGGAAAGTACAGTAGCCATCTAGCCAATGTCAATGAGGCAATACCTATTGATTTTAAATAAATATTAGAATATATTTAGGATGGTATAATGGCTGTACTTGCATTACATTTTTCCCATTTGTATTTCCTTATATACAGGGCTGACGTTAGGCACCAGATGTCCCACAGAATTAGAATATTAAGCGACTGTATTTTCTCGACTATAAGGCACACTTAAAAGACTTTAATTTTCATCGCAGTGCACCTTATATATGGATTAATTCTGGTAGTACTTTGTGACTTGAAATTTTGAGTTTGAATCTCATAGTTTTGACTTTTTGTTGGATAATTTGGTCTTTTTAGCACATAATTTAGACTTTTTGCTGAATTTGGATTTTTTAATCTCATCATTTTGACTTTTTAATCTTATCATTTTGACTTTTTAATCGCATAATTTTGACTTTTTAATCTTATCATTTTGACTTTTTAATCTTATCATTTTGACTTTTTAATCTCATCATTTTAACTTTTTAATTGCATAATTTTGACTTTTTAACCATATAATTTGGACTTTTATCTCAGAATTTGGACTCTTTTAACGTTTTATTTAGCAGAATAAGAGTGCGTTTTGTTCCGTGTTACAACTCAACAAGGTTGAGCATTATTGTGACTGTTCAACTTCACTTAATGCACCTTATAATCCAGTGCACCTTATAGTGTGGAAAATACTATAACTAAAGCATTAAACTTAACATTGACAATGATTATTCATGGGCCCTCAGTACGTACTCCATCAGATGTGGAACACTATGTCTACAGATGCTCATTTCTAATTATACAAAAAGGAAATTGACCAGAACCGGCCGTGCTTATATACAACTTCTGAGTTGCACATTAGACATTTCTGTCTGCATGATTTACCTTAAAGAGTTCTTTTGTGTGAAAAGGTTCACAAAGTAGTTTCTCCATGTTCCCTCCAGCCAGGAAGATGACGGTCACAACTCCCATTAGCACAAAAGAGAAGATGAAGCTAAATCCCACCCCACTGTGGAAGAAGAATACACACTGTCAGGTACAAGCGTCACAAAAGTCTTTAAAAACCTTTGTTTATTTATGCAAAGGTGACTCACGCCATGAGCATGGTTCCTCCTGTGTTGGAGATGCAGCCTCTTGTTGTAGGTGAGGCGTGTTTGTCGTATCCCAGGGTGCCGCACAGCAGGCCCAGGTAGTTGAATGCCAGGACCAGGACTATCATGCAGCATAAGGCGATACAGCCAATCCATCTGTGGAAGACGCCCAACAGCATGTCTTAACTTTCACTGCAGTGTCTGTCCTTGAGCTAAACAAAAAAAAGAACCTCTACTTCGCTGTCTGAAAAAAACTAACTTTTGTTTAAAAATAATCATACATAATGTAGAATAGAATGGAATAGAATATAAAACTTGATTGTCATTGTGAGACAAAGTGAATCTACATTTTAGCAGCATCTCTTCGGCAGCACCATAAAATCATCAATAAAAAGATCAACAATTAATCATCAATAAAAGCACTATATCATAAAAAAACACATATTGAAGACATGGTTTTAGACACATTTTTAGTGCAATTACATCACCAAACTTGGGTAAGTTTTCCTCTTTAATATTCCTGTGTAATTCCATAGTTTTGTCATTTTTTCCCCTTGTACTTAAGTAAGACTGTATATACTACTTTAGCTCCAAATACTGCACTGTATAATTGTCAAATTGTCCTGAGAAGTGAGTCCCCATTCACGCAATGATTTTGCTGTTGCTCATTCTTTTAACCCACAATTCCTGACTTTTTCCACTCTGACAATAAGGTATACAACATGCTCTAAAGTATATTTAAAAAAAAAAAATTAAATTAAATGTAACTTTAAATAGTGACAACAGCAGCATTCACATACTAAGTTAAAAACAAACACAAAGTAAGTAAGTAAGGTGATGGCATATTAAAATGTAAATGCAGATAACTCTATAATGTAATTACAGTATTATATGAATATTGCAACATCAAAGAAGTCAGAATTAAAACAAGACATAAAGTTTTTGGTGTGAAATGTCACAGATAAAGTGTTGGCTGTACCTGTAGAAGTCCAGCTGGTCGATTTCAGGGTAATAGTCTTCTATTTTAGCGTGGGCGTGGCTGATGAAAATAGTAAAGTTGGACAGACAGCTCTGCACTGGGAATGCTTTAGAAAAACTGCTAATGTTGTTGCCAATGCCATCTACTAAACCCTTCACACCTGAAAAGTAAAATATACAGTAGGTCAAAAAATAAAACTAATATTTCAACAGTTAAGTAGAGGGGAAAAGTTGTGATATGTTTAGTTTGGTTCATGTGCTGCAAAGTTTTTTAATTGATTTGGTTTGTTTATTTCGAGCATTCGCAGAATACGTGCAAGTCAAAAAGAAAATATACATTAATTTACATCCAAAAAGCACTGGGAAGGAAAAAAAACCTATTTAATCCCATCCCCATTCTTATCAATAACTTATTCAAGTTTTAAATACACACTCCTGTCTTTTGACTTCAAGCCAGAACAAACGAAGAAAAAAATAGGCTTAAACCAATTTACAATCAACTCATTCAACATTACATTATGGAGCCAAAGTGTGAATGGAATATAGAACCAACCTACATTCATACATTCAACAGCTAACTTACATTATAATAATTCCATAAATAAAATAACAAATATAACTACCATACTACTAATGTTTAAGTTCAATATATTCACTCAATTTTATATTTAGAACAAAACTTATAAAGTCTGCATAATTGTGTTTAAACTCACAAGACAGAAGATGAAGGGAATAGAGTAAAAATAAAATGTTGGAGTATTTGTGTTTGTTTTCAGAAGTATAAAAAGTTTCTTACTCTCCACAACATTTCTGGTCTGTTCAGTCACCATGTGTGGGGTGTCATTCAGAGAAGCATAGCCCTGTGAGAAGAAAAGGAAGTGTTTCACATTTGTTGATGCTGTTTGGTGGTGATATTTTATTCTTAGTGTTTGTAGACAATGTCATCATTAACACCACATCAAACTGTTTTTGCAGAATCTATGTTTTATTTGTTCTTTTCATATTCAATTGAGAATCCACAATCAGAAAATGGGGGAAAAAAAGAGACCTATTTCAGTATTTATCCAAAATCCAAAAAACAAATTTTCTTTCATTCTTTTGATTGTACGCACACATTTTAAATTTGAAATACACAAATGGACCAAATGTTCACATTATTTTATAGATCTAATTTCGTATGACTCAAAATTTACTGACTTTGTGGGTTTGTTAGTAAAAAAAAAAAAAAAAAAAAAAAAAAAAAATTGGTCCATTTGCTTATTTCCAATTTTTCATTTGGAAATAATTGAAAAACCAAAATTTTCCACTTCTGATTTGTATATAAATAATGAAATAATGACTTTTTTTTTTTCCATTGTGAATTCTCTATGAAGTATGAAGAGAATGAATGAGACGCAGCTCTGATTTTACCTTAACATCACTGTACTGTATGTAGCACAGTGATATTATAAGACATTTTGGTAGTTTTGTAAATCTCATGAATTCCACATGCATATAATGAGGAATTTAGAAATGTCAGTAGCACATAAGAAACTAGTGTTACCAATATTTGAAGTATACACAGATATTAGATATGTTATATTGTCCTCACTCACCCTCTGAACAATTGTGCTGAGGTCTGTTTTTACTACTTCGTTCACCTTGACCAGTTGAGCGTTCACTTTGGGTAGCTGAAACACAAACACACAATAGGAGATGATAGAATACTTTACTGTCATCATACAAATATACAATGAAATTAAAGACACGTCTCTGATTTGTGCAGCAGGTGAAAAGTTAAAGAGAAAAACGTGTTAATGTCCATCCTTACCTGTTTGTGTTCAATACCTGTACTGCACTGGGATAATAGGTGTTTTTAAATCTGGAGATACGGGCCTCTGTTATTATTCTTACTGTTGTCTTTTGGCAATAATGATAGTCACAGGAAATACAAGTGACCATGACGACAACAGTGTCACACATGTACTTCCGGATGAACAACAGTATATTTATTGTAGGCTGTGATCATACTGTTGTATTAATAAAAAAATATACTAATAATAATTAAGCATAATTAAAACTGTACTTAATTAAGATTTATGGCCTAAAAGCGGACCTGGTAAGATGAACTTTTCTTTGAGTCTTTTTATTATTTTAATATCACAAATATAATGTACAATTCATTACAGTATTACATCTTATTTCAACATAAGATTATTTTTAAAGTTACAGAAGTCAGGAGTCTTTCGTCTCTTAAGTCAATCGTCTGAGTCATTGAGTGATGCATGCTGCCTGCAGCTTCAGACACACACACACACACACACACACACACACACCACTGGCCTGTTGTCCTCCGGCAAGCAATTTTTAACATCTTCTCTACATTTGGAGAAATTCCCTTCGGTGGTGTCGACTTCTGGAGACTTGGATTTTTTTGTCCTGTCTCTGGAACCTTCCATTGTTGTCCTTGATGTAAATTAAGTCATCTCAAACTGTGCTGACCTGTCTTTGGAGCACAGACTTAAACTCCAAGGATCATACATTTAAACATTATACTTATATCTTGTAATTTTTCTGAACACACTATTTAAATCACAACTTTTTTGTGATTTTTTTTATTTTTTTTTTATGATTTTTTTTTTTTCTTCCATATGGCACAAGATATGGGGAGGATTCTGGTATTATGCCAAAAAAATAAAAATATTTGGAGGCGAGTGGATGTGACACAATTTGAATATTGTGTATAAAAAATAACACTATAGAATTATTTATTTATAGTAGTGATAACTCTTGTGTGCTGTGTTTTAATCATCTAGCTATAAACCTGGACCTTAGCGTCTGTATTTTACTGACTTTATAGATCAATTCTGGTTTTCACATGTTATACATAGAAGTGAATATAATCAGTGCAGATGTTACTTATTTGTACTCTTTACAGTCGAAGCATCAGATATGTTGTGGTTATTTATGTTACCCGTGTGAAGTTGGCGCCAATCTGCAGCTGGGACAATGACTGGCGGATGTTGCGGCACAGCTGTGCAGAGGTGGCGTCCGATTCCTCGTCGTGACAGCCGGGGTCGTTCAGGGTTCGGTTGATACTAGTGCGTACAAGGCTCAGGTTGAAGTTCAGTTTCCCCGTCCCTTCCTGAAGGACTTCCAGAGACACGCTAACGTTCTCCAGTGCCTCCTTAGTCTCTCGCATGGCTGTTTGGAAAAGAGACCATAGATGAGAACAGAGATACTGTGAAGGTAAGAGGAAAAACAGGAAATGAAAGGACTTTTTTTATTATTAGGGCTGTCAAAATGAACGCAGATTAATCCGTCATCATGATTAATCTGATTAGAAATGTTAACGCACTTAAATAAAATAGTTTTGTTTCAAGTTTTGTTGAAACAGTTGAAGGTGCATATACATATATTCATATGTTTACACGTTTTCAATATTTTCTCACATTTTATGGTGGGTTTTTTTTCTATTTTAGAATAGTTTTTGAATATGTTTTTGAGTATGTTTGTGTGTGTGTGTGTGTGTTAGTTTATTATGGTTGTGAATTTTAGTGGATTTTTAGGATGTTTAGATTTTTTTCCTCCACATTTTTTTTTGTTTTTCTAAGTGTATTTTGAGAAATTTGAGTACACAAAAAAAAACAAACGACACAACAGTGTTTTGATCATGATTAAGTGAAATGGATCCATAGCATCCCTGTGATTAATCGGATAAAAAGAAATTGTAATAATTTTGTCCTTGTTTCGGAGACAGGCATGAATTAAACTTTAATGTTATTTCTTTTTCTAAATGAAGTTGAGAGAGTTCTCAAGGTTCAAAGAAGGCTAGTGCACATTATAATAATTGTGAACTGAGATAGTTTCTGGTGTCAAACATGTGGCCCGGGGACCAAAAACAGCCCACCAATGGGTCCAATCTGGCCTCTGGGATGAATTTGTGAAATGCAAAAATTACACAGAAGATATTAATACTTAAGGAAGTTGACATCAATTCAATCTAAAATGGATTAGGTCATAATCATAATAAATAATACGGGATGAAAAACACATTTTTTCTTTGTTTTAGTATAAAAAAAAAGAAAAAAGAGGGAATAAATTTAAAAAAGACTAGCCTGTTACAAAAATGTGAATAACCTGAAATGTATGTGGAATTTTATAAACGATAAACTAAAGCACAATATTGCTAATATTGCACTTATTTTTCTGTAGAATTGTCAGATTGTTAATATTTCTTCATGTTATGTTCAAGTACAGTTCATAAATATAAACATTTTCATTATGGAATGTTACTTTTTTTGCTCAAAAATACAAGAGTAAACTTTGGAGTTGATATTATTTGTACATTTTTATCCTATTATTTCTATTGTTTTACTGGTGCGGCCCACTTTATACCATATTAAACTGAATGTGGCCCCTGAACTAAAATGACTTTGACACCCCGTCTCAGAGATCATTCAGCCACAGTGTCTTGGCTTAAGGCAAAAAATTGTGGAAAAAAACTTTGTTCTATCAGTAAAAGTGTTTTTTTAAATGCAGTATAATGGTAGCATGGTATATTTAAGTGCATATACTGTATATATAAAGTGTAATGTAATATCAACACACACTTCAAAAAGAGTCAACATTGAGTTACAATATTAACTCATATTATACAACACACAGACACACACCAATAATAGTCACTGTAAGGAACAAGACCTGAGCCGAGTTTATCATACTGACTTTCACATTCATACACCAGCTTTGAAGTAAAACTCAGTATGAATATGTTACCTTTAGCTGCCTAACAGTACTTATTAATAACTAATAGGATTGTGGAAAAAATGCTATGTAACTGAGTGCGACTTACAGTACTGTAGGTTTCAACAACAACAGAATGCACCAAAAAAACAACAAATATTATTGTAACATCAAAGATTACCCTACAGCAGACTTTCAAAATTAAACAGAATAATGAATGTAAAACACTAGACTCCTTGGACACAGAAGAGGAAATGGTGAACAAACTACACTAGTCTGCAAGTAAAATGCTTCCACAATAAAACTAATGAAATGTTCCCACATGTGTGTTAGTGATAAAGAAAACTCAAGTCTTAAATGCTGGTTGGTTCAAGTTTCCAAGATAAAGTAATAATAGGTTTTAGTCCAAAGGAATATTGGTCTCAGATCTACTTCTGAACACTGTCTGCACATTATGATCCATTCACTTTACAGCAGAGGTGGTCGAAGTACTCACATTCTGTACTTAAGTAGAAGTACAGCTACTTGTGTGAAAAAATACTCTGGTAGAAGTACTGATTCAGTTCTTCTACTTTAGTAAAAGTAAAAAAGTACAACTTCTCAATAGTAATAAAGTACAAAAGTAAAAAGTAAAATTGCTTTTTTGTCATGAACGCAATAATACTTAAAATCAGAAAATACAGTATCTAAAATAAAGCCTTTAAAAGTGAGTTATTGTGTAGATAATGTGTTTGATCACGTCACAGTTACTCAGTTTTGTGGATATGGGCAGGAACTTTAGGAAAAAATGGGGGAAGAAAAGTGACAATTGAGATAAAAAGCCACAAGATTTAAAAAAATATACATATAAATATGAGATAAAAATTCCTACTTTTAAGATAAAAAGTCAAAATTGTGAGATAATATTCATGTAACTATAATATAGAGTCACAATTCCTCTCCACTGATTTCCCCTCTGAAGCGACTTTTTTTTTATTATTATTATTGTCACATCTGTTTAATTTGAAAAAGTAATGAATTTATTCTGAGAAAGTAAGGAGTATAAAGTACATATAATTTATGTAAAAACTTAGGAAGTAAAAGTAAAAAGTTGGCAGAAAAATAAATACTCAAGTAAAGTACAGATACCTAAAAAAATCTACTTAAGTACATTAAGAAGTACTTTTACTGAGTTACTTCCCACCTCTGCTTTACAGATCCTTTCTAGTGGAATCTTTATAAATCCATTGTAAACATGTACATAAACCACCATATATGTGGAATAACACACCATCATATATATTAAAACTCAACTTTTGTTATTTGTTTTCTGATTTAGTAATCTGATTTAGCACATACAATGTCTGACACAGATACTTTCTAAAAAAAAAAAAAAAAGTAGAACAGTGTAATCACACAACTAGAAATGTCCACCTGCAGATCATGGTCTTGCATTGTCAGTGAACGAAACAACTAGAATTTCACGCAAAAACTTCTGGTTACTCGGCTCAGGTCAGAGTGGAAGGCAAGAATACAACATTTACCACCAAACACAGCTGTCACTGTAAAGTTTGGACATTTAGCCAAAAACACAGACATACTTACAGTAGCTGAGTGAGTTTCTTATTTGTATCATGTCTCATCCTTATCATCTTTTTTTATAGTATGGTATATATTGTTTGTATACCATACTACAATTATATTAAGTATCTCTATTCCGGAGTATGAAGCAGTACAGGTATTTATGCAAAAATGTGGGAATAAATACCAGAAAATAAATACTCAAGTAAAGTACCGATACCTAAAAGTACAGTCACTAAGTACTTATATTTAGTTACTTCCCACCTCTTAACACTGGAGTCACAGAGAGCCAGTTCTAAGAGCATAAACATATACATACATATATTTATATTCCACCCACTGTGTTAAACTGAGCAATAAGTTAATTGATCTTCATCTCTCTAGTATCACTTTTCAGTTTATTTCAATCATGTTTTCCTCTGGTCACCGTTGTGGGATGTATTAGCGCTCTGCACTATTAGGACCAAATGTTTCAAGATTGTCACAAGGGAAACAAAATCACAGGTGCCACAACACTGTCAAAATTCACAACATCAGGGTCATGGGGTCATAGGGGTCATAGGTCAGTTCCAGTTACTGTTACCTTTGATGGCTCTCTCGATTCTCACTTTACATTAGAAGAAAAACAAAAACAAAGCAACAACAAACATAACTGAAGACTGAAAATAAAAATGATGAGGGCAAAGTGTACATTTTATCATCTCACTGAAGTGAATAGAATGACAGAAGTTCAAATGTAGACCCCATATAGGGCTGCACGATATTAGAAAAAACTGACTTTTTTTTGGTAACTGCGATATATATATATATATATATATATATATATATATATATATATATATATATATATATATATATATTGTAATATGAAAAAATACAGCTGTGTGGTGCTGATGCACAGGTTAGTGTTTGACAGAACATATGTTTCAGTATCATCCTTCTTGTAGCCAAAATTGTTAAATAAAATTGATAATTAAAAATAAAAAAAGAGAAAAGGGAAAATTCCAAGGCACTCTCTAATGTGTGAATATTTAAATGAAGGCTTGGATGCCGAAACACGTTTGGGTCTTTTATAGGTTTTTGTAACAAAGCAAATGTAATGAAGGCTTTTTAAATTTTCACATATAAGAGAGTGCCTTGGAATTTTCTCTTTTTTGTCTTACTCTTAGTTTTCCCATCCAAAGAGCACTTCTAATTATTACTTATTGTGAGTCCAGGTAGTGCTCCTGAAGCAAACTTTTTTTTGGATAAATAAATTTAAAAAAAAAAAGAATAAATAAACAAGACAAATAAATAAAATAAAAAAATGTAAATGAATAAACATAAATAAATACAAGATTTAAAAATTTAAATATACAATCAATTAAAGTAATTTATTAAAAAAATCTACGACTAAAAAAATAAAATCCGAATAATTGCAGGCAGGACTATTACGCAGACATGCTGTCGATGTTGATGCTCAAACACTCTGATCCCATATACTGTTCACTGTTGCATATAAGCAGCAAAACAACTGATGTTATTGTCAGCACCGTTGAAAATCATACGACAGCTTATTTTTTATGGGGAACATCTGATAATGTATTTGTGCGCTACCATATGTCAGCTCATTTACTCTATTTTTTTTTTTTTTTCATTCAGTAGCCTGATCATATCGAAAGAGGAAATGAAAGTGAGCAGATGTACCTCCAGCCATATTGAGCACTCTGTCCAAAGCGGGGCGGGCCTCCTTATCCAACTCATCATGTATCTTTCCACCCAGTAATGGACCTATGTCTGTGAAAAACAGTCAGATACACAGTGTCTTTATTGAGTTTACTTCCTGTCTCACTCGGGTTTGCCTTCTATGTTACTGTGGCACAGAGAAGAATTATCTGTTTGATACAGGATATGTACTGCTTTTGCTGTTCTCCAACTTTCAGGAAAGACTGCCTGCAGTAGTTAAAGATGAATAAAGAAGAATGAATACACACGAGACCTTCTAACAGTCGACGCTCTAGCTAAGTAGACCTACTTATGTCATAAATCTGTTGAGAAAACAAGTCAAGGATGGCAGACAGTGAATTCACATGATAAGCATGATATAAAATCAAGTGTGGAAAAACTCAGTGAATCATTCTCTGTCCACTTAATTTAGTATTATCAGAGGTGCAATGGAGGTCTACTTACTATCTAGGTCATAGATGACCTTCTTCTTGGCGGTAGTGTACTGGGATATGAGGTAATCAATTTGCTGTAAACAGAAAATAGAGCTTTAGGAGGAAAAATAAAAATCAGTTTTCTCAAATATAATCACAGTGGGTTTAACCACAGAACAATAACATTAAAATTAGTAACCTCATCACTAAACATGGGTACATTTTACCCAAATATAATATCCTCGATAAAATACAGTTTTCACCAGTTTATGAATTCATGTAAAAGTACAATATTATAATATATTCTGTCTCTCTCTCTCTCTCTCTCTCTCTCTCCTCTCTCTCTCTCTCTCTCTCTCTCTCTCTCTCTCTCTCTCTCTCTCTCTCTCTCTCTCTCTCTCTCTCTCTCTCTCTCTCTCTCTTTCTCTTTCTCTCTCTGTCTCTCTCTCTCTCTCTGTCTCTCTCTCTCTCTCTGTCTCTCTCTGTCTCTCTCTCTCTCTCTCTCTCTGTCTCTCTCTATCTCTCTCTCTCTCTCTCTCTCTCTCTCTCTCTCTCTCTCTCTATATATAATATATATATATATATATATATATATATATATATCTATATAATATATATATATATATATATATATATATATATATATATATATATATATATATCTATATATCTATATATATATATCTATATAATATATAATATATATATATATATATATATATATATATATATATATATATATATATATATATATATTTCACCACAGAACAAATCTTCTCTAGTAGAGCACCGTTAACACAAAACAGATATTTTTTGCATCACAAAATGCATACATGGATGAATCCCATTTAATATTTAACACCTGCAAATATAGTTGCATTAACTACTTTAACAAGTGGGAGTAAAAACGTGTGTTGCTCAAATACAAGGAGATAATTTGTAACTGCAGCTAAAATGCAATAGTTTTCCCACAGAAGGATTAGTTCAACTACTGAATGAGAATAAGCTTATCTCATTAAACTGATGATTGTCTGATTTTATAACACGTTAACAACAAGATAACATGGATAATCTGTAATGATCTTAGTTTGCATTTTTCACTGTAATGTATTACATGGAGTCAAAGAAAGAAATTATTAGACCACCCTCGTTTTCTCAACTATCTTATACATTTTAATGTCTGGTACAACTGTAGGTACATTTGTTTGGATGGATATCACGATAACAACAAAAATAGGTCAAAAGAGTTGAAGTTCAGAGTTGATATCTTGATAATAACCATAATATACCAATATTAATTCATTCATTTAACTTTATTTAACTGTGACAATACATACATTACCACCAAACAGGAAATGTGATGCGTATAAGACATCTAGCTTCAGCTAATTTGCAGTCTTAAAAAAAAAAAAATCTACCAAACACTTTAAAATTATGAGACACTATAAAATAATATACTTAATACAATACAATATAATGTATACAATGAATAAATGCCATGAATAATCAATACAACAACTCATATCAGACCACTGGACAGAATGTATGTCATTGTAGTGACAAAAACAATGCTTTTAAGGACTCCATGTTTTCTTTTCTGTCTATTGTAGTCCTATGATACAGATAGGAGTTAGTATTTGACTGTGTAACTATTGTTTTTGATGGTCTAAAAGTGGGTTTGTGCGTTACCATTGGGGTGTCGTTAGCGAAGGTGTGCAGGTCCCTCATGTTGCTGTTGACCAATCTCCGTATGTTCTTCACCTGAGAACTCAGGTTCTGGTTGGCAGCATATGCACACAGAACACCGATCCTGCACAGGAATGAAAAACACAAACATTGCGATCTTTGTGTCTGTCCATCACTTCCTCCGTCACCCTGTCCCTGCACCAGTCACTATTGTAGAACAGGGTGATGACATGTGACCAGCAGTAGGGGTCACTATGCACCATCACATTCCTATCAAAAGCATTTGAGTGCACCTGTAGATTGATGCTCTCATAAGCACTTTAATGGTGGTTTTGTGGTAAATATCATTGTAAAAAAAAAATAAAATAAAACAAATGCGCACACACATGGTACATTGTGTGTGCGTTATTTCACATAAAAAATGACATTTTTACACTGGTCTACAAATCACTAATTGAGTCCATAATCACTTTCAACATCACTTCATGTTTTAGTTTCCTGACAATTACATGTAAAACTAGACTTGTACGTATCGTTTGTCAGGCTTGTTAAATTACCGGTACAACCCAAACCCCTTCCTCTGAACTCCATATACACTCAGTGCTGAGGAAGGCTACCCAGGTTACTGAGGACCCCTCACATCCACTTTACAGTAACTTTATGCTGCTCCCATCAGGTAGGCGTTATAAGGTGCCCCTGGCCCGCAAAAACACAAACAAAAAATAATTAGTGCCAAAAGCAGCTGATACTAAGGGTCCTGTTGATCTTTTTATTGTGTTGATTTTTAATGTACTCTGGTCTTTCTTTTTACTTTTTTATTGTGTGGTTTTTGAGCCTGTCAAAGACAAATTTCTGTCACCTTCTGGGACAGACAATGAATTTTTCTCTATCTATTGTGTGGCATTTAGATGTTAAGTTGTAAAATAGTGATGGTATTTCTGAGTCTGTGTGAAAATGAATCCGTAACTCAAAATGCCGGTGTATCTGCAATAAGCTCTGAGGCCCGATCTGTCTAATTTGAGGTCTCATGTTGTAAACATATTCAAATTAAATGCGGAAACACAGAACTGTATAAAACAGACCATTAAAGCCAGTCTCTTGCATACTTCAAACAGACCTGAGTAGTTTGGTATGGGCCTTAATTAGCCCGAGAAACATCAAGGGAAAGACAGCCCATAATATTAAGCAGTTTCCATGACTCACCCTCATCCCAGCTGAATTTACATCTCACCACCTCACAGTGAGCTCTTTGTGAATCTGTGTATGTGTGTGTGTGTGTGTGTGCGTGTGGGTACGTTGCTATGTCTATGGGTCTGCGAGTATTGTTTGATGCCATTCACAACAGATGGTCGACTGAAACCACTCTGACGTCTGCATTGTCACCCGCTAAAAACTCCTGACAGACTGTGCGTTTGTATCGCTGTAAACCTCATTTATGGAAAGGCTTCAGAGGAAGAAGCATCTTTATGAATGAACCGTAGAAGACGACTTGCAGAAAGGAATAACAAAAAAGACTGACTCAGAAGCCACTGGGAAGGTTTAGATCAATGGAGATGAATCGAGGGAATGTGAGTCATTGTATAATAAGGTGGAAGTCTCTACATAGACGTGTTTATATGAACTCAACTCTTGTTGTCAGTTGTTGAAACCCTGCGTCGTTTTCTTTGTGTATTTGGATCTTCTGTTAGACACAGTAAATATGCAGTAGCTGTTCTTCCTGGGGTCCCAATTTATTTATTTTTTATTTTTTCACTTTTTTTTATTGTTTATTTTTTTACATATAAAAAAAAGATTAAATTTTTTTAATTTTTTATATGTATTATTTTTTAAAAAGAGGGAAATAGCTAAAACATGCAGGACACTGGGCCACAAGGACTGGATTTGAGAACCGCTGATATTAACAGATTTCCTCCTAAAACGCTCATCTAAATGCAAATGAAAAATTGAAGATGAGACGCCACTTTTGCATCATCTGTTTTCATCGTCACCGTATAAATGTAGCGTAGGTGTTGACATGGGTTTGAAAACTTCAATTTTAATCGGAGTAAGGCAATAATTAAAATTTCTCTAAGTCCATGTAAATTAAATAATAGAATAGAATAGCCTTTATTGTCATTGGTTTCACAAATCTCATAAAAATATGAAAATATAAATATAAAAGACAAAATATTGCACAATAACAGTCACTGTATATAATGGCAGAGTGAATACCGCATCAACACTGCATTTTTTTTTAATTACATTGTAAAAGTCACAGTGTGTGAGAATATTAAAATTACACAACTTTATATAATAAAAATGATTGCACTGTAGAATCCAGTATGAGGTGGTTTAAAAAAAACAAAAAACAAAAAAAAAACAGGCAAAAGAAGAGCATATGTGAGGGTAATGAAGTTTTATTTATGTGTATTTAACATACCGACTGTGTTAAAGTCCAAAGTGCTATACTACTGAAACTGCTGTTAATCCATGTGGCATTGAGCTCAACCACATTTACAGAAATTGTGTTGATGTTTGCCATAAATAGTGAGAGTCACCGCTGTTATCGTAAGTGGAGACTTAACGAGAAAGTAGGCCAAACAAGTAGGCTGACTGAAGTGGAGCCATCCAGGACTATGGGGAAGATCCAACATGGCCACTTCACAACAAAAGGCTTTTGTCAAACACTGTCCTCTCTTGTCTTTCTCTCTCTCACATGTGCACATATTATCCCTTTTCCATTACATCCAAATCACAATCACACACCTCTTGATCTATTTTCATGTGGTTCTATTATTTCTAAAGCTCATCTCATCTCAGGGCCAGTCTGAGTCTTACACAATAATAGGCTTATCTTCTTCTGCCACTTCATTCATTTCTATCCAATATTTTTTATTTAACTTTCCTGTTTCGCAATATCTCAAACTTTCTACATTCCATCTAACTTTAGTTTTTTTTTTTTATTTTCTTCAAACACACGTTCTCTTCTCTGTCTGTCGGGGATTTTTTTGTATTTTGTTCTTGTTTCCCTCAGTCTCTCTTTCCATACACCTCCCTCTCTTCTTCTTTGTTTCTTGCTCACTCCCTCTCATTGCCCATGTCCAGCAAGGTCACTGGAATCTGTAGTCAGACAAAGACTCTTTGAGGAAATGCCAAGCGCTTTTCCACCGACTTGTGTAGTACATGACTGTTCACCTTACTTCAGCAGACTGGAGTTTGGTCAAATATAGTTATTTTTCCTTTGATGCAGTTTGTTGTGAAGATAAAGAATGGAAATAAAAATAATAAAAATAGTAATGAATGAAAAAATTACTCATATTTAGCCGTAAAAAGATCTGTTTATTTTAGTTTTTTGTTTTTTTTTATTTATCTGTGTTCATACTTGCCTTTTTGTTTGTGAATACCTAAATATTTGAAACAGTGGAACTCTGCACTACTTTTCTCTGGCATTTAACGCACTCAAACTCATTTTGTATTGCGTCTACAAACAGCGAACTGAAATCAACTGGTTTCTTTTGTCTTTGTATGTTTTTGTTTTTAACCTATTTTCCTATGATTCAATTTTGGTGGTGATCTAGAAGAGATCCTGGATTATGGATCACCTTGAAATTTTACATTGCAGTAAATGGAGAATACATTTCAAAGTGATCCACAATCCAGGATCTATTCTGGATCACCACATCATTTGTTCCTTGTGACACTCTCAACACATCCTGACTATTTTATCAAAATCCAACCATAAGTTTTTGAGTAATGTTGCTGACAGACAGACAGACAGACAGTGAAAACCTAACCTCCTTGGCGGACCTCCCTTGATTTGGGGGGGGGGGGGCTTGGCGGAGGTTTGCACTCTGTGCTTTTATATATTATTTTATGTATCTGATTTAACTTCATTTACTTATTTGATTTACATTTAGATTATAAATGCAAATACATATCTGCATTTTTATATACATCAGTGATGCACGGGTGACCCGAAGTGAGCGGGTAAGAAAAATAATGGGTCGTTTGAGGTAAACATTAAGAGAACCTGGTAAATCATTGTCATTTAAATATAGGTACAATTTTCTATTATTAATAGATACACTTTATTAACTGGATTTTTGTGAAGGTGACATACAACGTCGTCAGTATCCTACGGTATGGAGGTAGCAAAGGAGAAAATAAAATTGGAAGAGTGGAAGCTCCGAAAGCATACAAATGAACAAAAAAACATGTTTAGCAAACATTCACTGAGACTTTTAAAGATGACGAGCAGCTTCCAGTGTTGTATTTTCAGTGGAAACTGGGTTCAAATGTCTCTGGGTGTTGCAGGTTGTCGACCCCTGGTTTAGATGCTGTGCGTTGATAACTTTTTGAATGATGAAGCAATATAATAACTTACAAGCAATGACATCGGATTTTAACACAGAAATAAATGCAGGTATGTGAGGAAGGTCATGTGATGTTCATAAAGTCCATTGACTACTTTTTAAAAATGCGGGTCCAGAAGCGGGTCAGGTCCGTCCTTTCCTGTGGTCCGAGTTGCGGGCGGTTGGGGGTTGTTTATATAATAATAATAATAATAATAATAATAATAATAGGTCGGATGTATATAGCACTTTTTTGGTCATTCAGAGCTTCACATTAGTGACCCATTATTCATTCGCTCTCACATGTACCCTCTGGTGGTGGTGAACTACATACGTAGCCACAGCTGTCCTGGGGCAGACTGACAGAAGCGTGGCAGCCATTTTGTGCCTACAGCCCAGCTGACCACCACCAAACATTCATACACCAGTGTGAGTGACACTGGAGGCACGGAGGGTGACGTGTCTTGCCCAAGGACACAACGGACTGACTAGAACAGAGTGGGGTGTATCGACCCGTGCATCACTGATACCTATGCATGGATTGCTTGTTTTTATTCCTAGAAGGGTGGTTGACTATGTGTACAAGATAGTTATTAGTCAGACTATTAATATCCATTTATGTGCTTATTTTATATTAATATTGTTCCTTGTTTATTTCTCTTATCTACCTTTCACTGAGCATAATTGAAACACTTTTTTTAAGTGTACTTTGTGTCAGGGATGTTTTTGTGGGTTATCCTTTGTGTCTGTTCTAAATAAAAATTGTAATAATAAAACAAAAATTTGTGTTTGTGTAGGAATGCAGTATGATCAAACAATGAGCAAGTCACATCATGCCAGTTTCCGTACAGAAAATAATGAACACTGTAGATGTCATCACAAAGCATCCGTCGACAGAACAGGAAACATATCAACTCTTTGTTAATCCTTGACACGAGCAAATCACTGTCACCTTCATTTTATCTTTAATTTAATGGTTTAGTTTTAGCTCATGTGATGGGGAAATGTTTCAGTCAACACAGCTGACTAGCTTTTTATAAACCGTATCATAAAACTCATTGAAACATTGTTTATTTTTGGGGGTTTTTAGCACCGCAGGGAAGAATAGAGGATTATATCAAATTTTGTTATAAATACATAATTCTTTATATAAGGATCGGGTGGGTGAGGTTAGGGGTGCATATACTCTGGTTCTGTTTATGTTTATTTTAATTTACTTTTCTTCATTTGTATTTTCTACACATGTTAACTGTTCATTATCAGTCTTTTTGATCTTTAGTTGGAAAAAGAAAAAAAAAAGAAAGGGAAACTATAAAACTATATTTTATATTCAGTAATTTATATTTATGGGATTCTGTCTGGCCTGACAATATAGTTGGATTTGTTTGATATAATTTTGTAACGTGCCTCAATAAAAACATTTAAAACAAATTCTTTATACAAGTATTTAATGGTAAATGTCTGTTTTAATAGATGTTTATATATTTACTGACAAATGTGTAGCATCTATTAAAATACGAGTCAAATTCTTTAGATGTGTTTTCAATGGAATAGTTCTGTTTAAATTTTTGTTTTCATTTACTTTTCTTCATTTGTATTTTCTACATTTGTTAACTAATAATAATACATTTTATTTGTATAGTGCTTTTTTAGACACTCAAAGTTCATTGTCTGTTTTTTTTTTTTTTTAATCTTTAGTTGGGGAAAAAAAAAGAAAAGTAAGAAGGCTCTATATCCCATTATGGAATTCTATATGGATGGATTTATTTGATATAAATTTTTTAAATCAATTTTGTAATGTACCTCAATAAAAACATTTAAAAACGAAATCTTCATACAAATATTTCATCATAAATGTCTGTTTTAATAGATGTTTATATATTCACAGACAGATATGTAGCCATCTATTAAAATACGAGTCAAATGCTTTCTACAAGTATTTAATCATAGCTTACGGTGTATATAGCATCTCCACTAAATTACCCATTGGCTTGAAAAATGCTGTGCCACTTATCAAATCAATGTCTCTGTAAAATGACCAAATGGTCTGTTGTGCTGCATCGACACATTTCGGTCACCGTACTGGCCCTCTAGCTCCTGTGGCTAATGGCTGCTGGGCTGTTTGTTGATGGTGTGCCTCTTACTGTCCACGGGGGACAATTCAAGCACAGCGGGATGAAGATTTACTTCCATCAACTTTGAGAAAGGACAGTAATTCCTGTTTGAATGAAGCCAAATGACACATGAAACTCTCCCTAAGGGTGAGTGCCCCACAACAGCAGATGAAGAAGAGCATCAAACTAGTACAGTGCCCTAGAATCTAGGCCATTTCTGGGGGCTGGGTTGTGAGCGTTACATGGTCTGGTGGCTCCATAGCTTTTACAAACTCCCAACAATGGCCTGCATTCAGCGTGATTATAGTTGCAAGGCTGGGACAGTTGCCTTTCAGCCCCTCCCTGCTTTCACACTGCTGAAACTGGACCTCTATTATCCCCATCTCATAATAAGAAAATGATAACTGTGGTCATTGTAATCATTTAAAGTGACGTTAACACCGGAGACATTTTAGATATTTACACACATATTGTTTAATCCACAAGTTTTCTTTATTATGATCAATTAATTTAGAATCATAGCTTTTATATTGGAGGTTTAACAGTAGAAAATAATGTGTGGTTATCTCCAAAACATGAGACTTCCTTGCCTTAGATGTGTTTTTTTTTTGTCATATTCATGGGAGCCCAACCGTAGTGACCTGTATTCAAAAGCTCATGAGAATAGGTGGATAACATCACAGATTGTTTTGTGTGTGTATGTAAAACAACAGTGATAGGAGACCATAGCAACAGCTATGAATGCATAAAAAGTGTAAGTTACAGTCACTGAATCCTGAAATGGTGGAACAATATGAGCAGAATTTAATTTGTTAGTTCAAATCATTCCATATCCAGATAAGTGCGTATATCATGATTAACCTTAGAACACTAATGTTAAATTTAGTAACGCAATCATTAATGTTGGGTCTATTTTACTCGATATATCCCAAATAAAATATAGTTTTCATCAATTTATGTAAAACTATAACACTGTATGCCAAATTGTAGTAATTTTCTTTAATTTCCCACTATACAATGTCACATAAAACAAATTTAAATAAAAAATATAACATGGGGGACACTTTAAAAAGGCAAAAACACATGACAAGAATTGTGTGGGTGAAAATCACCTGAAGTTAGTGTTCTAGGGTTAAGCTTTTTTTTTTTGTTTGTTTATTCCAGACATTTATTTATTTGTTTAATTTTACAAAGTGACTGCAATTGTGCAAAGCAGAGGTGTCAATCATGCAGCCCAGGGGACAAATCTGGCCCTGCAAAGGGTCCAGTCTGTTTTGTGAAATGCAATAATGACTCTGAAGATATAAATCATTTTAGTTCAGGTTCCACATATAGACTAATTTAATCTCATGTGGGTCATATCAGTCACAATAATGTATAAATACTAACAGCTCTAGATGTTTCTCTTTTTAAATGAAAAAATGTTCATGTCATTTTATTGCATTTACACTAAAATGATCATTTCACAAAAGTATAAGTAACCTGAACAAATATGAACAATTTTTAAATGTCTTAAGGGCAAATTTACTAATATTCTGCCTGTTATTAGTATCTACTGTGATCTGTAAATTGTAATTTACATGTGTAAGTGATAAACTGAAACATAATATTGTTAAAACTGCACATAGTTTTTATTAGAAATTTCAGTTTATTCATATTATTCACATTGTTTTAAAGGATTTAAACATTTTCATCACATAACGTTTCACTCTAAAACATAGAGAGAAGTTTGGAGTTGACATTATTTTTATATTATTATGTTATTATGTCACCGGTCCGGCCCTCTGCAGATCAAATTTACATTAATGTGGCCCCTGAACTGAAATGAGTTTAACACCCCCGGTGTAAAGCTTACAACAACATATGAAACCTACAGTAAATATAACAAGGAAAGAGAAAATGCATTTTTACTGCTTGCAGAAAATAACTGTAGGCCTAAAATGCAAATACGAAAAACTATATACATATGTCAAAAGCTAATATCCCACGAGAATTGCTGTAACTGTTGCAGTGGGGGAAAAATTAATGCAAGTCTAAACCAAGTGAAGTTAACAGACATGATCCCTATTTTAGGTGCAAGCTCCTTGTTATTTTTGGGCTCATTAAAGTCCCTCTCCCGTGAAAAGTTACCGTTTTGTGTCACATTTACTTTCCTGCTTGTTTGTGTTGCCTTCATGCAAATTTCCTGCCTGTTTAATTTCCTATATCCATTATTCTCCTCAGTTTAACCTTTCTGTTCTATATGCAGCAGATGTTTTTTTAGCTCATTATTCCATGTTTTCTATTCATTAATATACATCACCATTTACTGTGGAATTGAATTAAATCCCTCTTAAACGCAATTTGGCAACAATTTAGTTCACATAAGCCCCTGGTTAGCCTCTTTGCATTCTGTTAAATAGATATTTTGCCCACAAGTAGGCCTTGTTCTTTTCCTTTATTCACCATTTCATTTGTCTCAGAGCTTCTTGGGTTGGTCTCTACATACAGCATCCCAGAAAAAGCATTGTGTCCTAAAAAAAGAATACAACCAGACAATGAATACTTAAGCTTTCTGACTCAAGGGCCTTGGCTCGGGGCATGACGAGCCAGTAAAGAGTTCTGTTTTGCCCTCTTTACCTCTTTTAGGGCACTGTGTGAGTAGCTGTCGGTTCTATTCACAGACTGGCTGCGTTACTTTGATGGGAGACAACGGACTATTAATTCCAGAGTAAACAGTCCAAGGAAGGATATGAATATTAAACTGTGAGCCAACAGCCTGTAGCTTTCATGGTTGAACAGCCACAAAAGGTCATAGAGGTACAGTAGTATTTTAAAAACTCCACAAGAGCCAAAAAATAAGAGGTTATGACACAGAGATGGGGACTTTTCACATTTGGAAATAAAAGGGCTGTAGCTGGTCCAGTAACATCCAGTAAACCATCCCTATAGTTAGTGTAAGAGCCATTATAATGTTTAACTAGAAATATATTTGTATGGAAAGATTTAATATTTAGATTTAACATTTTGTAAAATAAGTAAATTTTTGATTAAGAATGTTTTGTTTACATATTTAGTAAATAAGAATGTATGTAGTAATGTAGAATTGCTTTGTTATAATGTGATGCAATTTGATTGGTAGACAAGCTGATACATAAAGCTTGAGGTTGCCCTTATAGCAGTCAGAAGCCTCAAGCTATAGGAGCATCACAGTCTTTTGACCGTCACGTCACGTTATGTTACAAATAAGTTAGTAATTCATCTTTTGTTTTGTATTATTCAAGTTCAGTGAAGGAAGATATAAAACTGAAGCTTTAGATTCAAGACTTTTATTTGCATACCTAATGTGTCACGTCTGAAAGAACTTCAAGGTTTGAGGCTAGTGAGTCAACACTGCACTCGCAGTTAGATTAAGGTTATATGAGTAACACTGCTCTACAATTTATTTATTTATTTATTTTACAAAGTATCTGCATCAGACATTAAATGTGCTAAATCTTTCAGTCTCAAGATGAATCAGAAAACAAATGACAAAAGTGCTGGTTAGCTCATATTTTTAATGCATATACTGTAGTGATATGTTATTACACATATGGTGGAATTGGGAATGTCCTGGGAAAATTCTCAAAAAAACCATATAGGTTTCTTTTATGGACTTATGAAATACTACCATGTTTTAAACCAATATACCAAATATTTTTGAAGTGAAGGTCTTCCAACCTTTTGGGTAGTTTTTTATTTTTATTTTGACAAAGTTTAATTTTGTCTAACTTGGAGCTTCCACTGCTCTTCTATCATTTGGCCTACATATTAGATTTTTGGTCTCCCTGGCTAACGTTTCCCCTAAAATCACAATCTGTGATCAGATCAGGTCTATCTACGTTGATTGCTCCACAAGATGGCTCCAAATTTGGCCAAAAACTACAAAAATTTTGATACTTTTTAAATCCCATAGTTCATAAAGTTTAAGGAATTGAAGCTTTAAACGTTTTTGTCACTATTCCTGATCCCTCTATTTGACATTTCTCTTTAATTTAGTTTATATCTAGGTAGGAAATAAGATAATCTTTTTTGGTTCAGGTAAATTTTTTTGTATCCAAAAAATAGCAATTTTGAAGGCCACAGTTCACCATGTGTGCAATTAATCACATCCTTCACATTTAGCATAGAAATCAAATGTTGTTCAACCAAGTTTGTTTTACTGCAATTTCTTAAATGATGTTACCTATTTCAAGCTGACATTGATACAAATTCAGCACCACACAGCATCAATATAAGTCCATAAGAGGATCCTATATGTTTAAAAAAAAAATACATTTTCTAAGAGGATCATCTCAGACGGTCTGGATGCTTTGACATGAACTAACCCTAATGGATTTGTAAATATTCCACTAGAAAGAATCTGTAAAGTGAATGGGTCATAATGTAGGGACAGTGTTTTGAAGTAGATCTGAGACTAATATTCCTTTGGACTAAAACCTATTTTCTTATTAATTATAAGAATTTCACATTTTGACCCAAGACTTATCTTGGAAACTTGAGCCATTTACATCTTGAGTTTTCTATTTAGATGTTACATTTGTGGTAGGTGACAGTTATTACATTTGTAAGGTTAGAAAACAAACTGTACAATAGTTAGTTAACAGAGTAAAGTGAGGCAGAGTGCAGTAGTGCAATTGACGCACACTTTTCAGGGAGAGTGGGGTGATGGGTGATGAGTATTCCCTGTTTTATGCTCAATGCAGTTGGCTCTGTTCTTGCTTCCTCTGTGGATCTTTTAGTTGTATGGAAGTCTGTTGCCCCCACTGAAAAAATATCCCCATGAAAACTCATAAGAGATAAAAAGCCAAAATTAACTTTTTATTTCATTATTATGACTTACTTACTTTTTATGCCTCATCTCTCATCTCATCATCTGAACCCTAGGGTCACGGTTTAGAACCAAATTTAATTCCACAGTGTTAGGATGCAGTTATACTTCAAATTGCATTTCAGCTATTAGCATCAGGAATAATCCAGCTACAATTGGCGAAGGCGGGGTACCACCAGTCACCAGTTCATCTCAGGGCTGAACATATATAGACAATCACTCTCACATTCACACCTATGGGCAATTTAGATTAACCAATTAACCTATCAGTGCATGTGTTTGGATGGTGGGAGGAAACTTGAGTACCTGGAGAAAACCCACGCAGACACGAGGAGAACATGTAAACTCCACACAGAAAGGTCTGGTGTGGGAATTGAACCAGGGACCTTCTTACTGTGAGGCACGAGCGCTAACCACTGCACCACCTGACTTCTTATGTCATATTTTACATTTTTTATCTCATAATTCTGACTTTGTGTCTCATAATGTTGACTTTTTATCTCATAATTTTTGAATTTTTCATCTCATAATCATGACACTTCACGTGGATATTATTTTCTTTCAGTGGCGGAAACCTGCTTCCATACATTTAGTCATTGTGGTTTCTTTTCTGACTGAGCGAACTTAATAGTCACCACACTATTAATGATTTCCCTAAAAATAGTGCTGCATGTGATGACTCCTCAGGGAGGCTGTTAACTAAGCAATGTTTTGCTGAGGAGGAGACAGAGGACGTGTGACTGTTGGTGTGTCTCTTCAGTCACTGTGCGGTTTGTATGCATCTGTATCAGCAGTAAATAGGTGACTGTGGGATGTTTCATTTTGAGAAAAGACAGAGGTTTGCTTCAAAATGCAGGCACCAATATAAATCTCTAGAGCTGGACTCAGGTCAATGACATGGGGGCAAAACAGAACATAAAAGATAATACAGCGTGTAGTAAATAGAGTACGAGCCTTATGTTGATGCTAATGTTTTAGCACATATTGGTCTTTTGAATTTTCCTACAGGTCTACATTCATGTCTGGATTTAGCATCTTTAGGTTTTGTCTGATGGATGATATATTAGTACCTTTTTGAGATACTATAGAGTATACAGTCACAGAAAAAATTATTAGACCATCAGAAGTTATCAAAAATAATAGTTATGGAATCAAGTACTAATTCCTGTGTGTATCATGTGACTAAAACAGACAGAAAAGAAAACATGAAATGACTAAAAGCACTGTTTTTGTCAGTACGATTCCATAGATATTGATGTAAGACCTGAACTGATTTTGGTTATTGTCAAGAAAACCATGGTAAATGCTCCGAAGATCTGCTCCGAAATTAAACTCTTATGTGGTAGTTTTGTTGTTATCATTATATTTGTCCAAGTAAATGTACCTTTAGTTGTACCAGACATTAACATGAACATGAAATTGAAGAAAACAATGGGTGGCTAATAATTTATTCTGTGACCGTATGTTCATTGTGAAGCAGAAAAATGGGGCAGAGAGAGTTTGACAAGCTACTGTAATAGGTTGTCAATCACAGTTAAGGCTTGTATTTTACAGTGGTGGGAAAAACTCTCTGGACTCTGCATCCCATGCATTTGTAATATATTGCATTAACAATCACTGAATCACAAATCGCTGAAGTCTGCCAAGTATTGTTCCATTCCCTTCATATTTAGCTTTTGGCCTCCCTTGCACAGTTATATTTAGGTTATGTTTTTGCCAGAGTTTGTCTGTCTGTCTGTTAGTTAGCAAGATAACTCAAAACGTTATGGTTGGATCTTGATGAAATTTACAGGGTAGGTTAGTAATGGGGAGATCTGAAAATGATTAGATTTTAGTGGTGATCAGGGTGAGGGGGGGGTCAAGTTAACTGAAAAACTTATGGACAGATTTTGATGAAATGTTCAGGAGATGTTGGGAGTGATGCTAGGAACAAATTCTAACATTTTGGTGGTGATCCGGAAGAGGTCCTGGATTCTGGATCACGTTGAAATGTATTCTCCATTTACAGCAATGTCAAATTTCACTGCGACACTCCCAACACATACTGAAAATGTCATCAAAATATATCCATAAGTTCCGATCTCCTCCAAAATCTAATCATTTCCAGATCTCCCCATTACCAACCTACCCTGTAACTTTCATCATGATCCGTCCATAACTTTTTGAGTTATCTTGCTAACTAACAGACAAACTGGCAAAAAACATAACCTCCTTAGCAGACCTCTCTTCGTTCGAAGGGGGGAGGTCTGCCTTGGCGGAGGTTTGCGCTCTCAGAGTGCTACGTTTCTAGTTTATTTATATGTATACTTGCTTATGTATTTATCTTTTAAATATGTGAAAGAAAGAAAGAAAGAAATACACACATGGTCCTTTCTGCACATCCTCTATTTTGTCTCATCTAGATGTTTCAGCCAAATAATGAAACGGAGGATGGCATGTTGAAACTGTTAATAATTTAGTTTGCTAATGCTAATGAATAGTATCCACTTTTTATTTGTACTTTTTTTTCTTTTCTTGTTCTCTCTTACTATGTAAACATTTCAAAACTTATTAAATAAAAAGTAATAATAATAAAAATAAACTAAAATCTGCCCTTAAAGTGACCAATGTTCAGTTCACCGTCTTCCACTTTAACGTTAATGAGACCCCATATGATTAGCATGAATTATAAAGCTTGTAATGCTGGGACCTTTAGTGTTAATAGTGTTAGACACCAAACGACTGAAATAGGATGTTGAAATGCATGCTGGGTAACAGCAAGAAGCAGGAGTCTTCCACTTGGCCGGAACAAAAGGAAGGATCTTCTATCTGTCATATTATCATTATTAATCCATGCAGGGGTTTTGGGGAATCAAAGCTGATTAGAAGAGACTGAAATAGTCCCCGCTGTTCTTTTAATGATATGTTGTGGCACAATGGCTGCCAGGCTTAATGCAACACACAACTCTTTTATACACTGCATGTATTTACGCATGAGTTAAAGTGTGATGCGTTAACAAACAAAGCAAATTTAATTCTACAGTTTTAGCATGCGGTTATGCTTCAAATTACATTTCAACTACAGTATTAGGATCAGGAATAATGAACAAATATTGGCCTGGGATCACTTTCTGTGTTCATGTTAAAAGTTGATGAAGGGGTGAACTAAGGATCCGAGTTGTTTAATCTACAAATATTGACCAACTGCTTCATTAGTCAGCAAACATCTGCACCACTACACTGCATTATAGGGTGAATCACATTTTATTACACGCAAGACTCAAACACTATGCAAACATTTTCAAACTTTATTTAGATCCTATTATAGAACTGTAACAGACACGCATTCATTATCACTGCTTCATTACTGACAGCATTAGAACAAGTCACGTCACAGTATCCTTCCCTTTATTTGGCTCTGGGTAAAATGCACTTGACTTTGATTTTCCACTGTTAACAAGCATATTGGTAGTATTAAAAGTCTTCTGCTTGTTTCACAAACTGTTTATGAGTCAAAGCACTGAAAGAAATGAGAAATTTTTCCATGTCAGGCTAATTTTTCTTTTAAACTGTCAAGTAATACAGCCTTTTAATTAGTTAATGCTTATTTAGATTCCAACAATATTCACAGATGAATAATAATTCAACCTGATGAAGATGTTAATAAGACAGATGCACTGATTAACTATTGCCTTAGTGTGTGTGTGTGCGTCATAAAATGATAAGTGATTATGTAAATACGCTGCTTGTTTCTGTAAAATTTCACACCACATTTATTCCAACAAGGCTGATCTAAATTCTCTGACTCAAGACACAGAGCTTTAAAACACAGACAGTGACAGAGATTTGACTTCATATGCGGTGTATTAGATGGGTAGATATTATCATTAACTGTCAGTCTGTGTCCAGAACAGTTAAACAGCACTGTCTGCATTTTTACCATGTGATTGACTGAAAATAGAAATTACTTAGTTCCGGAGACATTGCACAGATCCAGTGAGACACTAGGCAATGTTACACAGTCATGTTTATTACCACAGGTTCTAGTAAGTTCTGCACGATTTTTGACAATTACACATTTGGAAGGACACTCATGTTGTGACTGACTGAAGAGATGTTTACTGTCTGCAAACATCTGGAGTGATGGGTCATTTTAGATTTACATTTTACAGTTGTGTTTAAAGGTGTCATTCACACTTCTTTTGGAATTTGATGGATTCACCCCGAGTTACTAACATATGCTGCCTTTGGAAGTAGTTTGTCACCTCCACTGGCTGCATACAGCATTCACAGAAAACAAGAGGAACGACGGACCCAGAAAAAGCCGGTCCATCTGACGTCAGATGGACTTTAGCGTCACCCACGCGGGGTTAATCCCGTCTCCCATTGCAGCTTTTATTTTCTCTGGGTATTTTAGATATTGTATATTTTTACATTTGAGATGTTTTATTTTATTTTATTTTTATACATTATGCGTGTTTGCACCAAACAGTGAGGTACTCTCATCTCACTGCATGCGAATAATGCAATTGTACATGTGTATAGTGACAACATTCTACTTTTCTATTCTATTGTGGTGGTGGTGGCACTGGAATCAGCTACAATTGGTTAAGTTTAAGATTTGTAATAATATATTTGTATAACTTAGTATCATATTGAATTTATATTCATTTATTTGAATGAATATAGTTATTGTGGGGGGGGGGGGGTGCAGCACACAGAGCCAGAGGAAGATAAAACACAAACTTTATACCATTTAATTTTTGGGATTTTTTCTCTCTTGTCTCTGTTCTTCTCTGCCATTTTGTTGTTTTCACCTTTATCTGGATGTCTGTTCCCCCTCCTAATCTGATTTGAACGCTTCTTGGAAAATAAATATCATCCCTGACATTTCTCTGTGCCTGGCTGTCAGCTTTTCAAAGAGGGGAGGGGGGTGGGGGGAAGTAAAAGCTGCCTGAGCCTGGACTCGGTACCCGTCCCTCTTCTCCTTGTAATTGCTTCATTAGAACCTCTGCAGTGGCTGTGGGAGATTTAATAAGAGCTGTGTGTGGATGCTCTCAGGCTCATGCATCTGGGCTGCTAGGATATTGCGGCGGAATTTGTAATAACCAGACTTCCAGTGAAGACACAAAGTCAAAGGACATCAAACTAAGTACACTCCTGGACCCATTCAGTCTACCGTAAGACACAAACCTACTGTTCCCAAGCCTTTTGTGCTACATCCCCAGGAGCTACTCGTCTTTGTGGTTGTGAAGCAATAGACTGTGAAGTGGATTGAGTTTCATGTGGTCCACTTTTTGAGAGATGAGTTTCAGTGAGATACAGGACAGGTTATGTAATTGGCTGGTGAAGAAGTGCAGAGAACCGTAAAGCTCTAGCCCTAAATGTTTTTAAATGACTCCCCTATTTCTCCAGTGTTGCCCAACATCAGTGAAACCTAAAACAGAATCGCTTGGTTCGATGCTATTTTTCTCTGAGGAAAAGAACAGTCAGTGCTTAAACAGTCGCACTGGTCTAGATAGATAGATAGATAGATAGCTTTATTGTAATTTCAAAGATACATCACAGCTGCACTGTTAAAATGAAATTCCATTAAATTTTTTACCATGGCAGAAACAGTCTGCATAAAAACACTCTAAAGTAAGATATTAAAAATCACTATCATAAAATGTACTAAGAAAGAGTAATAATAAAAAATTTTTTTAAAAAGCTAGACGGCAACACTGCATTTTTAGTTCGAAAGTATCTGCTTCAGACATTAAATATGCTAAGACTTACATATTTTAGTAAGATGAATAACAAGTCAAATAACAAAAGTGTTGGTTAGTTCATGTTTTAACATATATGATGGTGTGTTATTCCACATATATGCTGGTTTATGTACATGTATACAATGGATTTATAAATATTCCACTAGACAGAACCTGTAAAGTGAATGGATCATAAAGAGTTTTTTAAGTAGATCTGAGACCAATATTCCTTCGGACTAAAACTTGTTCTCTTGTTCATTCTAAGAATTTCACATTTTGACCCCACACTTATCTTGGAAACTTGAGCCAACTAGGATTTAAGACTTGAGTATTTTTTTTTATCACTGTGTTAGTTTGATTCCGGAAGGATTTTACTTGTAGACCAGTGTAACTGATATTAGTCAACAAGGCCGATATTGGCTGATGATGAATACACTGCAGTAGTTTCTGTGATATAAAATTACATATTCCATCACAGTGCTCACACATGACTTAAATTACCAATGTCTAGCCTAAACACAAGAATGAGAGCTTGTACTGTACCATATAGTATGTAGAGTAGGACTTTACTATAAATAGAACTCAGCATGGGGGAAGGGAAAGGCTGATGCATTCAAACGGACTGAGAAGATGACCAGAGGAATGTGTGTAAAGTGTATTTTGCCTGAATCTGTGCATTTGTTATTTGCATGAGTGACCTCATATAAAAGACAACACTTTAGTTTGGATATGATCCCTATATATATGTGTGTGTGTGTGTGTGTGTATATATGTGTGTGTGTGTGTGTTCTAAGTACATTTTAGCCTCCATTTGTATGTGAATTTGCTGACGTCTGTTCATACTTGCTCATATGTGCGGGTATATGCATCGTACTCACGTGATGACCAATGAGGTGGAGAACAGCAGCGTTCCCAGCAGGCCACGTCGGCAGTCTGCATTCTTCCTCTGGCGTTGATGCATCTCGCCACCGCAGTTGTCACAGCAGCGGCACATGCAGAAGAAGAGGCCGATTATGGGCATCACAACCGCAAACAGCAGGCCCAACACCGCACATACTAGGAAACCTATCTCGTAGTAGATGGCCTGTGGTCAGTTGGCGACGAATGAGAAGAACGGAAAGAGAAGGAAATTAGATGTATATTATTTGGAAATAGGAGATCATTTGTAAAAAAAGAGAAGAATAAATACGAAATCACAGTAGGAGATAAATGCAGTGGGGGTTGTTTGGGGGGAAAAAAATTGCAGAACTGGAGTTGAGGAGTAAGGAAGAGAATAAGGGATAGATTAATAAAGCGCACAGTAGTAGAAGGGTGAGAGAGGATAACACGTCTAAAAATATCCTGGAGGATCCCACCTCTAGAAATTCTCTCTTCTTTGTGGATGAACTCTATACAGATTGTGTTTTACTACTCGTCGTGTGTAGGTTTTTACATTCTCTTTCTTAAACCCCAGTAGCCAATCCAGTAACACTGCTCTACAATGTCTCAGAAAGTATCTGCTTCAGATATTAAAAGTGCTATGTCTTTCATATTTTCATAAGATGTATAAGAAACTAAATGACTTTAGTGCTGGTTAGTTCATGTTTTTAATATATATGATTTGTGTTATTCCACATATATGGTGGTTTATGTACATCTATACAATGGATTAGTAAATATTCAGTTCAGTTCAGTTATTTTTATTTGAATAGTTCATCTTAAAAACAAAAAAGGAAAATAAATAAAATACAGAACAAAAGAAACAAAGGACAAAATAAGGAGTCACAACTCAAAAGAACTAGGTTGAAGTTCAGAGAACTTATAAAAATTCTACCCCTTATTTAACAAATTTACATTACAATTATAACAATTTCATGAATTTAATTTCCATCACTCACCCATATGTTTTAAAACTGAACCTCCTGCATTATTGCAGATGGTCTATTTTTGCAGCACTTTCACATTTTTATTTATGGACATACACTTTATAATAAAGAAAAAGAAAACAAATGGAGAATTTCACATTTTGACCCAAGATTTATCTTGGAAATTTGAGCCAACCAGCATTTCTTTATTAGTAACACACATGCAGTAACATTTAATTAGTTTTATTTCAGAAGCATTTTACTTGTAGTACTTGTTGAACGCTGCTGTTCTTGTATTTTCCTTTTTTTACACTTAAAGGGAAAAATTCAGAGTTGTCATTATTTATAGGTTGTTAAGTTGGTATTTTATTGGTCCAACCCAGTTGATACCAAAATAAGGCTGTATGTGGAACATGAACTCAAATGACCAAATTGAAAATATCTTCAGTGTAATATTTTGTCCCTTGAGTGTTTTGTGTTTGAAACCCCTGATAAAGAGTGTTCTTTTATCTTTTATGTCGGAGTACAGTAAACTTTGACTTCTCCAAGAGCTTCATTTTACAGATTTATGTTGAGTTACTGTATCAGTGTGGAGGTGAATATGTTTTATTCCAGTGTAATCGACTCATAAACCACCATAAAACACAATAAATGTCACGATGATATAGTAACACATAAGGAGAAACTTTTCTGAAAGTGGCTTTTCCATAAAGTCCAATATGCACTGAGAGGATAGCGGTACATGAAGGGTGATGGGAAATGCTCAAAGGAGTCACAGACATGTACCACTATGGCGTAGTTTTCCCACTTTAATGAAGAGGAAAGACAGCATTTCTGATGAAAAACCTGCTTCAGTTGGAATCGACGACAAGGCAGTTAGTGAACTACAGAGAACGTCCACCAAGAGAAGCCTTTAAACCAGTTTTAATCATTAAGTCCTGCTTTTTCTTGAACCAGGGAGCAAATCAGCCCATGCTGGGAGATAATTACACCTGTTTCACTGCACTTGAAGGTTTTTAATAAATCCATTACAGAAGATGTAAAAAGCATAAGGAACATTACTCCAACCATTCCAAATAATTTTCATGATGACATAAGGAAATGATCTCTCAACTGCAGCAGATTTATGTCAGTTCAAGATAGGATCTTAATGGTGTATTATTGCTCTATACAGCTGCAATGAATAATTGTCTCTATCAATCATCAACAATTTGGAAAATTATAACTTGGTGGAAGAATTTAAAAGAAAACATTAAAAAGGTTCTGATTCTAGACTCTTCAAAAGGAATATTTCATTTTGTTTCCTACTATTCCACACTGTGGAGCAAACAAAATGTAGGATATAAACACTGTCAGCGTTTTCCATTCATTTTCTGCCAAGTAAGGGTAAGTTGCAGCATTATTCAGGCTTAAATATGGAATTTTATGGTGTCATGAAACTGAATATATACACAACTTTACAAATCATTATTGAAATGAACCTTTTGTTTCTAAATGACTGTAGGAAAAATAGACTAAAGAATGTAAACAGTAAAATATTTAGCATTCAAAATTCAGTTCAAGTAATAAGAACTTAAACTGCAGCCTGTATGTATTAGATGTTATTGGTGTTAGCTGCAACAAATGTGTCGCTTTCACCTTAAGAAGTATTAAGCTGCTGTGATGTTAGATTATATTTTTAATACAGGGCATGAGTTACAAATAAACAATTATTAAAGATGAGTCAGAACAACAAATCCATGATGACTCTGTTAGATTAAAGTTAGGGCTGTCAAATGATTAGAACATTTTAATCAGATTAAGCAGAGGGTTGCTTTGGATTCATTTTGATTAATGATGATCACATAACTTTATGTTGATCAACTGTTATGTCTCCAGTTTTTTTGTTTTTGTTTGGTTGTTTTGTTTTGTTTTTTACTCAAATTTCCCACATAATACACAAAGAGTTACACACAAAAAAAAATACAAAACATGCTAAAATGCACGAAAAAACATACACTATTACAAACACTCTTGTAAAATACAGAAAAAAAACCACCAAAAAATGTGATCAAATATCCAAAACGTATGCAAAAAATATTAATATATATGCAATTAACATGTTTATTTAACACCTTTGACAGTTTAAACAAAACAACTGTTCTGTTTAACTGTGTTAAAATCAGATTAATCATGATGATGGATTAATGCATTAATTTTGACAGCTCTAAGTGTTGTCTGTTCTTTCCTTCATCCTAAAGTCACTACTTATGCAGCTTCATCGTACTCTGTAAATGATCCTTGTCCATGTTGAAGTATGACATCTGCATGACTCATCACAAAGCTTCAACATTCCTTGATTCTGACTGAATATTACAAATATTCAAGGTGACGGTTTCGTACAAGGTTCCAAAGATTTATTAAGAAGGTGAAAATGCTGCTGTTGGCAGGTTTTCAATGGTGCATCTACTTCCTCTTTTCATGTACGACAGCACTCTGCTCCCATTTAATCTGCCCCTATCTAAACCACACTCAGCACAGGCTTTGGAAATTGGCAAAATTGAATAGGGGATTGGTAATTCCCACACCGTATGTAACTTGTCACAATGATGTTCAATAGCTTCTCGTTATGAAAGGATCAAAGCACGGCTGCTATCACTGCTGCTTGAATGGACGAGTGCTCAGTCGACTGGCTGAGACTGATTCTCTCTAATCTTAATCGCCCTCATAAGTCAATGACCCTGTCTCCTCCAGGGACCTGAGGCTTTTTCTTTTGAACGTGCAGGGTAAAAAGAATGGCCTCTCTGTCAGGAGTGAATATTGTTCTTTCAGAAAACTTTGTGTAAACTGAGACTGCATCCTTGGGCTTCATGCTGTGTTTAGCCCAAAGCTTAGAAGGAAGAAAAAGACAGTCACACCATTTGTCACCTTAAGGAACTGAAATATGGATTATTTTAGGCTCAGTGGAAATGAAACAAAAGCAGAAGGACCTGGGGAGATTTGAAGATAAGATAAGAGTCACAAAAGAAGAGACAGGGTGCATGTGTGGGTGTAAAATGTACGTCCCCTGTAATAGAAAAGCACCAATGTCAACCCAGTTGTTAGGGACATTTTGCAAATCAGAACGCTTGCATTGTCATTGTGCTCCTGGGCTCTGCTTGTTATTGGGTGAATCTTCACAAAAAAAAGGTCAAAAATGTTTTTTTTTCACCACCACTCTTTAAGAGCCTGCAGCTGTGACTATTTTTAGGCTATAGTTTGTCTTGGCAAGTCCCCAGAAGACGAAGGTGACCTTCCAATAAGAAATACTAGATGAAGAGGTGGCAGCGTGTCTTAGTGGCTACAGCGGATAATTCTGGATCAAGGCAGCAGGCCTTCTGAAATGTCCTGAAGCATGACCATGTTATTTTGTTGCTGCTCATTCACTCTCGCTCAAGATAAATGTCTCTTATATGAAATAATACAACATTGTTATAGCCCTTCTTTCTCATTCATCTCTGTGTTTAGATCTAACCTGCCATTCACTGCAGGATAAATAAACAGTAAGTACATTTACATTGATATTTATATCGGTTTTTTTTAACAGTGTATTTAGAAAATTGTAGTTGTACGGCTTTATATCTACCATCAACTCTTCCACCACAGCTGTGCTGTTTAGACACACTCTAATTTCAACTCAGATTACAGCAGAACATTTCACTAATTAGCTTAGCATCAACATGATCACACCCTACAATTAGAATCACCCACTGCAGTTTGGGTTAAAGCAGGGGTCTGCAACCCTGGTCTTACAGAGCCGCTATCCTGCGTGTTTTAGATCTTTCCTTCTTCCTACACCTGATGGTCGTTATCAGTCTTCTACAGAGCTTGATGATTGGCTGGTGATGGAATACATGCAGGGCAGTGGCTCTATAGGACCAGGGTTGCAGACCCCTGGGTTAAAGTGTCAATGCTCATTATCTTATGTTCTTGTCCTGTTTTGTATTTATTCATCACTAACACAGAGGATGACCACGGAGCTTTCACCCTTGGTTTAATACAGTGCTACAACAGTTGAAGTAATATTAGAATTAAATTGTAATGTATATAATAGTAGGAATTTTGTCATTGAAACATGTTGCAAAAACATTTTTGTTGTGAATCTTGCTAAAAAAAAAAAAAGAAAAAAAAGCAGCTGGTCAAGACTGTAAAGCTATTTGTAATGAGTATTTATTAGAGCTGTCAAATCATGTTGGCCTCACTCATTTCTACATGTGATTTGCAGTATTTCACACAGGGTGCTTGGTGTTTTTCCAAATTAAAATTAATTGTTTTCCCCCAAGACCTCGACTTGATGTACTTTTAAACTTGTACATCTTCTGCCTACTTCATTGGTTGAGATTGTACCAGTCGTGTTTATGACAAAAGTCCACTCTTATAGTATTGAATAAACAAACACATAATTCACTTTTTTTTTCTATTTCTAATTTCACAATGATTCTACTACAAGTATTTTTTCCACCTTACTTTACTTACTAAAATTCCATACTTTTTAAGACTTCCAAGACTTTTCCAAGCACCCTGTTCACAATCAGTTGTGGCTCAGCTATAACCATTATTGAGTGTAACTGGTTCTTAATTATCTCCATTATTATTACTATTATTATTATTATTATTACTATTATTATTACTATTAGTAGTACGTAGTAGTGCTATTAGTATTATTATTACTATCTACATGTCAGTAACATCACAGTTTTCTGAAACAAAAAGCCTTAAAGTAACGAAGCTCTTCTACTGAGCTTGTGGATTGGTAGCTTCCACCCAGACACCATTTCTGAACTTCACCCAGTGCAGTGAAGCTCTCTGCCAGAATCTGAAATAAAGGATGAGTACATGACACTGTTGTCATACACAGATATATATATAGCCGATAGCTTCAAATGCTGAAGTGCTGCTGTATGACAGTGACATGACGGATGGTCCCCTGATAAACTGACTGGTCTGACTGTGAAGGACTGAACTGAATTATTTTATAAAGTAACAAAAAATCCTTTTTAAAATGTTTTCAACTTCTAGCAGAATCTTTTTGTATTTAATTTATTATTATTATAATAGTAATTATTATTATTATTATTAGTTAATTATATTTCCGTAACCATTATATCAGTTGATTTATAAGTATAAGTTGGTTTGAGACAGCTGTTTTTTTGTTGTTTTCTTTTGTATTTTATATGAAATATTCTTTTCGTGGGTCATGCGCTTTGATGGACTTGATGGTTTTATTCAAATATCTGTATTTGTAAGTTAATGGAGGCTATATAAGAGTACTTGAAAGTAAATATACTAGGGCTGTCAAATGATTAAATTGTTTAATCCAATTAATCACATGGTTGCTTTGGATTCATTTTGATTAATCATGATCAAAACACTCTGTCAGTCAACTGTTCTGTGTCATGTTTCCTACAAAATACACTAAAACACACAAAAAATTGGAATTGTCAGATAAAAAGCCAAAATTATAAAATAAAAAGTCAAAATTAAGAGATAAAAAGTCAAAATTGTGAGATAAAAAGTCAAAATTAGGAAATAAAAAGTCAAAATTATGAGATAAAAAGTCCAAATTATGCGACAAAAAGTCAAAATTGTCCAATAAAGTCAAAATTATGAGATAAAAAACCAAAATGATAAAATAAAAAGTAAAAATTAGGAGATAAAACGTCAAAATTGTGAGATAAAAAGAGTCAAAATTAGGAGATAAAAAGTCCAAATTTCAAGTCACAAAGCACATCCAGAATTAATAGAAATAGAAAATGTAAGTATTTTAAGTGCGCTTTATTGTCTGGAAAATACAGTAGCTTAATATTCTAATTCTGTGGGACTCGGCGCCCCCAAGACATGTGGTGCCATAGGCCACCGCCTAGTCTGCCTACACCTAACCCGACACTGTGTGTGTGTGTGTGTGTGTCTGTGTGTGTGTATGTCTGTGTGTGTGTGTGTGTGTGTGTGTGTATGTGTGTGTATGTCTGTGTGTGTATGTCTGTGTGTGTGTGTGTGTGTGTGTGTGTGTGTATGTGTGTGTATGTCTGTGTGTGTATGTCTGTGTGTGTGTGTGTGTGTGTGTGTGTGTGTGTGTGTGTGTGTGTGTGAGTGAATGTGAGGCTAATGTAAAAAGCACTTTAAACAGCATGAAGGTGGAAAAGCGCTATAGAAGTGCAGTCCATTTACATAAGTCTTAAAAGCTTCAGTCAGTCCTGGATTAATCATATAAAATTGATTCATTAATGAATCATCCGTGGTATCTATTTACAGACCCTCTACTGCAGTGGAGAAGGAGGAGGAGGAGGAGGAGGAGGGCTGTGCATGGAGATTTTGTTTTGGGGATTTCTTGATCAGTGTCTGAACCTCTGCAGACACACACCACATGCTGTGTACCACTGGTCCATGTCAGTGTGCAGCGTTTTCGTAGTAGAAAGAGTTCTGCCAACATCAGCACCCAAAAGCTTAAGTGTGTGTTTGTGTGTTCCTCCTTACTGTGGTTTAGGATATGTGAGTAAATACTGCTGAGGAGGCTGACCCGCTGCTGTGGAGCTTTGACACTGGTTTTATATGTCTTTTATGAACACTGTTTATTTGCTGCTATAGTTTTTACTCAGTGTCACTACTTTTATCTGACACGACCAGAATTTCATAACCTGTTATAATAGTCCGGAGATGATGTATAGTGCTGTAAATTCAATGATTAAATAGTTTTTAAAACTGACACCTAAAAAGACTGACTTCTTATTACATTTGGGATCATCTACTCCTGCCGCAACTAATTACATAATAACATAGAAGCGGCCAAAAATGTAATAATTTTGGCAGTGTAGTAATAATAATAATAATAATAATAATTAATAATAATAATTTGAGCTAATAATGTAATGATATTTTTCCAATAATGATGTAGTATGGTATCTATACTTTCAAATGCTAGTAATACTAACCAGTCAGTAACATAATTACTTATTGCATTATTGGTAAAATATTACAAAGTTATTTGCTCAACAATCTTATTTGTCAGCATACATCCTTTGAGTTCAGTCAGGGCAGAGTTCAACTTATTTATTTATTTATCTCTACGATCTTTTTGGTTGTCACGTTTATTTTTAATATTCTGTGCATGTACTATAGATAGATAGATAGACTATATATTCCACACACCATAGAAAGTTGTCTTTTTAATTTCATTGTACATTTATATGATGACAAGTATTGTATTGTATTGTATTCTATGCTATTCTTGGCATCTCATTAATACATTTAAAATGTTGAAAATGATGACATCATTGGCAGATATGACATTATTGGCTGCTACAGACTACGAATTATCTTCTTGCTCATTCTTTTTGACCTCAGAGGATAAACATCCAACTAAACAACTAATGTCCACACTTCTAACTTCTGGACGATAGAAACCGAAGCTCTACTTTGTTGATCAGTCAGTGTTACCTCTACTTTAAGAAGCTGAGTGATAAATGAAGTGTTAGATAGGATGGGTGGGTAACTTTTACTAAGTGATCAGAAGGATGACTAGAGATGCACCACTTACAATTTTCAAGAATTAGTATGATTTTGAGTTCATTTTTGTTTGTTTGTTTGTTTGCTTATTTTGTGGTGGGGGTTCAGTAGTGTGCCAACACGCCAACAGTTTTTAAATACTTATTTAATTGAACGTTCAACATTCAGTACTGAATAAAATAGTGCCCACTAAATAACCACTCCAATATAGGACCTTCCTAAAATACTTAAACTCAAAATAAAGTGCTCCATCTTTCCATGCAAATGAAGTCTAACTGAAAATGATTTACTGTTTATCCAACTTCATTTGAAATGTTATTGCTACATTAATACTGAAGCAGAAGAGCAATTACTTAGTTTAGAAGCCAGGCACCACTACCTCAGAGTTGCAATGATGTTCATTTGTCCATTTTAATAATAATTTTTTTCCACTATTGTTGTTGTTGTTGTTTATATGATGTCAACTATCATCCAGCTCATGCATATTCATTAAACTGGCACATAATCAATTTCTGACACTGCTGGACCAGTCACTTGTCATGGCCGATCAAGATAAAACCTGTCTGAGTCAATTTACTGGAAAATTGAATGGTGCATCTCTGACAATGAAACAATGACAAAAACAACATCAGGAGTTTGGTTATAATATTCTACGGAAGTAAATCTATTTCATCAGATTTTGAATATTAAAAGCCATTGAATTTTTAACACTGAAATTAAATGGCTCTAAATTCAAGTATGTTCATAAATCAAACCCTCCAGGATTTCGTGATGTTGCGAAATTCATGCGAAGTTGCAATTTTAACCAATTACTGCGACTTTCCTGCAAAATGTGACCAATTAATTGCAAAGTCTTGAGCTGCTCCTTCCGCCATTTCTTGTTTACCTTACAGTACGAAGCAACATGTACATGGCCAGCAGTTCACATTTGCCACTAAAATGATGCACTAGTACCAATAGGTGCATTTGGAAGAGTAGTTTTTTGCTGCATTTTTTTGTCATCCAGGTAATATTCTATTTTGCATATTTGAAAGGTTGTCTTAATATCAGTGTCTTTGTTCAAAAACTGCCTCTACTACAGTACACAGTACTACTAATGTTTTTTTTGACTGGCTGAGACATTTATATTATGTTTATAACTTCATGTAGTGTTGTGAGGTCATATGAACTTTAACCTTTGAACCAACAGGTGCATTTGGAAAAAATAATAAAAAATTGTTGCATTTTTGTAATTCTCATATTTATTTATTTACCATCTCGGTAAAAGGTAGTTTTGAGGACTATATCACAATGACTTTGAATTAATTTTCCACAAACTAAATATTTGAAATATTACTTAATTTTGATTACAAAAAGGGAAAAACGCAACTATTTATGCAACAAAAGCCTAAAACACACTGCAACTTTCAATGCAATTTTTCTGAAAAATGAATGCAACATCAAACATTTTAGGACACAACAATGTCAAAAAAGGGATGTTAAATCCTGGAGGGACTTATAAATTTGAAATAAAAAAATTCAGCTGCAAAAAACTAATTTATAACAAAGCAATCCATTTAAACATTGGATGAAAATTAAGTCAGATATGGTTATTTAAACAGTACATGCACCATTGACAGTATTATGTTTAGTGGGAAACCTGCGTCTTCCTGCATCGACGTCACATGACCGATCAAACGGGACTTGATTGGCTGGCTGTCAGTTCGACTTAGGGTAGAATCGATTACTAATTGTTGGTGTCCCAGATGTGTGATCTGAATTTTTTGCAGCTGAATTCATTCATTCATCATTCATTATCTGAACCCGCTCTATCCACACTTGGGTCACTGGGGGCCTAATCCAGCTACAATGGGTGAAGGCGGGGTACACCCTGTATGAGACGCCAGTTCATCGCAGGGCTGAACATATATAGACAAACAATCACTCTCACATTCACACCTATGGCCAATTTTAGATTAACCAATTAACGGATGTTTTTGGATGGTGGGAGGAAACCGGAGTGCCCGGCGAAAACCCACGCGGACACGGGGAGGACATGCAAACTCCACACAGAAAGGTCTGGCACGGGATTCGAACCAGGGTCCTTCTTGCTGTGAGGCACGAGTGCTAACCACTGCACCACCGTGGCGCCCTGCAGCTGAATTCATGTATTTGAATTTTTTTGCAGCTGTTTTTTTTTTTTTTTTAATTCTAAATTTCTGAACATAGTAATTCAGAGACGAAAAAAATCTGATGTTTAATTTCAGTGTAAAAAAAAAAATAAATAGATGCTTCATTTCAGTGGAAAGAAAACTGTGTTAAAATGAAATGGCTTTTAAAATAAAAAATCTGATGAGAAAGATTTACTTCCATACATTGAAGCTTTAGTGAGTGAAGCAGCTGAACGTCATGTGACAGAGGGGGTGGGGGTGAGGGGGGGGGGGTCTGGACTGGTCGTCCAGAGTGCAGACTTTACCTGAAGGGTCAGCACTATGTTCTCTGGCTGAAGGAGGCCAGAGCAGATCAGATGAAGAGGGCATGCAGAAGACAAAGGCAACGCAGCATCAAAGAAAGAGCAAAGCCACAAATAAAACCATGGATGAATAAATAACAGAAAAAGAAATTGAAGAATACAATATGGGCATGCTCATCCACATAGCAGCATATTGTAATAATGCACACAGATAGTACACTTTAATGAAAGAAAAGCACAGAGAGAAATAAAACGTTTTTTTTATGTCTCCATCCAGGTGGGTCAAAGTGTACACATGGTGCCAAAAACAATTAGCAGTTATAGAATGAATAATTAGCTTCTGTAAACTACTTGATTTGTGAAGCTCACTGACTTCCAGAGTATCTCAGTAGTACAGTGCATGTCAGAAATGAGTGCTTGTATATGAGAAATATATTTATTTATTTGTTATTTAAGTTTTTTTGTTATAAATTATTTGTTATTGAAGTTATTTTTTTGTTCATTTGATTTATTTAAAGTTGATGAAGGGAGGCCTCTATATAAGTATATTAAGTTTTTGACCTCCCTTACACTGTTCTATTTAATTTATATTTATACTTCTTTATGTATTTTGTTTGTAAGTAAAATAATGTAAAGGAATAGGCATAAGAAAATTAAAATTTGACACATATACGTTACCTTTTGATATTCAGTCTGAATGGCTCCAAACTTGTCCTTTGCCAAATTAACAAAAAGATCTGAAACAAGAAGGAACAAAACAGAAACAGCATGAAGAAATCTGAATTATACACATTCATTAGACTTAGATATGCAAATCACTGACTTTAGTGTTGGTTAGTTCATGTTTTTAATATATATGATGGTGTGTTATTCCACATATATGGTGCTTTATGTACATATATATATATAATGGATAAGTAAATATTCCACTATAAAGAACCTGTAAAGTGAATGGATCATAATGTGCAGACAGTGTTTTGAAGTAAATCTGACACCAATATTCCTATGAACTACAACTTATTCTCTTGTTCATTCTAAGAATCTCACATTTTGACCCCAGATGTATCTTGAAAACTTGAGCCAACTAGAGTTTTCTATTTTCTTTTCAGTTTTCTAACTTACTACATGTGTGGTAAGTTTGGACAAAAAAAAGGAACCAAAAGCAGTATATCTCATCCCTTTCAGGGGTGTGGGGGGTAATAACTAAATAACTAAATAAATTGGTGTTGCTCTATATAAACACACATGCTCATAAAGAGTGACTGACATTTTACCAGGATGGTGTAGAAGCTTTTTACAAAAGTAAAGAACACAGTTAATGTGAAAAAGTGTTGTTGGGCTAAAGCAGAGAGTTGACATGTTTGACAGTGTGTCAGAAAATCCAGAGCCATTTTCTGACACTGCAGTGTCCCCTTCATCCCCATTCCTTCCCTCTGGGTTCATATTGGGGCAAATTTGACAGGGTGAGGAACTTGTGTTTTATTTATTCTGTGTTTGGATGCAGGGATCTTGTTGGTGCTGCTGACATTCTGGATTTCAATTATTAACTCACCATTAAACTGTAAACAAGTGGTATGACAGTGATATACATATATACTGCATATTCCTATGGTCAACACAATTATTAGCAGTTGAATTACAGTATGAAAACAACATACAATTAGAAAATACACATTTTACTACTACTACTACTACAACAACTACAACTACTACTACTGCAACAACAACTACTACTACTACAACTACTACAACTACTACTACTACTACAACTACAACTACTACTACCACAACTACTACTACAACTACTACCACTACAACTACTACTACAACTACCACAACTACTACTACAACTACTACTACTACAACTATGCTTTACATTTTAAATTAAATCTATAAGTGCACAGTAAAAAGATAAATTCCACACTTAATAAAATCAACAGATTAAAATCAAACGGCAAAAGCTTTTCTGGAAAGGAAGGTTTTAAGTCCTTTTTTAAAAGCATTTCCCATCTGTGGAGCTCTAAGATGATGATGATGATGATGATGATAATAATAATTATTATTACCATATGTGTGTGTTATTCATAAACACACTGGCTACTTTATTTACTATATTCCCAAAGGAAACTGTGGAACCTTTATCTTTAAATGATATAGTAACACATTAATAAAGTGAATCTATTAATGTTATGACACTACGTCTTGGGTTTATTTATATTTAGGTCTTTTATCCCAGTTTTCACAGGCCTCATTATGTTAACTGGAATAGCGGAGATACTGTTACATACTGTAAATGCGTCTTATGTCAGTTTCCGAGCAGTGACGACTTCACCTGAATGACGCAGTAGAAACAAACACAATAACAGTGACACAAGTGTCTGATTTCTGAAATTATGCTGAAAGTGAATAAGTTATGGCATGATATAAATTCAATGCTTTTCATCAAATAATTCAAAGCCCTTGGTAGTTAATGTGGGAAAGAGTTTTGGAATGAAGACCTATTTATATCTTCAATAAGCAGGTCACAGGATGCCAGTTTCTAATCATGTAAAAGTGGTTTTGATTCTGAACCCTATATTTTATCACCGTCTCTGTCCTCTATTAAAGACAGTGGTGTTGAGTTACAGTTACAGAGCAGATTAAACTGTCCTGTGGCTTCACAAACACTACACAATAATCAATATATAGGAAGGTATTTATCAGAATCAGCTTCATTTACAACGTGTGTGTACATATACAGGAAGTTGACTCTGGTTTAATGCAGTACCCTCTTGTACTGACTATGTAAATAATTAATTTGACATTGTATATTTATTGTTTATCTCTTTACTGACTTATTTTATTATTTATGTTTGTTCTGAAGCTGCACTTAATTCTTCACCACACTATCCTGTAGTTATACTGGTCTACAAGCAAAATATTAAACTAATGAAATGTTAGAATAGAATAGAATGCAATAGAATAGATAGCTTTATCATCTGTTCCACGTAAAAAACTGAAATTTGTCTTCGTCACAGCTGTTACAAACACTCCTCCCTACTAAAAACACAGTGCAACAACTTAATACAGGCATAAATAAATAAAAATAATTAAATAAATAAATAATAAATAAAATCACTGCATGTTACTGCATGTGTGTTACTGATAAATAATAATAATGGATAGAATTCATGTAGTGCTTTTTTAGCCACTCAAAGCGCTTCACATTAGTGACCCATTATTCATTCACTCTCGCATGCACCCTCTGGTGGTGATAAACTATATATGTAGCCACAGCTGCCCCTCTGACCACCACCAAATATTCATACACCAGTATGACTGACACTGGAGGCAAGGAGGGCGAAGTGTGTTGCCCAAGGACACAACAGACTGACTTTGAACCACCAACCCTTCAATTACTGAACAACCCGCTCTACCAACTGAGCCATGGCCGCCCAGGATAAAGAACACTGAAGTCTTACAGTAAATAATGTTTGGCTCAAGTTTCCAAGATAAGTCTGGGGTTAAAAATGTGAAATTCTTAGAAAGAACAAGAGAATATGTTTTAGTCCAAAGGAATATTGGTGTCAGATCTACTTTAAAACACTGCCTGCACTTTATGATCCATTCACTTTACAGGTTCTTTCTAGTGGAACATTTATACATCTATTGTATACATGTACATAAACCACCATATTTGTGGAATAACACATCATCATATATATTAAAAACATGAACTCACCAGCGCTTTTGTCATTTGTTTTCTGATTGGTCTTATTAAAGTATGTTTAACACATTTAATGTCTGAAGCAGATATCTTCAACAAAATTAATAAAGAGCAGTTTAATAATTTTTTAGTACCCACTGGTGCATATAACTGATAAAATGTTCAATTTTCATATTTATTTATTATCTCTTTTATTTTGTCTATATATTTGATATGATTCCATGTCATTGCATTGTTTTGGACAATGGAAGCAGTATCTTAAAAAATGTAGAGCAGTGTAGTTTTAGGAAGGAGCATTTTGGAATCATGTTTTGGTGTCGGGGATCTTCATGAGGACCAAGCAGTTCAGAACATGGATGAATAAATCATAAATCATCCATAAAACAAAAAAAAAAATCAAGATGCAAATCTTTTTGCCATATATTCCTCAGCCTCACTTCAAACTCTGCAGCAGTTACCAGTGTTATTTTTTTTTTTTTTTACTGTATATTTATCTTTAATCAGACAGTACATTTCAAACAAATGAGTTTTCTGACCAGTCTCCATTATTTAACGGTATATGTTCAGTTTGGCTCCTACACCTGGAGCTGTGACTCATCACATAATGATGACAGAGAAGGCAAGTCTTCTCAGAGGCACTCGCATTCTGAAAATAAGTTCCAGAAAACACGAGAGCTTTTCCACCTCCTGCATTGCAGTGTTTCTACTTTCTGAGGAAATATATCCTACGGAAGAGACGTTGACAAGAGTTGTTTAATTTATTACAAAACAGACGTGTGATTATTACCTTTTATACAAAGCATGAAATTTTCATTAATAGAAGGATGCTCCAGGCTTATATTTCACCCAGTTACTCCCACTGTTTAGAAAGACACACACTCATGTCTGGAAAACTCCTCTTATTGCCTATAGGTAAGATTTATTAATTGATTATTTGATGGAAAACCCACTCTGACAGTCTGATATCCTGCACTTGTGCACGTCCATGTTTGATCTATCAATTTTGTTTTGTTTTGTTTTGTTTGTCATTCCTGTTTATATTGTTCTGGTATCTTTTTGTTTTGTTTTAACCCTCCTGTTATATTATGGGTCAAATTGACCCATTTTAAAGTTTGAACATCTAGAGAAAAAAAAAAATTACTGTATGAAACGTCTTCTGCTAGCCTTAATGAGTGTAATTAACATATAATAAGAAAATAGTTCATGTCACATATTTGCGATCACCCCATTCATGTTTATTTCACATAGATATTGTTCAGGTCAATCTGACCCAGCAGTCAAACTGGTGTAAAAGGGTGTAAAAGATGTTTCTTTGCAACTATGAGACATATTATGTTATGTTTCAATAGTATGTTTTATATGTTGATCTTTCAAAAGTAAAGTGGTGAAACATAAAAAAAATAAGACAAACATGTTTTTTAAAAAATGAAAAACAGGTGAATTGTATGTATCAGTGTAAATTTTGGTGGGAAAAGGTATTGTATATGTACGGGTAAATGATGTTGATTTGAATGAAGGTAACTGAGATTAAAATATTTTTATGTACATCTTCATGTGTTTAAAATGTGTGAATAAATAAAAAGGGAAAAAAAACAGGTGAATTATCCTAATTGAAACCATTTTCTTTTAGAGGTAAGGAACACCATTGCAGTAAATATTGATAAAATAGTTGGTAATGGAATTAATAATGAAATATTTACAGTGCTTGTTAAGAAATTTTTTTGTTTGGACATCTTTTGGATAATTAAACATACATTGGGTCACATTGGCCTGAGCTGTTCCTGGCAAATTGACATAACAGGAGGGTTAAAAGGAAAAAGCCTGAAAATAAAATAAATAAATGTTCTACTCACAGAATGATGTAAACTGTCTGTAGTGTTTCAAAATAACTTAATTTACAGAAAAAAACAACAACCAAAAAAACCCCAAAATAAAACACTGGCTTGAGCTGAGACAGGAGTGACTTAATGTGCCTTGCTCGGGGGCTGTTGACAGTAGATTAAAGAAAACAGCAGATATTCTCGTACTCCTGCCAGTATTTTTCCATCAAATATGACACCTTGTTTAACTTCCACGTATTTTTCTGCTTCTTGTTTAGATCCTCTGAGCCACAATGACTCTCAGCGTTTCCTATTGTGGCTTTTAGGAAGACGTGTAAAATGATCCACAGTTGAGAAGAAAAATAAAAAGCACACAGAACAGAACCCAGATATCATGTTTTACATGTTCTAGTGACCCGTTGTGTCAGTGTCTAAGGACGTCCTCAGCTTGTGATGGAGACTCAGAGGGCAAGTGCAATATGTTGTGTCTTTATATACACGATAAAATCACCAGAGTTATTATAACACTTAAAGAGTTATTTAACACTACATCAGTGAACAATGGTCCCTATCTACAGAGTGTAAACTTTACACTGAACCGAGAGTTACATTTCTAGAGTCCAACTTTACACTAGTAACAGTTAATATTTGATACGAATTAGTATTAATCAAGTTTTACACTATATGAGAAGTAACACCCATAGTGTTAAGTGTTAAGTAACATTTCCAGTGTTAAAATTACTTACCACCACATGTTCAAACAATTTGTAACCATTTGAAAACACAATGTAACGTTATTCTTACATAGATTCTGCTGCAATGAAAAAACTAAAAAATATTAACCTATTATTATCATTAAGCTAGAACCACATCTCATGTCACCAGTTGAAGAATTCACATACTGTACATGATCATGGTCCAGTATCTGCACAGTAGCTGGTCTGAACATTTATCTCTTGGGTCTGTCATTTCCAAGTGTGCTATTAGCACAGTGCTAGGCTAGTGCTATTAGCACAGCGCTAGGCTACTTAGCTCTTCACAGAGGTTTTAGTAAACACTGTGTCACCAAGTGCTATATTAAATTAGACATATTCCAGCCTTTACATGTAAATGTCTTTAACACCTGTAGCATATGGAAGCACATGTGCATGTTTCTGTTTAACACTGGAGAGGGCATAAATAAACAACAGCTGCATGTGTTTGGTACCGAAATATTAATGTCTTTCTCGCTCACTTTCTGTGTGTGAGCGAGAAAGACAGAATTGCATTGGGGGAAAAAAAACATATGGGAAACACTGAACCTTATGGAAGTCCATAACAGCAGTGAGTTGTCATTAATAATGCAGTACGGCGCAGCTGTAGCCAAATCAGGGGGCGGGACTTGGCAATGCTGAGAGCAGCAAAGTTAGAAAGAACAATTAATATAGTTTAATATCTTTGTTGTTGTACTGTGTTTCGTAATGGTGTGAAACTTTGAACACTGAAGGGTATCTTGCTCTTATCGGTGTTGAATTCACTCTGACAGAATCCAAATCCCTAACCAAAAGCCTGAAACACTCCTCCCATCCCGGTCACTCTCTCTCTTCCAGCTTCTACCATCAGGAAGGTGGTTTAGACCAATGAGAACACGAACAAACAGATTTAAAAACTCTTTTTATCCAACCAAAATAACCTCTCTGAACTCCAGTAGAAGTTGAGAGTTGAAACTGTGAGAATGAGTGTGTGCCTTTTAAATTAGTAATTTATATATTTTTAATTTTAAGCTTGTTTTTAAATTATATATATATATATATATATATAATTTTTTACTCCTCATTCACTGACTGGTTTGCTTTATAATTTTCTTGTATTTGTTATAATGGCAAATAAAGTCTATTCTATTATGAAGCATGAATGTATGAAGAGTTTCAGGTGAAAACCTTTACGTTGTCATGTAAAATAGTTGTGTTTGGAGTTCAGCAGAGTGTCATGAAGTGTATGCGACACATGTCTTGAAGCATCAAGGTGCACTTCTCAGAAATAAAGTCAATTTTTCTGACATATTAAAGCATTCTTAATTGCAGCAGATAAATAACAAAAACGCTGTTGAGCCTTGAATTATTCAGATCACCGACTTTTCATGTGTCAAATGTGTGTCATTGTTACATCAGGCTGTTGTGATGCGACCGTTATTGAATTCTTCAATCGATGCTCTCACAAAAGCCCATGACAATGTGTTGCTGCAGGTTGTGGTAGCTGATAAACAGGGGAATTGCATTTTTCCACTTCAAGTATTTCTTGGAAGGTCAAAAACACAAACTTGTAAAGCTCTTGTCACACACTAGCTTCTTTTCCATTTAAGCCGCCGCTTCCACAGCTTTGTACGAGACGATCACGGTGCATAATAAGAACACACAAGGTATTATTGTACAGCGCTTTAATTCCCTGCCTGCAGCTCCTCGTCCTGTGAATAGATATCAAAATAGCCTTTAGCTACATGTTGTTACTCTTGAAAGGGCTCCACAATTTTGGCTTTAGCTTCCCCATGGGCCCAGCCAGAGGAGATCCCTTATAAATGAACCTCTTCAATCCAAGGTAATTATTCCACCCTTTAACAAAACCGTACAGAGAAGTTGAATAATACACAAGCTGAACCAATTATAAAACAGTAACAATATGAAGGACAGAGACACCATAAATAATAGCAGTTTAATGAAGCGGGTGTTACATCACACACCAGGCAAATACTGTGATAGAAATATGCTGAAAGAAATTAACATTAAGCTTTTAAATATGAGTTACACTGCACTGCAGGTACAATAAGCAGATATAAAATATTAATGAATAAATAAAGACAAAGGAATAAAAATAAATAATTAAAAAAAAGAAATTAAATAAATAAGTAAAAAAAAAAAATACAAATACATAAAAAATAATAAAAAAACATTGTGATGTCAATGCTCCAACAATATATTATGTACCTCGATTGTACTATCATAAAAACTTGACAAATTTAAATGTATTTTTATTTATTTTTTCCCCACAGTTTTCTTAGTTACCATAATTTTTTTTTTTCTTTCTAAATTTTCACCAACCAACTAATGATTTGGAGTAAAGACTGTTAATGCAAACTTGAATAAGTCCAAGTCAATCCAACTTAAACAGTTCACTTTCCTGTTATGTATAAAAACTAAAGCCCTATAATGTTAACAGGTTTCCTTCACACTTTCTAGTAAAACTCAACTAGTTTGGGTGTAGAATGTAACCTCATTTGTCTCACTTTGCTGAGGAATGAACAGGATTTAGTTTTTCTATGTACACTTTTAGCAGTAAGGTAAAATTTCTGTCAAATGTGAAACCATAAATAGTGCACAGACATCTGCAGCCTCCAAGAGTTTAATCAATTACACTTGTGAGATGATCTGAATTCACTTCAGTTGTCAAATTATCTGTGGCAGCTAAAAACATGATAGAAACTCCTGCAGGTTACAGAGTACTAAATGAAGTCTCTGAGCTGCCAGAGTCAAAAAAACAACATTAATGCTTAAAAAAAAAAAAAAAAAAAAAAAAAACAGCCCACGAAGCAACACATTAGTATAAAACAGCAAACTGGAAAGCACCGACTCTTTTCCATTGACATTTTACCAACACAGCACTGACTACTTACTTCTTCCCCACTTTGCTAAACTACTGTTTTCCATTCTTAGTGCCATAATTGTTGCTGTAAATATAAATTTTTCCAGTAGCCAGCAATTCATTTTGAGCCATCATCCAGACTCACAGTCTCCCTTTGTGGCACATTTGCATTTTTTCGCCCAATAAAAAGCATTTTGCGACTTAATTTTGTCAGTATAGTATTAAAGGAAGTTCTGGGTTTTTTTAAATTTTAAAATTTATTTTTTTATTTTATTTGAATAAACATAGTTTATCAAAGTCTGCCCCAGCACAACTGTGGCTACAAATATAGTTTAAAACCACCAGAGGGAGAATATGAGAGTGAATGAATAATGGATCAATAATGTAAAGCGCTTTGAGTGGCTACAAAGTGCAATATAAATCTAATACATTATTATTATTATATTATTATAATAATGAAAAGTTTGAGCTCAGATGTAGGAAGTAATTTATGGACAGTGGATCTGGAGGGTATGAATTTGGGAGACTTTTTTTTTTTAAATTGCTTGAAATGAATAAATACAAAAACAAAAACAATCTCTATAGGCATAAATGACAATCAATATTTCCTGCTTTTTTTTGACTGTAAAATTGCAGCAGGGTGTTCAAATGCAATATAAAAAAAGAAAGAGTAGATCAATAGACGGCACTGGCAGCTCTTGAATTCTTTTTTCTGCTCTTTCCTGCTGAGAAGCCAGTGATGCAGCTCATTTCTTCCTCATTACTAAAACTTGGCACTTTTAGCAGACTAAGTAAGGGGAGATAAGAGCTGTGGCATTTAGATAACTTGAACTTTTCAGACATTTCAAGGTAATATTATAATGCCAACATCAGCTTAAGTTCCCATTTATCTGACAGACCGCACTGAGAAACGTGACAAAGTCAGACGATGGTAAAAGTGTGAATCAAAAGATCACAGGAGCAGCGAAAGGGAAGTAAGATGACACACATGGAAAGCATATCGCAGGGAGGGTTTTCAGAGAGAGAGCTGCCACTCCCGTCCCTGGTTTATTGTGCATTTTAGAATTGATTTTAAGATTTTATTGCTCACTTAAAGCGTGAATGGGCCTAGCTCCTAGCTATATAACTGATACACTAGCCTGTAATAATTAAATAAATAAATAAATAAATTGCATGCCTCAATGATGAGATGCAATAAAGTATTTAATAGTGAGACAAGACTGATGAAAAATAATAATAATATTTTTTTTTTATTTAATTTTACAGTCATACATGATACTGTTTTTTCATCCATTCACTTCCCTCAGTTCTAATGGATCTAACAGCAATCATGTTCTGTTATCTCTGCTCTCTTTGTTCTACTTTGTGTTCCTGTTCTTATGTCTTTACTGTATCATGTGTTTTTTTTCTGCTGTGATGGCCTTCTGCTTGGCTGCCGAAGCACTTTCTAAACTGTTTTTAAAAGGTGCTACATAGATGACGTTATTACTCCACCAAGGAGTAGAATTTGTCAGTTTGTTTCTTTGTTTCTTTGTTAGCTAGCAAGAGAACTTAAAAAAGTTATGGACGGATTTGGCTGAAATACTGACCCAAGGAATAACAGAATAAATTTTGGTGATGATTGGTGGAGTGGTGGCAGGGGGCATGCATGTCTTTCAGGAGGGGGGACGGATCTGCCTTGGTGCAGTCTGTGCTCTCCGAAGGCTTTTATAATAATAATAATAATAATAATAATGATAATGATAATACTAATGCTAATGCTAATAATAATGCTAATGATAATACTAATACTAATACTAATGATAATAATGCTAATGCTAATAATAATAATACTAATACTACTACTACTACAACTACTACTACTAATAATAATAATAAATACTAATTATTACTATTATTATTATCATCATCATCATTATTACTTCCCATGTGCCACTGAAGCCATGTTTCATTTGGGGACATCATATTTGGGTCAGGCCTGGTTAGCCAAGCAGGAGAGGCGACAGCGAGGCCAAGCAAGCGGCTCTGTCCTGGTGAATGGATGACAAGTCATGCATCCTCAGCCTCTTTGTTCCGCTTCGTCGGCGAGCACACATCGGTGGGCCGCTCCGAGTCAACTCAGGAGGCGTGCTGAGTCGTAAATGCAGATGGGCGGCGGTAAGGGGTCAACCTGCCCGCGTGGTGGATGACAACTCTAAACGGCCTTTCTAACCAATGTGGCGGTTAGCCCGGGTGTTGCTTGTCACACTCCTTAAAAAGATCCTTGTACCCTTCAGTCAGTGCCACAGAGACAGTTCCCCTGAGTGGGATGTGTCACAGGAACATGAGTGAGTTACAACTGTGAGGACTTCCAGGCTGTATAATGCATCTCTCAATGACAGGCTGAGTGCCAAGTGTACTCTATCTGGAAGAGCAGCAATGATCCGAAGTGGTTCAGGATCAATTCCAATTTGCTTTTATCACGTCAATGACTTTGATTAATACAGTGCTGCAATACGGAGCTTAAGTAACTAATTAACAGGACATTAATAACTTCATTACCTGCCAAAAGTAAAGATGTGATACTTATCTTTGGAACATTTAATAAGGTTGGCAATTGAATTTAAATCAAAATGGCTGCATCATCTCCCACTGAGGGAAATTATAATTAGGATTTGGCCGGCACACAATGTGAAAACTGCAGATCCTACTGTGTTAATAGGTTAATTGGTCAGTCTTAATCACCCATGAGTATGATTGGTTGATGAACCCTGTGATGAACTGAGGGTTCACTTTTATCTACTGGTAGCTGGGATAGACTCCAGCGCCCCTGTGACCCTCCCAAGGACAACACTCTAAAAAGTGTGACTGGACTTCATTAATATTAACGAAACAAATTATATTAAGCTCTACATGAAAAAAATACTTTGTGCAGTTTGGTATTTTGTTATGTTGAGTTAATGAAAATATAATTATTTAACAATTGCATTTTATTTTTGTTTTAATAGAATCAGCTGAAAATGAATTATACTTTATCAGTAAAGTAAACAACGTATAAATAAATATCATCCAGATATTTAAGAATATTAATTAATTCCAACTTAGTAAGTCTAAATGATTGTTATGCAGATATTTGGTGTATCTGAATTAGTATTTTACAGATAACTTGTAAATATTGAACAGTTTTCCCTCTAAAATTGATTTGGATTTACTCAACATGTGCTAAATCTTTAGTAAATCCCAAATAATTCAACTAATAATTTCATTGTTTAGGATTTAAATTATTATGTTTAAATGTACTTAATTAAATCAATAATTTTTAATCAAAATACTTGAAATCTATTCAATTATTTTAATTTATTAATAATAATAATAATCATCATCATCATAATCATTAATTTATTATTAGACAATATTATTAGACAAACTTTTCTGAGTATAAACAGGTCAGAAAATGAATGCACAGAAAAATATTTCTAGACGCAGAAGGAAATGCCGTTGCACTGACACAAAATAATTTTTAAAAATAAAATATAGATAAAAGGATATGGGTGGTTCAGTGAAACACATCCCTAAAAACAGGACAAAGGGGCTAAAAATTTGAACCAGATGTTATGAAGCAAGTTTGGAAGCAGTAGGATTCTGTTTTAAAAATAAATACCAAGTGCGATCAAAGACAAAGTACAAGGAAACACATTTTTAGATTATTTTTATATTACAATCTGTATGTAGCAGGTTAAAAAGGACATGCAAATTATGCGCTACTATTTATTTTATTTTTTTTTTCAGATATCTTTTTAGTCTCTCACTGGTACGTTCTGGGAATTGAAGTAATTATACACAGCAGTGTTTCACAAAAATGGCCATTGTTGTAAAATGACTTGAAATGTATTTGTGTTTAACTGGGCAGGTTCTGCATGTAACACAAGTGGATCTGAGCTTTCAGACTTTTAAAGGTAAATTGAAAACCTACCTTTGTAGCAAAGCTTTTTTATTAAATTCTTACTTTTAACATTATTTTATTCTGCCGGTTTTATGTATTTATTTTTATTTTATTACTATTATTTATTTATTTATTTATTCTTTAACTGCATTATAATAAGGAGGCAGCAGTAATTAGCATATTTTTTATATTTTTTATATTATATATTAACCTGGAGCTTCAAATTTATCTGCATATTAGTGAATAATTAAAAGTGGCCATAGCTGTGTCTTTACACCAGGGCCTTTCATACACCTGCATTACTTATCAACATCATCTATAATTAAAGACGACACTGAACTCTATTGTCCTGACAATAGTATCAGCCAAAACCCCTGTTTAACTCAAGTCTAGGGCAGGAATGTCTCGTGCACAGTTCCTCGGTGAGTGTCTGTGTGTCCTGTTTCCTGTCAGCAGGTGGAGGTTAGATCAGTGCTCTGATTGGTCGGTGCCGGTCACTGCTGCCGTCCATCAGTGTCACCTCAGAGACTTGGCCTGAGTGTTGATTAGCTGACGGTAATCTGAGCCAATCCTCTCTACTGTCCAGCGGTCATCACGCCAGCCAGGCATCTCTGCAGACCGTTTGTCCTTTTGTCCCCACAGTCTCACAGTGTTGCCCACAGGTTGGAAAAGGAGGCTCGTAGCCAAACAGTAGCCGCTCAACAATGAAAGGCTTGGAGTCTTGTTTCAGTTTTGTCCAGAACATTTAACCTGGAATGTAACTGCATCCGGAACTGCACTTTGTCTTTGTCCACTGTATTTGTCTGACAGTTCACTTTAGTTACTGAATCAAATCATTATACAGGAATAAAATAATTACCTGCGATAAGGAGGTATTAAATTCAGGTCCGTCTGTCTATCTGTTTGTCTGTCAGCAGGATTACACAAAAGGTTCTGAACAGATCTTGATGAAACTTTCACAGATGATAGATAATGGGTCAAGGAAAAACCCATTAGATTTTGAGCAATGAAGGTCAAAGGTCAAGGTCACATTAAAGATCAAGAGCTAAAACACATCAGTAGTAATATCTCAGGATTCAGACAAGATAGAATCTGGCGTTTTTTTTGCATTCGCAGCGTCTCACCTTTGGACATCAGATGAGTCAACACCGATGGCTCCATCACATCATGTTTTGACGTCATATGACGACATATCAAGCCTTGACAGAGGTCTCCTGTCTGACTGCCTTTTTAACTGCACCATTTTCTCTGCTGTTGTAACAAATTAATTTCCTGTAAGGGATCAATAAAGGTCTATTGTATTCCATTCTATTCTTTTCTAACTGTTAAGTTTATTTCTTTATTTCTTTTATTTATTCTGAATAAAATAATTCAGAATTTGAGCTATGTCCTTCGTGTTTACATGGAAATGTTAATTCCAAATAAAGGTTTCCTGTTTTGCTTTCATTTCAACTATCAACATGAAAGGATAGATACTACATTCGATTTTTGGACAAGGCAGGAATAATATTAAAGAAGAATTAACCGTTTCCATGTCAGAGGACTTATCAAATTCAGAATTAGGAGTGGAATAAACCAGTGAATTTATAGTAATATATATAGTAGTTATAATAATAGTCATTGTCAACTGGAAGCAGGTGTTTACATGATCATCTTAAAGAAGAATTAACCTTTATTCTGGATTAAATAGGAATAAAAACTCTTATGTAAACAGGCCTTATCCAGCATCAGAATCAGATGAATCATAACCAGAATTCCTTTATTGCCATTATGTAGAGAAGCACAACAAAATTAAAATAAGAACAGCAGTTTTCAAAAAGATGCAAATTACACACATGCACATATAGATGCACGTCCTAAAAACTTGAAAGTACATTACCGTACCCTAGTTTGTAACAGCTGAATGGTGATCTGGTCTTTTTGCACTGAGCAAATTTGCTTTGTCAGTTATATTTTTCAACAGGAGCATGTGAAAAGTGGTAAAAAAAACCCCAAAAAAACAGGACCTATTCAAATATTAGTATTATCCTTGTAGACGGCGAGCTGCCTATCAATAAATAAATATGTTATTTCACCAGTGGCTGATGTTTATGTATTGTATTAAAATAGAAATTGTTTCATAAATGTCTCCAATACAAGTTGTACTCTTTCTGACATAGTGTTATTATTATATAAAACCACACTGGAGGAAATGGAGAAATCTAAACATAGTCAGTGGTAGAATGCTGTCAAATAATTAAAAGTTTTAATCAGATTAATCACAGGGTTGTTGTGTATTAATTTTGATTAATCATGATCAAAGATTTATTTTTAATCTATATTGATTATGATATATATGAATATTGATAATTTCGTTATATATACATACATACATATATGCATATATATATATATATATATATATATATATATATATATATATATATATATATATATATACAGGTATATATGCATGAGTGTGTTTAATATTATAATAATATATCGAGTATTGATTAAGTTATAGTGTGACAATTCTATGCTTGACGCAAACAAACCGTGTTACAGAAGTTAATTTTGCAACATGTCACCTTTGACCTCCAGAGATCTCAAAAACTACTGGTCGTAGGTGATAACACAATCTATGAGAATTGTAGAAATTTTCATTCCGCATCGTTTGGTACCAATCTGAAAGTTCTGTGACCCTCCGTTCATGAGTTATAAAGTGATTTTGATCTTTTATTAATTGTAACCTTGACCTTTGACCTTTACTCAAATGGATCATTACATTTGATGTACATTAGCTACATGTATATGCCTATGTAATTTCATGATGATATCTCAAGTATTCATTGAGTTATAGCACGATATGTCTCTGCGGACACACACACACACACACACACACACACACACACACACACACACAGATTAACAAAAATGAATGGTAACAGTCTCAGCCAGTTCTTCTTTTAATGATCAACCCACAATTTCACAAGTGTTGAAGTACCAGCAGGACAGACAGCTGGTTATCTCTGCATCTACAACATACAGTAATCTTATTTATTAACCGTTTAGGCTGGCACTGAAGTCATAACAGAATTTCTCAGACCTTAAATCAGGTCTTTGCATAATACAACATGATTTATGGATGTCTACATCACCCATGCAATGCATCTCTACCAAACTACATTTTTACAAGGTTGTGTTTCAAGTACACATGCATGCAAATGATTGTCACTACACACTATTTTTGTGCATTTTCGAATTGGATGTTGGTCTAGAAGTGTGTCTTGCTCATCTGGAGTTAAATGGAGTGTGTTCCTGCAGCTGAATGCAGCCAGGGCCTCATCTGTTTACATGGCAGGGAACCGCAAAGTGCTCTCCACACCCACATATGCACATTTACCCTAACTTTGCATAAATACTGTACATACTTATGAAGAACAAACTTCCACAGCCTGCTGATGCCTTTGTTACATAACTACTATAGAGAAGGATATCAGACAGTTAAATTCAATGCTTCATAAGACTTATTTTCAACCAGTCGACGTCTTTTTTTTATGCAAGCGATGCAGTTAAACAGCGTATAAAGACAGTGACTATAAAAAGTATCCACCCCCAGGGATGTTTCCCGCTTCCATTGCTTTCTAAAATGGAATCTTGGTCATTTTAATGTGGCTGTTTTGACAAGAATTTACAAAAAAAAACCCAAACAAACATGTAATGTCAAAGTGAAAAACATTTCTACAAGGGCAATTAAAAATAAGTTGGAAAAAACTTTTTGGACACTCCATGTATTTGAGATGAATTACATTATGAATCACTCTTCAGGCATTTGAGAGAAAGTATTGTTCCATTCTCTAAACCCACATGTTCCTCTGTACGTGCTCTGTTCTGCTGAGGTCAAAATTGGATGGTAATGTAACACATCCAGGAGAAAACATGTGGAAACTGTTGAGAATTTAGTTTTCTTAGTTTTTCTTCTTAACAATAAACCAAAAAAAGTACTTTTAATTATTATTATTATTATTATTTGCTTTTGTTTGTTTGTGTCTGATGCAGCCACATCTTCTGAAATGTCATTTTTCCCCTCAATTATTTTGTGATGTTTGAGAATAAGGATGTTAAAAAAAATTCCCCTCCTGAAAATGACATAATATATAAAATTATTGCATACATACTTATTACTTTATTTAGTAATTACACCCTTAACTACGTCTGGATGCTACCATTTGCAAGTTGTTTTGAGTTGTGACTTGACCACTTTTTGTCTTTAATCCATTTCTCTTTAGCTTTTACATCATGCGCTTCAGGTAATTTTGTTGCTGCAAAATAAATCTTCTCCAAGTCGTAGTTCTCCTGCAGCCCGAATCAGATTATCCTCCAGACTTTCCATATATTTTCCCTCTACATTCACAAGCCTTTAAAGGTTGAGACTCATCCCCAAAGCACAACACACTCTCACTACAATTCAAAGTGTGTTTGAAAAGTGTCGACCGCACACTTTATCTCGTCTAAAGTCCAAAAAAACTCCACTTTAGGTCTCAGTGGACTAGAAAACCTTGGAAGTTGATGCTTGCCTTTGGGTTACCTTTCATCAGTCTTTGTGACTGTGGGTGTGTTCCGAAGTTTGAATGCTTCATTTGAGGGCGTTCACACTTGCAGCAGTAGCAAAACGCAGTGCGCTTCAAGTATCTGGATGGTGCACTCCTCTAACAGTCAAAATATGGACTGTGGAACCATGGACACTTTGACACTACATGGAGGCCATTTTGTTACATAGTGAAAGAACAGGGTGAACCGTGTTGATTATTAAAAAAAAAAAAAAAAGTTAGCTGAAATGGTTGTGGAAAATGGGACGGCGGTTCTTACACCTCCGTTCTGTATTGACTTGAGGGGCAGCCAATAATTTGGCAGTTCAAATCCCATTCTGTCCTAGTCAGTCCATTGTGTTCTTGGATAAGACACTTTACCCTCCTTTGCTCCAGTGTCAGTCACACTGGTGTAAGGATGTTCAGTGGTGGTCAGAGGGGCATAAAATGACAGCCATGCTTCTGTCAGTCTGCCCCAGGACAACTGTGGCTACATATGTAGTTTACCACCACCAGAGAGAGCATGTGAGAGTGAATGAATAATGGGTCACTAATATAAAGCACTTTGATTAGCTAAATAAGCACTATATAAATCTAATCCATTACTATTATATTAATTTTGAATATGTTTTGGATTCTTCATCACTTTTTTCTTTTAGTTAATTTTTTGTGAATTTTAGTGGATTTTAGCATGTGTTGTATATTTGTTTATTTATATTTTGTGTTTCTTAGTGTATTTTTGGGGGTAATTTGAGTACAAACAGAAAAGTGAATTTATGGGTAAAAGATTTTGACCCACTTTCACAAAAAAGAAATAAAAACAAAAGTTAGATAAATTAAGTATAATGTTTGTGGTGATTACAATATGGGGAAAAAAAAGTCTTATTTAAAAAAATTAAGAAACTTAATACAATTTGAAGTGAATTCAAGACATTTTAAGATGCCACATGCACCGGTAATTTTTTTTTTTTATTAAGCTGACAACAGTATTAGTTTCATAAAACATGTGTCAGCTTTGTTTGCTTGTTTCTTCTCTCTGTATTTTGCTTTTGTACACTTAAGCCTGATTCTCTCTCCATAGTTACAGGTTCTATGGTAACAGTGTTTACCTTCTGCAGAGGTGTTTTTTACTCCCAAGCTCATGGGAAGTCAGACTCCAAGAACCCCCTCCCCTCAACACACACACACACACACACACACACACACACTTGTTCTCCTCTATTAGAGACATTTCAGTTAAATGTCATGTCACTTCTGTGCTAACATTTACTGAGAGCTATTGAGCAGAACCGGATTTTATGTAGCTATGGCTTCACTGAAGGATAAATAAATATATGGTACATGCTGACAGCACATAAAGCTGAGTTAAAATACTGTTACACATTGAGTAAGACAACAAGTAAGCAGTTACAGGACTCACAGTAGTAAGAAAAACAAGGGTAAATAAATATCAATAGAGGAAACGCTGCCATGCTCTGGCTCTTATTACAGTCCACTGTGGATCATATCTGTCAGAACTTATATTTTCCATAATTTGGAAGGAAAAAAAACTCAATATTTTATTGTTACTGAGAGACACATTCATGTTTTCTCGTTTATGTGCAACAAACTAGGTAATTTGATGTTATGTAGGTCTGGTTTTTCTACTTTAATTTCATTTTCATCAATACACCTCCTTTGAGAGCTATAACAGTTTTTATAAACTCTTGGCATCTGGACAGTTAGTTTCTCCAACACATTCAGTTGAAATACTTCCTTCTCTATGCCTCCTCTACAACCTGCCAAAGGTGTGTTTGGGTAGCTGGGTTTATTTTTGCAATTTTCTATTCAGTCCATTCCAGCAAAAATAAATCAACAGGATTCAGATGAAGTGACTGGAGGCCAAATGTCCATGAATGAGTGTTTCTAACCTTCTGACAGACACTGTATCATCAGATTAATGGTGCCCAGTAAAAGAGTAAACACTCAAATACACCCTTGGATACTGTTAAATGTGTAAGACTTCGAGCACATAAACAACTGTGAAATGGAATCATCATAAAAATGAATGTTGATAAGATGATGCCTTTTATACTACTACACTAGGGGAAGTACAGGCACTGAGTTCTTTCTCTCTGTCTCTCTACCTCTAGCATCTGTTTTTGTCATTTTTATAACCTATCGTACATAAAAAGTCTGTTCATGGCTAGTCACCTGGTGTCTCTTGACAGTGTCTGTGTGGGAGCCATGGACGACAGGATCTGCGGTGACTCGCCTGTGCTGACCTGTGACCCTGTGACCTGTGTGGACCAAACCCCCCCTCCATTTATAAATGGACGTTCATCTATAGCCTGTCCGTCCATGGGAGTGGATCTCTCCTTCAGTGTGGTTCTCCTCAAGATTTCTTCTTTTTCCCACTGGGTTTTTAAGGTTTTTTTTGCCGAGAAGGAGGGTCTAAGGACAGGGGATGCTTGGGACTGTTCATATATCTCTGTAGATGATTGTGTTTCTGTAAATCCCTGTGATGTGAGATGACTTTGTTGTGATTTGGGGCTTTATAAATAAAATGTAATTGAACTTGTTATGGATAGATCTCAGTAGATATATTTCATTAATTATATAAAACATGAACAAAACACCACATGTGGGTAGATTTATTATTTAGCGGGGTAAATCTTTGAGCGCCATCTGCTACACTGTCAGGTAAATGTCTATCACACAGCCAAGGAAACATTGTGGTATGCTCTTTTGGTACAATAGAACGCCCTTACAAGTAGCTGAGCTTGAATTATTTAGTGTCGAAGTAGTGTCGAAGACTGTGGATATAAATCAGGCCCATAACCTTTGTCACTTTGTCTTCTCTATATCATTCCTTCTCTGGCTTCACTTTGAACTTCCTAATAAAAACCTTCCCAGTAAACAGAGCTATTATCTAAAAATACTGATAAGTTTTGTTGCATAGCAACAGAAATGAAGAGATGCCAGTTGCATGCTTTTAGCTCCTTTTCCATTACTCAATATTCATGGCTATACCTTGAGAAAAGTGCTTGATCACAGCCTGCAGTACAATGACACCTGCCAAAACTGTCAGAAGCTGTTCTGGGGAGAAAAAAAATTATATATATATATATGTATGTATATGTATATGTATATATATCATGCTATTAAGAAATACTGGCTGAAATATGTTCTTACTAAAATAAGGAGCATTTAGAGAAGATGAAAGTGGTTCTGGAAAATGACTATTGCTATATATGACATTTATTTGTATGCCCTGGTTTTGCTGTTGTAAACCTGTACAGTTTATATCTTTTTACATTCAGCATTTGATGCATGAATTATGAGAATGTTAGTCAAGATTTGTTTTTATTCCTCTTTAGGCATGAAAAAAGCAATGTGATTTGGATCATGTTAATGAACCTATTTATTATGGAGTTACAAACATGTCCACTCAGCTGGACAACAAGCTTTGAAGCAAAGAAACGTGTATTTAAATCAATCAATCAGAACACTGTGAAATAATTTTTTTTTTAATATAGTTTGTGTTTAAGTAGAGACTGTTAACTTCAGTCTAACAACAAGTAATTGATTTACATGCTAACATGTTAGTGCATATCAGGTATTAAGAACAGACCAGTTCCAGTAATGATATGAAGATAGATAGATAGATAGATAGATAGATAGATAGATAGATAGATAGATAGATAGATAGATAGATAGATAGATAGATAGATAGATAGATAGATAGATAGATAGATAGATAGATAGATAGATAGATAGATAGATAGATAGATAGATAGATACTTTATTGATCTCCAAGGAGAAATTTACATTTATGAACTGATTGATATGGAACTAAAACAGCAAAACCCATGAATAGACAAGAGAACAACTGTAGAACAACTGTCCACTGGAGTGACCAGTATGCACCAAAGGGTTAATATATGTATAAAAAGGGCAATATATATATATATATATATATATATATACAAGTACTGCTTTTATTTATTTATTTTTAACTGTGACTTATACTGTTTATTTATACTGTTTTTATTCTTGTGTGTTTTACTGCCATGTGGAGCTGCTAAACAAATATTCGCAGTATATATTGGCAACAATATATACTGTGACAATAAAGGATTCTATTCTATTCTATTCTATTCTATTCTAATGACAAACCTGCCAGATATTGAACCATGAAATAAATTTTTTTTTTAAAAAAGTCCAAGAGTGATATATGTCGATAATAAAAATGATCATGAAGAATTAATTTGGCAGAAGATATCAATTTACTGAGTCACCTTTAGGATGAATATCCCAGTAATATATTATATTAAACAAAAGACAGACTCAAATGGAGGTGGAACTGGACACATTTTTCATAATCCAGCTGTGAATTCATTTTCTGATAACTGAGAGATAAAGTAAAAAATGCCAATTCTACCCAAAGCTTCAGTCTAATACATTCTGTGAAAAAAGAGGAAAGACCAAGAAGAGTCCCCCATGTTCCTTAGTTTTCCAACTGCTGCTAAATGTACATGTAAACATGGAGGTCTCCTGTTTGTCCTCAGATAACTCTGTGACGGAGAATCCATGTTGGCAGCAGCGTCCTTCTGTTCAGGAAAAATCCCAACCCCCTGTCGCCTTTGTTGCACCATGTGGCGTACAAGCCAATGAAGTTTTGTGATGTGGAAATGTATCTTGTGGCCATGCTTCTACATGTATTTATTTTTTATTTAATAAGCCTGTTAGCAACGGGTGTTGACACAGGCGACAGTTGGGGCTTAGCAGGAAGAATATTAGACTTTTGTTGATTCGGCTGCTGGCTTTGGGAGCAAGTTGATTAGAATTTTTTTTTTTTCCTCTTCTGTCTGTATCAGTCCTGCCAGTAACAAATGTCTATGCATATTCCCACAGAGAGTCGACTGAAGCATCTGTTTATCAGTTTATCTGGCATCTACTTATCTGTTAATACATCCTCCCACTCCTCCTGGGTTATTCTCTCAATACCTTCTCAGGTTTTTTTTTTTTCCATCAGTACTCCTTCCCTTTATGTCTTGTCCCTCTGTACCCAGTGCTTTGTCTTTTACGCTAAAGCAGAGGATGTAAATGTTCCAATTCATACACCAGCTACATTAACTCTCAGCCACTAGTGTCATTGTGTGTCTATAATTTCCTTCCTGTCTCCTAAGTCTTTCTCTCCGATGCGTACTCATGACTGCGAATAAAAATATTATTAAAATATTACTTATAAAAAAAGTAAGAAGACTATGGTTTTGCACAAGATGCCATTTAACCTATTACAATTATAATGATAATAATAATGGATTGGATTTATATAGGCCACTCAAAGCACTTTACATTAGTGACCCATTATTCATTCACTCTCACATTCTCCCTCTGGTGGTGGTAAACTACATATGTATCCACAGTTGTCCTGGGGCAGACTGACAGAAGCATGGCTGACAATTTACTCCTACATACACCAGTGTGAGTGACACTGGAGGTGAGGTGAGGACCCAACAGTCTGACTAGGACAGAGTGGGATTCAAACTGCCAACACTTAGGTTAATGGACGACCCGCTCTACCAACTGAGCCATGGCCAGCCAGGATAAAGAACACTGAAGTCTTACAGTAAATAATGCTTGGCTCAAGTTTTCAAGATAAGTCTGGGGTCAAAATGTGAAATTCTTAGAATGAACAAGAGAATATGTTTTAGTCCAAAGGAATATTGGTCTCAGATCTACTTCAAAACACTGTCTGCACATTATGATCCATTCACTTTACAGGTTCTTTCTAGTGGAATATTTACTAATCCATTATATACATGTACATAAACCACCATATATGTGGAATAACACATCATCATATATATATTAAAAACATGAACTAACCAGCACTTACATTACATTTGATGAGTAAAAAAAAAAAGATCTGTTTACATTTTTACAGTAACAAAACATAACAATAAAAAAAGATAGCGCCAATGTCCCTGTGCTCATCCAGACCTCACAGCTGTGATGTCATGCTATCAACAAAAGGGAATCATTCAATAGATCATAAAATCTGAATTGAAATCCAATGAGAATTGAGGAAGAAGTGATTTTAGTGACAGACTGGAAAAATAAACAAAGTTGTAAACAAATTGTTTAAAAAGGCAAATTTCAACAAAGTGATACATTTTGTGCCTAATGCTTAGATCTATCTAATGAATCAATCACAATTGAAATCCAATGAGAATTGAAGGAGGAGAAGTGATTTTAGTGAATTGTGGACGACGCCGACAACGACTTCGTCCGGATGAGTTAACCAGTGTTTCTGAAATCCAGCCCTCATGGCCCAGTGTCCTGTATGTGTTAGATAACTCCCACTTCTTTTTAAAGAAATAAAAATACATTTTAAAAATAAAATATTTATTTAATTAAAAAAATGTAAAATAAAACAATAACATTAAAAAAAAATGTTTTTTAAATAATATATATATATATATAAAATTAAATACATTTTAAAAAATTATACAAAAATACAAAAAGAATTTTAATATCCCCTGCTTCCATCACATCTGGAAGTCATTACATTGACTTGGTGTGATACAAGAGAGACACTGGGCTATGAGGATTGAGAACCGCTGCAGTAAACCATCACTTTGCAGGTACTATATTATACTATATTACTATATTAGCAAACAGGTAAATCAAGCGTGATACCTGAATGAATGTTACATGCAAAGAAAATGACACATTTTACACATACAACTACATTTTACAAACACTGGTTTCAATCTAAGTAGTGTTGAATATTATTTGTTTATGTTCTTTATGATTTCTATATATTTTTTTAATTAACCAGAGCTGTATGTGACATATCTATATGTTAAAGATCTCCACAGAAAAATAAGCTGTCTTTTTAACAGAGTTCAATATATGTGAGTTGTTGGCAGGTTTTGAACCTCAAAGGAGGTGCTTCCACCAAGGTCAGGCATCTCAGCTTTGTTTCACAGAAAGGAAATTGTGTTTTCAGAGTCTCATAACAGAAGGATTCCTGTTCCCATCATGCACAGTGAGCCACTGTCAGACAGAAAACAAATGCTACAGAAGTTGAAACCTTGTCCTTGAATATGGGAAATACAGGTTTTGAGTATTAGTATAAGTATAAAGCAGTTCATACGACAGTATACAGGATTACTGGATTAATGTGTTTCAAAGGGGGCAACAGTATCTGGCAGTGACACAGTTAACCAACTGTTTTTTCTCTTTTTTTCCCTTTTTTTTAATTCATTTTTTTAATTATTGTTATTATCACCCAGGGGTTTTTTTTTCCACATTTACTCCAACCCACTGTTTTTAACATTTATTAATTACATTAATGATAACACTGGTCTACAAGTAAAATGCTTCCGGAATAAAACAAATGAAATGTTACCACATGTTTGTTAGTAATAAAGAAAACTAAAGTCTTAAATGCTGGTTGGCTCAAGTTTCCAAGACAAGTCTGGGGTCAAAATGTTCAATTTTTAGAAAGAACAAGAGAATATGTTTTAGTCCAAAGGAATATTGGTCTCAGATCTACTTCAAAACACTGTCTGCACATTATGATCCATTCACTTTACAGGTTCTTTCTAGTGGAATATTTACTAATCCATTGTATACATGTACATAAACCAACATACATCATATACAGTATATATATATATATATATATATATATATACTGTATATATAACAAAGGAGTAAAAAAAAATAAAATTCTGATGCTTTTATTGCAAAGAAAACATGAATTCACCCAGTGTGGCCTGTGTCTTAAAAACATCACAGTCATAGGTAGATGGTTTAAAGTATATTTTCAGGTCAGTTTTTCAAAGTTTTAAAGATTGTCTACTATCTAAAGAGTATAATTCATGTGAAATGTATTACGTTTGCCTTGACACTTTTTAACTGGTGACTTATAACGTGGTCTTTAGGCACAAGTGTAAGTATACCATAATATTCCACTGAAAAGTCAATAAAATAGTAGTAGTCTAATCTGTACAATTGTGCATCATGTAACACCAATGAAAATAAACTGACTTAATCAGAAGGAATTTTCACTCAGAGGAGGTTGAATCAGTTTGCTATTTCTTTTGATAGGAAAAAATATCTGTTATATTGAGTAATGAGTTTCAAGGTGGGAGAGCAGCCTGGAGGTGTTTTATGGCTGACACAACCTTCAGTGCTTAGGTTTTTGGCATCAATGGGGGAAATTTCCTTAATTATATTTCAACACATTGTAATTCAGGTCGTGTCACAAAAGAGAAAAAAAAGTTATGCACTTAAGTCTTGGATACATCGTCCGGCTGCAGCAAATCCACTTCATGACAGGATGATTAGTCGTTCTAAAGTGTTTTAAAAAACTTAAGGTAGTAAATGACCTGTATTTATTGCCTGAAACATTCTATATGTAGATTAATTCTCCATACTGGGCAGCTTTTCAAGCAGCTTTTGGTAACGTGATGGTCAAAAAGTTTGAAATTAGTTAAAAACAAGTGCATGAAAAGGTGAATGAAGCTGAAATCCACTGGGACTAAATGTCGTGTTATACAGTATTTCTGGTTCATTAAATGCTTCACAGCAGGTGAACCACTTTGTGCATGTCAAAAAGCTTCTATTATGATTCAATGCATATCATGGACAACTGCAAAACTAATTATGAGCAGCATGCAGTATGGGCTCAATACTTTTTTTTATATATATATATATATATATATATATACATTTTTAATGAAGGAGAATATTGTGTTTAGAAGCCCTGGTTTACAACTGTAAAATATGCTTCTGGAATTCCACCATTTGGTATCGCTGTCATGAATGCAGTTAATATCTTTTTTTCCTGGGTTATTCTAATGTTGTAAAGCAGAAGGTCCTGCTAGAGTTCTCTGGATGGACGACCTGATGAAAAATTCATTTTGCAAGGTTCTGCTTTATCTTAAACTCCCCAAAAAGCTTCATGAAATCTGCTGTAAAACCTCTCTTTCTATGTGGTTCAGAGGTAGGAAAGCGGCTGACGGTGACTTGGCTTTTACATTTACATCTCTCATACATTTACATGAACATTTTCACTACGTCGTATGCGTTTTGCTGAAGAAGCAGTTTACAGGAGACTCATGAAACTGGGAGTTTATGGACATGATCGTATGGTTAGTTTGTCAAGGTCAAAGGCTGCATTACTATGACAAACAACACTGTGTACTTTATATTCACTAGAACCAACAGAAAGGGCAGAGAGGAGAGGGTTAACACAGCTTTCATTTATGAACAGGGATTAGTCGCCTCTCACTGGAAACAGAGGTTGGATTCATTCCAGCCCTCTCTCCTATTGGGTCTATCACCACACTTATCCCTCTGTCTTTGATCTTCCTCTGTCCTTCCTTTTCTGGTTCTTCTAATACACATTTCTACATCCTTCAACATTCACTTTTTATTCATTATGTTTTCCTTTTGGCTCACTATCCACACTGGTGGTAAATATATTCATTATTAACTTTTTTAATTAAGTTTTTAGCTGTGAAACATCTTTCAGGATTAGAACAGTATCTTCTAATATTTGTACAAAATCCAAGCATAAAGTGGAACCTGTCGATAGTCTCTGTGATGAAGTGACAATGGAGAAGAGTCCAATAATCACTCTGTTATTCATTCATTATGACACACGGTTTAATTAGTTTGAGTATCTTTCTATTTCCTGACACTGAAACACATCTTATCGTGACTCAGTTCCATTTTATTAATTTAATGCCAATTTGCGTGAGCTAATATAGCGAGGTTTTGTTCTAGTGACAATACATGAATATTAATGTAACTGTATATAATGACTCCTGCAATCTGTTTTTTATTACTCCAGAATTGGGATTAAAAAAAAAATTTAAAAATTCAACACATATAGACTTTTTTTCTTGACAGCAAAAAAGATTGAGTTACAGAGATAATATACAGTACCAGGCAAATTATTACTGTTATGTTGCTAGGCAACCTGTCCATTTTTTTTGCAATGATATGAATACTGCAAAACAGTAATGTGTTTCCTTTGCTGCAAGATGGACAGAGAACAAAATAATAAGATGTAATCACAGAGGGAATTCTATTTTCACAGTTTTGCTTTTCTCATTATTTCTTTTTTCTCATGATGCCAATGATCCCACGATGAGTTATTATTATCAAACAGCCTTAAAATGAAGGTGACATCAGTCAGAGGGAATGACGAGGCAAATGAGCAACAGCACAAACATATGACTTCATCTCCTGGCTGTCGCACAGCTGGAACACATTCAACATGAATGAATCAGACATCACCAAAGTTATATTTACAAACAGCTAAAGAGCAGCTCGGTAGTGGAGCGGGTCGTCCAATAACCCAAGGGTTGGTGGTTCCAATCCTGCTCTGTCCTAGTCATGTGCTGTTGTGTCCTTGGGCAAAGACACTGCCTTGAGTACTCACATGTGTATGAATGTTTGATGCGCAAAATACTCAGTGCCATCAAAGAGCTGTACCGTACCAGTACTACTGGTACTGGACCACCAGCACAGCACTGATGACCTGCCAGCCCCCCTGGGTTACGCCCCATTTGTGGAACATCATCCTGCCACATCCCATTGTTGCACCACCCTAGCATAACGGCTGCATTTAGAACACACCAACCAGCGACGAGTATGGAAGAAGAAAAACAAAGAAAGTAGAAGAAGAAAATGAACAGAACTCTGCAGTCACAAATCATCTGCTTGATCGCAGTCGACAGGCGAAAGAAACGAGGAGTTCAAAGAAGATGGCTCGCGTTTCTAGACAAGGTTCAGAGAATAGAGCTTGTGATTCAGCAGCTGAAACGGTGGCATCACGACTTATTGCCACATTTATCTCGCTTTGAAAAACTAACCCCGACCTACACCCCACCTCCACCCGTACCTGACCCATTGATTTGCTTGGGCCCCCTGACCCCACCCCTGTAGATGAGAAAAGCACTTAGCACATTCGGGCAGGGCACGGCTCTTCAAGCTGATGAGAATGGCCCTGTTGGCAGCCACGCTTCTGTTAGTCTGCCCCAGGGCAACTGTGGCTACATGTGTAATTTACCACCACCAGATGGAGCATGTAAGAGTGAATGAATAATGCATCGACTGTGTGCTTTGGGTCTGTGTGTACATAGAAAAGTGCTATATAAATCTAATCCAGAGGTCCAACACACCTGATTCAAAGCAGTGGGTCATTATCAGGCTTCAGCAGAGCTTGATAACGAGCTGAATGAGGTGTGTTGGAACAGGGTTGCATCTAAAATATGCAGGACAGTGGGCTCTGGGGACTAGGGTTGAAGACATCTGATCTAATTATTATTATTATTATTATTATTATTATTATTATTATTATTAGTAACAGCCATCATTTGTCCATAAAATTAAAGAAAGGTCTTTATTATGGAAAAACATTAACATGCAGACTGTATGTATTATGTATGTGTATCTGTCATCTGCCCTGGTCCAGACTGGAGGCAAATCAGATTTGTTTCTCAAATCACACCTTTACATAATCCTTATTTACAAGTGATCAGAGGGGTTTTGTATGTCTGATATCATTAGCTTCTGTAAATAGTTGCTGTGGTAATATGCAAACATTAGATATCTGTAACTAATTATATTACTGGTACATTTTGATGAGAAAACAAGCTAAATCACTTTATCCTTTAGTCAAACACACTGTGCCAACAGACAGTTTATGTAGGCAAAAGGTGATGAGACAAAAGGAGTCTAATCAGTCTGCAGACAAATGACAATGTTTGACAATGACAAGTTTTATTTCTTTTCCAGTCTTTCAAACTAATTTTACCTCAAAAGGTCCTTTAACTACATAAAAGGTTTCATGTACAGCAGGGGTGTCAAACTGTGGTCCTGCATGTTTTAGATGTTTCCCTCTTCCATTACACCTGGAGGCCATTGCATCATTATCAGTCTGATGAGGAGGTGATTATTAACTCTTTAAATGTCAGCGCTGATACATTCTAAATGGATGATTTTGTTTAAATATTCAGAAAAATTCAACAGTTTTACTTTATTTTGTGCACGGAAAAGGTGACAAAAAGCAAGAGGTGTTTTTTTTTTTTATTATTATTTTATTTCACCATTTTTTTTTTAATTGCTGTGACCAAATGTCAATACTAGTTTTCTTCTTTAGTAATTTTTTTTCCAAAATTTTCCACATTATTTGTCATTTTGTAAATATTTATTAGTTTTTGTTCATTTGGTTTATTTTTCTACATTTTGGTTCTTTTAATTTTTTAATTTGTCTTTGATTTGTGTCTTACGTTGCTCATGTTACCAGTTATTTTGTTAGTTCTCAGGAGTTAAAGGGTTAAACTGAATCACATGGAAGAGGGAAATATCTAAAACATGCAGAACACCGGCCCTCGAGGACCGGAGTTTGACACCTGTGATGTACAGTCATGAAAAAAATCATTAGATCATAGAAAGTTGACAAAAACAACAGTTATGCAATCCAGTACTAACTCCTGTGTGTACCATGTGACTAAAACAGAAAACATGGAATGACGAAAAGCACTGTTTTTGTCAGTATATAATGCTATAGATAGTGATGTAAGACCTGAAGTGATTGTGGTTATTATCAAGAAAATGGGGAAAATTGATAGATATCAGCTCTGAAATTAAACTACAAAGAGCTATTTTTGTTATTTAGGCATTAAAATTTAAGAAAACAGGTGGTCTAATATTTTTTTGTCCCTGAATTATAACAACTGATGTTTTAATATGATCAATGTTCATTTAAAATGACTTGTAACTAAAGTTATTGGTAGTGTGTTGCGAAAGAGACTCTAGAACCCAGCTGTAGCGTCCACACTGAGACACATCTGTTGAAATCCTATTGAAATATATTACTTTTCAACCCACTGCCAAATGTAATTTGGATCTGCTTTGGAAATAATCAGGATTCCATCTGTAAATGCAAATGAATGAATGAGGGCTGGCAGTCTAAACAAGATAATATGCACAGTCATCCCTGTACTGAAACAAAAATCCCATGAATGTAATTGAGGAAGCTAACACATTCTATCCAAAGCAAATTAACCAAAGCAAATGAACTGTAACATGCACAGAGATGGATGCTTTGACAGTAGTTTGTTTAACTAAATGTATGTGACACATTCTAATATGCATTAAATACAAGAAACATTGTAAATAATTTGTGTTTTTTATACAAATCCTTTACATAATTTCATAATATCAACATGAATCTAAGATATTATGAGACTTGAGCACCAGTATTTTACTGTAAGTAATGCAATGCCTGAAAACGTATGGTTAAATAGATCTATTATTACAGTTTCTACACTGTGACGACAAAAGGAATACATTAGAATATGTCGCAGGAAAATTACAATATGATTGACATGTTAAAGTAATGTTATATTGTGTAAAATGTTAAATTGTTTTGGTGGGAATGTCTCTGCAAAATGTTCACAGGTCAGAGCTAATTATTTACATACAGAGGTGAATCTGTACCACACATTCCAAGGTTTTGAATACAGAAGAACCTAGAGCGAAGTTAAACAAACCACAGTAATATAACTTTTATTGACCCACTGTCTTTTTTTTTATGAAGCTTTGTTTTAAAGACAGTGACCTCTGTCTTTTTGCTGAGCAAGACACAGAGGGGGTTGATGGAAAATCCCAGGAGCAGGAGCCATTGTCTTCCGGTCACCTGTCAATGGTATTTATGCATCTGAAGCAGGAGCCATGGCGTTAGCTTCATGTCATGCAGACTTTGACTTTTGACCAAAGACAAACTAAACTTTAAGAAAGTTATTTATGGTGTCATTCCGCTGAAAACCACGTTTCCACACTCCTTTTGAAAGTGTCACCTCCACTGGCTGCATACCGCATTCAGGGAAAACAACGAGAGGAACGAGGGACCCAGAAAAAGCCGGTCCATCTGATGTCAGATGGACTTTAGTGTCACCCACATGGGGTTAAGCCAGGGGTCTCAAACTGATTTTCTTCAGGGGCCACATTCAGCATGATTTGATTTCCAAAGGGCCGGACCAGTAAAATGAAAACATAATAATCTATAAATAATGACAACTCCACATTTTAATCATTGTTTTAGCGCAAAAAAACCCCAATTAAATTATGAAAATACTTTTAGAAATTATCCAAATGCAAAAAAGTAACATTTCACAAGAAAAATAAGGAAAATTTTAACAATATTCTGCCTCAGTTTATCAATTAGTCTGAGTGTTTTATTATGGATCAGTTCTACAAAGACGCTAAAGTCTTAGTAACAGAAGCAGAAAATGGTTCAAATTGTGTCTAATTTTCCTTAGACATTTCAGGTTGTTCAAATTTGTTCAGGTTATTCACATTTTATTGTTACAGGATAGTTTGTAAATGTGAATATTTTCAGAATCTAATATCATTTTTTGCATTAAAACAATGGCAAAAATGTGAAATTGTCATCATTTATAGGGCCGCATTGGAACCATTGAGGGGCCGCATTTGGCCCCCGGGCTGCATGTTTGAGACCCCTGGGTTAAGCCCATCTTCCATCGCAGTGAATTTGAAGTCGCATTAGCATTAGCATCTACAAGAGAAGACATCACCACAATAGCTGCTGCACAAACTTGAAAAAATGGCGGATCAAACTGGTTCATGTGCTTTCAGTGGAAATAAAGCCTGTTTTTCTTCCCTGCATGTTTTCAGAACAAGCACCGGCACAAAACCTAGCTGGATGCTACTCTGGTAAAGGTAAACATATACAGAGAGGGGAGGGGGGAGTGTTCCTTCACGCATTATGAGCCAATCAGAGACGCCTCGTCACCACATCTTGGACATGTATGAGGAAGTCTCGGTAAACTGTGTTGTTTCTCAAGTCATTTTTCTACCATGAAAAAACAGCTGGAAACAAAGCAATCCAGACTTTTTAAAAAAAATAAAAATAGAACCAACACACAATGCATTCAATAACAATGGAGAATACAGTAATATTAATGAAATAACCATGGAATGACACCTTTAAGAACTTTGTCATTTTAATGTAAACTTTGAACAAAGACAGAATGTTTTTTGTAACTTTAATTGTGAAACTACTTTCCTGACATTAAAATAAAACCGCAAAGACAATCAAAAGACTCCACAGTCTGAATCATTTTTTACCAAGCTACACATGCCATAAAATATATTTAATATTTCTATTTTTTCCAAGAAGAATACAATACAATACAATACAATACAATATTGTTTGGTATTTGTGTAGGACACATACTGTAGTAACTTTTGTGCGGTCGCTCCCAGAATCAAATCAAATAAATTCCCATAGAAGAACCCACATATAACCTGCTTGAATAATGTATAAAACACTGGTCAAAAAGATGATTTCTATTAAATATTGTGCAGGATGGAATGTTTTGCATGTACACTGGTGCGATGGCCTCCATGACACTGTAGTAACACATTGCGTCAGACAATCAGCTGGCATTATGTTGTAGGTGTTTAAGGCTGTGCCCAATCATGTCCTGAAGCGTTCCGTTGCCAAAAGGCATCAGAGTCACCGAATGATGACGTGAATGTGTGTGACAGTGCAAAACCACACACAGGATTCACATGCATGAGTCTATCATGTAGCTTGTACTATAGAACCAATGGTTAGCACTATAGTTACACATCGGTTATTTGTAGCAAGCTCTGTTTTTTAAGATTTATCATGCATCGTCCATCAGAAATGAATGTCTTGTGTTTGTGCAGCACAGTGATGAGTCGTCAAATGCACAGATTATAAAGATGGATCTGGGGTTAGACGTGTAGATAATTAGCTCATGTCATACTAAGTGTCCCGTCATGCTGTAATGAATTCTCTGGTAATCACATTTGTTCTCATTTAGTACCAGATGGAAGCAGTAAAATGTATGACAGTGAAGACATGACTGCCTTCCTCATGTTTGTGATAGACGCCCGATGTTAGAAGATAATCAAAAAGAACCAGTAAAAATGGAAAAAACCCTCTCATTAAGACCCATATATATTAGTTGTGTTTCCGATGAACTGTTTATGAGTTCACAAATCAAACAAAAAACTGGAAAGAAGTTGCTAGTGATTGATTAGCTTATGTTTTCACTGCTTGTCTGTTAGCAAGATAACTGAAAAAAAGTTATAAATGGATGTGGAGGATATTTTCAGAAAATGTTGGTACTGGCACAAGGAATAAATGCTGAAATTTCAGTGGTGATTGGTGTGTGTGTGTGTGTGTGTGTGTGGTAGATCAGGGTGGACTGCCACTCGCAAAAGTGAAAGTGAAACCTATCCTTCATTGAGGTCATTTAGGGTGGTGCTTGGGGACGATAAGTGGCAAACGCTGTATTATAATAAGGAAAAGATGATTCCAACAAGTATAGACGTCTGCAACAGCAAAGACACAAGAAGGGTTGAAAGGTCACAGTTAGCTGAAATGGGCAGATCTGACAGCAATTTGCTGAGTAATAAGCAACTTATGAAGGGGAAACGGCAATTTAAGACTCATTTATGCACATTTAGACCAACAATAACCCTGTGGGGAAATATAAAGGGCACACATGGTCCTAATGTGCTCAGTATATTCTGCAGGTTTTGGATATGAAATGCTACTGCAGTCTGTTTTAATAATATATGGAAAATATTTTCCTTTGTCAGCATCAACTCAAGCAACATAATTTCAGCAATAACGAGAAAAGCAATTGGAAAGTGAAGACCTCCGCCAAGGCAGATCAGCCCCCCCCCAATGATTAATTTACTCTCAAAATACATTAATCGACCTTGAAAACGTATACATAGCATTGGCATCACATTAATATTACACTGGTCTATGAATAATAATGTTTCCAGAAGACCACATTTCTGTGTGTGTGTGTGTGCACGTGTGGGGGGGGGGGGGCAACAAATTATTAGTCTTTCTTTCTGTATTAGTAGCAAACAATCTCACATTTTCTACAGGTTCTTCACTAGTGTCCATAAACATTTGTTTCAGTTTATTTTAAACATATATAAAGTATGATATATGTGCTGAAGGATATAGTAAATGTTCTGCACTTATATAACGCTTTTCCACCTTCATGGTGCTCAAAGCGCTTTACATTCACCCATTCACACACCAGTAGGTTTCTAAGGTCTAAGGTCAGTCCTACTGGGGGCCTAAGTCAGGGTTCAGTGTCTTGCCCAAGGACACTTCGACATGCGGACAGCCAGAGGTGGGACACGAACCGCCAACCTCTCGGTCATTGGGCGACTCACTCTACCAACTGCCTATGTGCTGACATTACATAGATGGAATCAATGTGAGAATAAGCATATGTGTGAGTTAGTTATGCCTGGTGCTATTGTTTTATATGTTATGTTTTTATTTATTGGTCTTAACCACTGGACATAATATTGTACATGTATGTGTTCCCTGAACTAAAACAAGTTTGACATCAATGTATACTTTTACACCCTCAAGTGTAATTTTTACTCTTTACAAATTCATCCTGGGGGGGGGGGCGCACATTTAACACCCCTGCTTTAAGTATTGCAAAAAAAAAATAGTAAGACATCAGTCCATAAATCATAGTTAATGTCATACTATTAATCAATGATAAACCCAGTTGTTTTGTTTTTTTTAATATTACGGCGGGAATGACTCAGATCATTATACATTACACATTATAATTACAAATTTAAGCATTTCATCAGGGGATAGTCAGTGTGTAGTGGTGGCATCCGTAGATGTATCTCTACTGAAGAAATCTCTAATTAGGAAACGCTCTGCTTTCATCTGAGAGACGCTGAAAAAATAATGACTCATGACTCAGACGTCTCTGACACTGCACTGATACTCACAACGGACAGATTGGTGTTTTCGGCTGCTTTGTCTTAAACAGACATCGGGGGTCAGGGTCAGCGTCATACATGCAGTGTTTTGCTCAAGGACACTTCAGCAGAGCAGATGCTGGCTGTCAAGGGACTGAAACCTCGACCTTCCTGTTGAAGACATTCTCCTTAATCACTTTACCACGATAATGAAAGATAACATCTTCTGCCTGTTTTCCACATGTGCTTCATGACCCGTAGGTCGCTCCATTTGATTATTTAACACCATACTTTCATTCTGTATTTAACCCTGGAGACTTTTATGAACACTAAGGCTGCACAAACATGAAAACAAACAGCCTGCTCCTAACTATAAATCCTCTTTATTTAACTACAACACACTCACCATAAACATTCAAATGTAGACTGCATTAGAGAGAATTAACGTTGATTTGATCAGAGCTGGCTGCTGTGCCAGACGTTAAGTACATATTGATTTTACTGCAGTATTTCTCTACGTTTCAATAGTAAACTGTCGTCTTAATAATGCAGATGACCTGTTTCCCTGAACACAAATTTAAGAAACGAGGAAGGTTTTTGGCTTATGTTATAAAATGCTAAAATACAGTCTAACCTACTAACAGTGATCTGTTGTGGCTTTAATATGATTCATGTTTTATGTAATAAACTACTGTATACTCACATTTGACATTTTACCTGAATTGTGACTTTTTTTTCTTCAATTTTGCCAAAATTTTCCTGTTCCATATCCACTAAACTGAGCAACTGTGACCTGGTCAAACACATCATCTATACAGTAACTTTATTTTTTTTGGATACTTTTGAAACTTTTCTGGTTAAATAAGTATTATTTCATCCATGGCAAAGAAATGCAGTTTTACTTTTTACTTTATTACAATTGAGACTTTTTTTTTTTTTTACTTTTACTTCAGTAAAGGAGTTGAATCAGTACTTGTACTTTTACAAGAGTATTTATTCACACAAGTAGCTGTACTTCTACTTGAGTACAGAATGTGAGTACTTTGAACTAGAGATAGTAGATCCAAGTCATAACTCTGTTGGATACTTGTTTACAATCTGGGAGTACTGATATGAGTCCCTTCATCATTATTATTATTATTATTATTATTATTATTATTATTATTATTATTATTATTATTATTATTATTATTATTATTATTATTATTATTATTATTATTATTATCATTATTATTATTATTATTATTATTATTATTATTATTATTATTATTATTATTATTATCATTATTATTATTATTATTATTATTTGATATGAGTCCCTTCATCAGGTTCTCTCTTTATTATTATTATTATTATTATTATTATTATTATTATTATTATTATTATTATTATTATTATTATTATTATTATTATTATTTGATATGAGTCCCTTCATCAGGTTCTCTCTTTATTATTATTATTATTATTATTATTATTATTATTATTATTATTATTATTATTATTATTATTATTATTATTTGATATGAGTCCCTTCATCATCATTATTATTATTATTATTATTATTATTATTATTATTATTATTATTATTATTATTATTATTATTATTATTATTATTATTATTATTTCTTTAGTTTTAATATTTGTACATATATGAATGTGAATTGTTCTCTATATATAATAATTTGTATTGTGATTGCCTTGTGGGCCTTGAGCCTGTAATAAAGTTTATCTAGAGGTCATATCGTCCAACCCTTGTACTGAACCCAGTCCAATAGTTTTCTTTTATTCGGGCACATATTTAAACTATATCATCATTTAACTGTAGGACTGAAGCTTTGTTGACAATTCTGTGAAATCTTCAAAGCCATGAAACCAAAGTGTGTTCATTTATTATTCCAGTAGGTCTCTGATACACATCACACACCACTTCCATCTCTCACTTGTCCTTGGTTGAGAATCTTTTGAAGTGTTCTTCATCCGTTTTACAGTTCTTCCCTGAACTTCTTTGAGGGTTTTTTTGGGGGTTTTTTTTGGTCCTCTTCCACTTTCTTTTGATATGCGAGTTGTTCAGGTTTGGTTTAGATCATAGAACCTGATCTTTATGAACGCTGATCACGGTCAAGTCTTTCCTGTAACTGTTCATCTGGGTTTTTCTCTCCAGTCAGACATATGTAGGCCAGCGAGGTGAACCCAAACACTGCGGCCACGATCACTGCCGATGGGTTTCCCTGGCAACTGTTCCTTCCTGTGAATAAATTGCAGATTTGTACTCGTCCGCTGTGTGTGAAATCTAGCTATAGATGTGGTGTGTTGTGCAGAGGGAACACAGACACTAATGAGAAAACACTTTCCAACAGGAGTCTGCAGCACAGTAACAGGCAGTCGTCTCACCTGCTGTTTTAACCCACAGGCAAAAAATCACGTCAAACTTCAGAGGCAGAGAATACGCTTGTGTTCTCAACTGATAAATGACACTGAGAGGATTTTCTAACACTTGGAAAATGGATTAGAAAGAATCAAAATCATCTGTTTTATTTATACATACACACACACACACACACACACACACATATATATATATATATATATATATATATATATATATATATATATATATATATATATATATATATATATATATATATATATATATATATATATATATATATATATATATATATATATATATATATATATATACATGGTTTTCCAAATGAATGGGAACTCACTTGGGTGACTTTAAGTAGATCCACAATCCTGCACAATCCTGCTGACAGACAGACAGACAGACAGACAGACATACATACAGACAGACAGACAGACAGACAGACAGACATACAGACAGACAGACAGACAGACAGACATACATACATACAGACAGACAGACAGACAGACAGACATACATACATACAGACAGACAGACAGACAAACGGAACTTGGTGGATGTCATTAATTAAAAACATTAAATAAATAAACAAATTACTTCATAAAATTAATAATAATCAAAAAATAAACAAATAAAGCTGATTATTTTGGTTCTTTCTAATCCATTTTCCAAATTTTAAAAAGTCATCTCTTTTTATTTAATTATTTATTTAATTCTATTTTATGTTTTTAATTAATGACGTCCACCAAGGAGGTATTCTCATGGGTTAAACTCACCAGTGATACTGACTAATAGACTGGAGGAAAACACAGGCGATCATTTGTGGCTCCATATTATTATAGAAACGGGAAGAGAAAACATTTTTACAGAGTGCTCTAACCTGCTCTATGTAAAATAATGAGGAGGTTGTGTGAGATTTTTGGTCAAATTATCAGTGGAAAGCCTTGTTTTTGTTTTTGTTTTTTTCCAGGTTACTTGTTTTCTTTAGCTTTGCACCAGTAAAGCATCTAAATATTAAAAATGCTGCAGAGTAAAAGTAGATTCACACCAAGAGTTGTACAGAAATGTATAAAAGCTGGTGGTTTTGTTATGAATGTTGTACTCTGCTGTTGGAAATGTGTGCAGAGAAAAAATATTGGGATGTATTTTGATTTCTGTGGATTTTCACATTCAGAAATATGGATATTTTTCCAACTCTTCTGCAGCAGTGACTTCACCTGCTATGATCAAATGTAACTATGAGGAACCAAACCAGGCTGTGTTTGCTATTATCCCCTTAACACCTACTGTTGCAAATATGCACTATACCCAAAAAAAATAAAAAATAATATGTGCTTTATTTAAAGTAATTATCTGCCCTTAATTTAACATTTAACTTTTTAGGCTTATCAAATGATTACAATTTTATTCAGTTTCATCACAGGGTTGCTTTGAATTAATTTTGATTAATAATGATTATAACACTTTGTCTGTTTTTTTTTTTACTCATATGTCCCACAGAATACACAAAAATACATGAAGAAACACAAAAAATGTGAAGGAAAAAATTTTAAAAACATACGAAAATCCAATAAAATTCAGGCAAAAACCCCCCACAAAGCAATGAAAAATACAAAACATATTCAAAAACTCTTACAACAAAACAAAAAATGTGATAAAATATCTGACACATATGCAAAAATGTGTATTGTGTTACATTTTTTAAAATCAGATTAACCATAATGATGGATTAATCACCGTTAATGTGTTTGTTTTTATTTCTGTTTCATGAAAATGGGTCAAAATCTTTTATCTATAATTTCACTTTTTATGTTTGTACTCAAATTTCCCCCAAAAATATGCAAAAATATACTAATACACACAAAAAAGTACAGATAAAAAAATATACAAAACATGCTAAAATCCACTAGAATTCACAAAAAACAAAACATAAAAAAGCAATGAAAAATCCAAAACGTATTAAAAAACATTTTTTCTAAAATATCCACAACAAATGAATATATATATATATTCAAGTCATATTAATTGAAATAATGGATAAATCATTCAGGATAGATAGATAGATAGATAGATAGATAGATAGATAGATAGATAGATAGATAGATAGATAGATAGATAGATAGATAGATAGATAGATAGATAGATAGATAGATAGATAGATAGATAGATAGATAGATAGATAGATAGATAGATAGATAGATAGATAGATAGATAGATAGATAGATAGATAGATAGATTATATATACTCAATTTTCATTTGTTCACAATATATCAAATTACTCATTGATTTGATATATTATTTATTTAATCTTAATTAAAACAGTCAAAGTGTGACATTATCTGAACACAGCAAAGACAAAAGTATCCCTCTGGTCAGAAAAAGAGAAAATAAACAAGCCTTAAAGTGTTTGAATGTCTAAACTCTTGACATTTGTAGATGTGAATTTGATTATTATGTAAAAAATGTACATGCAGTTCAGTTTCTACAAATTTGCAGCTTCTTCTAAGTCACTAAAACCCACTAAAAAGAAGCGATTGACTCTTTTCATATTCCCACTATAGTTAATCTGCCTGTTTTATACTTTACTCACAGAGAACACATTCAATTGATTCCCTTCAAAGTCTCTAAAATCTTTTCACATCAATGTTTTTTTCAGTTCTGTTACAAGTATTATTTGACCCTGAAATTAATGAGAATTTCTTTTTCATTTCCTCCATCTCCAGTTTGAATATTAATATAACCGTGTCATTACTGTATTTGCAGAGTGTGATCTAATGACCTGTTGTAATTTTCCTTTTATGCATTTATGTTGTATCTTGGTTGAAAGGATGGAGGTGTATGTATGACTTTGAAAGATTTTAAGTGATTATATCTTTTTTTCCCATTCGTTGAACAAACAGAAATACACATACAAAAAAACAGACAATGGAGATGTATATCAAATAGAAATCTACTTAAAAAAGTCTACCACCTTCAAGCAAAAATAAATCAGGAAAAAATAAAGAAAAATAAATCACTAAATAAAAAGGCCAGAACTCCAGTCCTTTGTTTTATGTGTATTGTGATTTTTAAAAATGTTTGTAGTGCAAATTCATGTCATGAAGTCATATTAATTGAAATAATGGATAAATAATTCAGGAGAGATAGATAGATAGATAGATAGATAGATAGATAGATAGATAGATAGATAGATAGATAGATAGATAGATAGATAGATAGATAGATAGATAGATAGATAGAAAGATAGATAGAGAGAGAGAGATAGAGAGAGAGAGAGAGAGAGAGAGAGAGAGAGAGAGAGAGAGAGAGAGAGAGAGAGAGAGAGATAGATAGATAGATAGATAGATAGATAGATAGATAGATAGATAGATAGATAGATAGATAGATAGATAGATAGATAGATAGAAAGATAGATAGAGAGAGATAGAGAGAGAGAGAGAGAGAGAGAGAGAGAGAGAGAGAGAGAGAGAGAGAGAGAGAGATAGATAGATAGATAGATAGATAGATAGATAGATAGATAGATAGATATATATATATATATATATAGAGAGAGAGAGATAAATAGAGAGATAGAGAGAGAGAGAGACAGATAGATAGATAGATAGATAGATAGATAGATAGATAGATAGATAGATAGATAGATAGATAGATAGATAGATAGATAGATAGATAGATAGATAGATAGATAGATAGATAGATAGATAGATAGATAGATAGTTTATATAGATTATAGATTATAGCATGCAAGAGTTATCACTTAGAAATAATAATAACTTTATTAGATCTTTATTTTGCATTTCTATGACAAAAATCACATGTTTTTCTATATTTATTTATTTTCACACAGATGCTCATTTAATATCAGAGTAAATTCAAATGTTTTATCAGCTCATAGACAAATATATCATGAAGTGAAAATAAAAGCTAGTGTTTTCTATCACTGTCATTTGTCAAAATTCATGGGTTTTACTGGTGAATCACATTTTGTAGACGATAGCAGTGTTTCCACATCTGATACTGTCAACAAACTTAGAACCTGTCATTTTACCTGGTATGTGTCGATAGGGTTAGTGGTTCTGAAGTGATTTGACATTTTAAATCAGTTGTTGGTGTTTGAGTAAATCAATGAATCCTGGAGCAAAAACACTTAATTTGAAGAAGAGCTGCGCGTGTTGTCACTGATGTGGAATTCACACATGGTTGAAGGACGTAAATCGCCCAAAAAACATCTTTTAAAAAGTACCTCAAGGCCACAATAATGCACAGAATTAGATGCTGTCGACAGTATCACATAACCACAGCGTGTACGATGTTTGAAAGGTGTCAAAGGACATTTGAAGTAACATGAAGTGACGTGTCCAGGAAAAAAATAACCCACAAGGATGTTCATTATGTTAAGTATAAATGTGTTCAGTGTTGACACATCAGAGTAACAATTGACCCATGTGGATTTTTTGGGGGGGCCAATACCAATGCTGATTTTTATTTAATTTTTTTTTTTATATATCATTCCATTGTTATTTCATTAATATTCTTTTTTTTTTTTTTTTTTTTTACTTTATTTATGAAACCAAAAATATTTCAGATGTTTTCTCAATAATGTACTTTTTCCCCCCTTTGTTTTTTTTTTTACCACACACAAAAAAACTGAAATAAATAAAATAAATAAAAATAATACAGTCTTCCCAAACCCAAACATAAATAACAAACACATATTCTTTTATTCTCCATTGTTATTGAATACATTGTGTGTTGGTTCTATTTGTTTCCAGCTGTTTTTACACGGTGAGAAAAATGACTTGAGGTGGAATAACAACCCACTGGTGCAAGGATGTTCATTATGTTTCTTTTGCACAGATTGATAAATATAAATGTGCTCAGTGTTGACACATCAGAGTAACGATTGACCCATATGGATTTTTTGGGGGCCAATACAAATGCTGATTTTATTATTATTTTTTTTAAATTTCAGCCTTAAAAGTCTCATTCCGTCATTTTTTAATTAATATTCTTGTGTCCTCCATTGTTATTGAATACATTGTGTGTTAGTTCTATTTAAAAACACATCTGGATTGCTTTGTTTCCAGCTGTTTTTACACAGTAGAAAAATGACTAGAGTTTACCGCTACTTCATCATACACGCTTTTGTTTCTCCACTTCACTTAAATCCCCGATTCCTAGTGTTCAGTTTATTTAACATGTGACGCTGGCGAGATAAAGTTAAAGTGATAGACATGTGGAAAAACAATATATATTTTTAACCTGTAAACATTTGAACAGAAAAGACAGTGAATCCTCTGCTGTGTAATTAGCAACACTCTCATCATCACTGTTTTTCCAGCGTGGACATATGACATATTACATTGTTAGGTGTTTTTCTAATCTTATGAATGTACCATGCAGTCGACTGACACGCTTATTTATGCTGTGCGTCAAACTGTGGCTGTGCAGCAGCTTTGAACATGTAGGAGGTGTTATTAGCAAAGAAGCAACAAATGTCTAGAACTGACTCCCACACAAAGCAAATCAGCAGTGACACATTCTCTGTAACATTTGTGTGATGGCTTTTCATTGCAGTGTGGAAACCCGCAGGAGATGTTGACGCCCCACACCTCCCCTCCCCTCCCTGCCTCACACCTACCCACACACACACCAACACACTGCTGCAACATACCAACACAAAGACATATGTAGAGGATAACGCTCAGGCATTTTACACCCGGGTTAAAGTTTTACACGTATAATAATTTCATTTAAGCCATTTTAAAAGTTACGCAGGTTCATTCTATGTTCATTTCTATGGTAACAATCAGGGATATGTGGTTGGTTTCACAAAAACACAAACATTTGACACGGGAATCATAAAACCCCACAACATCTACTGATTTTGAAATGAACCCCTTATACTGTATATGTCATTTATCACTTTAACAATAGGTATCTGAAGTCTGTTTTACATCAACTGATGGATTTCATTCCCTGGATCTAATGTTAAGGCTGTGTATTACACTGGTCTATTAACAACAATTAATTATCATTTTTACTTGTGTATATATTTATTAAAAAACAAAAATAAAAACTGTATATTGTATATACATGTATTTATTTATTTATTTATAAGTGATAACTCTTGCATGCTATAATCTTGCTGCTGTAAACCTGGAGTTTCCCCTATCTATCTATCTATCTATCTATCTATCTATCTGTCTATCTATCTATCTCTCTCTCTCTCTCTCTCTCTCTCTCTCTCTCTCTCTCTCTCTCTCTCTATCTATCTATCTATCTATCTATCTATCTATCTCTCTCTCTCTCTCTCTCTCTCTCTCTCTCTCTCTCTCTCTCTCTCTCTATCTATCTATCTATCTATCTATCTATCTATCTATCTATCTCTCTCTCTCTATTTATCTATCTCTCTCTCTCTCTCTCTCTCTCTCTCTATCTATCTATCTATCTATCTATCTATCTCTCTCTCTCTCTCTCTCTCTCTCTCTCTCTCTCTCTCTCTCTCTATCTATCTATCTATCTATCTATCTATCTATCTATCTATCTATCTATCTATCTATCTATCTCTCTCTCTCTATTTATCTATCTCTCTCTCTCTCTCTCTATCTATCTATCTATCTATCTATCTATCTATCTCTCTCTCTCTCTCTCTCTCTCTCTCTCTCTCTCTCTCTCTCTCTCTCTCTCTCTCTCTATCTATCTATCTATCTATCTATCTATCTATCTATCTATCTATCTATCTATCTATCTATCTATCTATCTCTCTCTCTCTATTTATCTATCTCTCTCTCTCTCTCTCTCTCTCTCTCTCTCTCTATCTATCTATCTATCTATCTATCTATCTATCTATCTATCTACAGTGAGGATGACGTGGCTGTGGTGACCCACCGAACTGGCCCGACAGCTCTGGACTGATACCAGCAGGTGTCAAAGACCTGGTCCAGATCTTCAACCAGCTCCATTTGAAGTTAAATGTCTCAAAAACTAAAGAGCTGTGTTGTGGGGGCAGGGGAGAGAAAGTAACCCCTATTTTTTAGTCACCCAGGGGCAACTTGTGGAGCAGGTGGAGTTTTTTTAAATATTTGGGGACGACTGCCTGTCCTTTTATCAGCATACAGACAATATTTTTTACATTTCTTATCCTTTGTTACAAGATCATGTCTAGTATTTATTAGGGCCCGAGCCCTGAAGGGTCGAGTCCCTATTGTTATTAGTTCGTTTTTTATTATTTGTTTTATATTATTATTATTATATATTATACTCTTTAAACTGGATTTTGACCCCCTAAACATGCACGAAAACTCACCAAATTTTGCAGCCACCTCAGGTCTGGCGAAAATTTTGATAAAATGAAAAACAAAATACTCCCGACATCCCATAATATTCTGACTAGAAAACAAAAAAGAGGCCGGAAAAACACGTGAATAGCTCTTCAAAGGTTAGAGATACAGGCACCAAATCAACAGCAAAAGTTTCGCCCGACGTTGCCCGAGACAGAAAAGCCAAGTCTATTAAGCCAAGTGTTCAGGGACGAAAACCACATGTAAAATCAAGGTCTCGACCAATGCTGCTTGCAGCTTTAATTGTAAATTGTATTTGTATTTTAAAATAATTTATAAAATAACTGAAATGAACTGATTTTAAAAAAAAAATCACAACAGCGCCTTTATTTGCTGAGTAAACTAAGGACTTTTAACGATAGTACACACATTTTAACTCTTTTTTAGAACTCTCTCATTCAATCTCTCTCATACTCATCTTCATTATATATTCATGGTACAGTTTCCTCACATTAAAACAAAAGACCAAACTCTCCCGTACAGTCAACCAGCACAAACCCTCCCTCTGTCAGAATTATCCAGTCTGTGGTCAGGAAGGTCACAATGATCACAGACGACCCTTATCACCCCTTCGCTAGCCTTGTGCGCTACAGACAGACAAACAAACCCTAATGATTATATAACCTCTGCTAAATAGTTATAAAACAGGTTATAGAAACTCACTTGACTTATGCTGGAATGAATATGAAGATAGTGTTGCAGTAAGTTCAAACTTTATGGATGGATGGATGGATGAAAGCATGGATGGATGGATGGATGAAAGGATGGATGGATGATGGATGCATGAATGGATGGATGGATGGATGAAAGGATGGATGATGGATGGATGGATGGATGGATTCATGCGTGAATGGATGCATGGATGGAAGGATGAGGGATGGACGGACGGACAGACAGAAGGATGGATGCATGGATGGATGGATGAAAGGATGGATGGATGCATGGATGGATGGATGGATGGATGAAAGGATGGATGCATGGATGCATGGATGCATGGATGCATGGATGGATGGATGGATGGATGGATGATGGATGGATGAATGGATGGATGGATGGATGAAAGGATGGATGATGGATTCATGCGTGAATGGATGCATGGATGGAAGGATGAGGGATGGACGGACGGACAGACGGACAGACAGAAGGATGGATGGGTGGATGGATGGATGGATGGATGATGGATGGATGAAAGGATGGATGGATGCATGGATGGATGGATGGATGGATGATGGATGGATGAAAGGATGGATGGATGGATGATGGATGGATGAAAGGATGGATGATGGATGGATGGATGGATGGATGGATTCATGCGTGAATGGATGCATGGATGGAAGGATGAGGGATGGACGGACGGACGGACAGACAGAAGGATGGATGGATGGATGGATGGATGGATGGATGGATGGATGGATGGATGGGCAGACGGACAGAAAGATGGATGGATAATTGCCATTGTCACAGGATCCGAATTCACAGATAAATGAACCAAAGCCAAACAAAGTGGGTTTATATAAATACGAAGCCTTTAAATTGTGGACGTAGATGTTTTTTTCTGGCTGATTAAATGTCGTTATGCTTTAAAATGCTTTGGAGGAAAAACAAAAGTAATTGTTGGTCTGAGGGTTAAACACCCACCCACCCAGCGCCATCACAGACCCACTCTGACATCTGCATCACCCACAGCCACAAACCCACTGGACTGGAAACAATCTGCAGATTTTTCCCGTCACTTTTCTTAAAGATTTTAATGCAACTCCAAGTTCTGTTTTCCAACAAGCGCAAAGGGAATTCCTGTTCCAGAGACGAGACGCTCTGCCAGTCCCAGAGGTCTGCTGCAAATCTGCTTCCTCCTCATCCAAACAGACCTGACAGGCTGTATCATGCTACATACCCAGCATGCATCACTGCTATTTATAAGCACATGACCCTTTACTTCCATCTAGATGCTGATAGACTCGGAAGTAATGATGATTCCCTCGACCACTAAACAAACCATGAACCACAGTCATGCAGAATGTCCGCTCGGCCTCCTCGTACGGAAGCAAATCTGTTTCATCAGATTTTGAATTTTAAAAGCCATTGGATTTTTTAACACTGAAGTTTTTTTGCACCGAAATTGATCATCTGAAAAAAAAAATGTTGCACTAAAATTAAATATCAGTATTTATTTTTGACTCTGAATTCAACTAAATTTAGAATAAAAAAAAAATTCAGATGCAAAAAATGTTGCTGTAAAATAAATTCAGATGTTTATAATGAAGCAATTTGTTTGAAAATCGGTTGAAAATCAGGCCAGATATATGGTTATTTAAAAACACTACCTGCCTTATGTCTAAGGTGAAACTGTCTTCTTACATCAGCGTCACATGACCAAATGAATGGAAGTTGATTGGCTGGCCGTAGGTTTGACTTCGGATAGAATCGATTGCTTATCCTTAATGTGTGGTCGGAATTTTTTGCAGCTAATGAAGACAAATGAAGACATCTTGGAAGGACAGGCTATAGATGGACGTCCATTTGTAGATGAAAGGAGGAGGGGGGGGGGGGGTGCAAGTCCATCAATCAGACAGGTGAGGGTGGGGGAGGAGGTCTGGGGTCACAGGTCAGCACAGGACACAGGTGAGTCTCCTGTTGTCTATGTCTCCTTATGCAGATACAGTATGTCCATATATTATATAATCATAACGGTATCATCTTACCTATGGAGTATAAACATAGTCACCTTAGCATTCGCTTTTTAGCCCTTTTTACTTTTTCAGTTGACGCCAGCGCTGGAACGCCGTAGCCATTCCCACCTTCATCCTGTTCCGTTCTTCGCTCATCTTCCTCATGGTCGTAGCTTTTTCAAACACACTTTTTACTTTGGTTTTGCTGCCGGTTGTCGTCATTTCCGCCATAGCTGTTTATGTGAACATGCAGAAGTGGGGGGGAGGGGTGGGGGGGTGGGGGTGATTTGGGGGGGGGTTGTGGACTGATAATTGATGAATGTATCAGTCAATCAATCAGTGTAAAGATGATCAGTACAATGATTGGCTGGAGTTTTTCCTCTGGTTCCACCCTCTAGACTGGACTAACACATTTAATTTTTTTTAAATATTCTATTTTAGTTTGTGATATGATATCGTAAAGAAGTTTTCAAGCAATATGGTAAAAAAAATTTAACAAAAAAAAAAAAAAAAAAGATCTCAGACCTCACCTTTAATTATCAAAATCTGATGAAACAGATTTGCTTCCATACTTCACTCACTGTGTCCAAGTGTGTGCGTTTTGTTTTGTTTTTTTTTTGTTCCTGCAGAAAACAACAGCTTCCACATGAATTCCACTTTCGCTGTGCATCACTTAGTGGGTGCATTCATGAGTGGACAGTGGTCTGTTCCATAACACAACAGCCCCCAAGTACTGGTAACAAACTGGAAACTTAAAAGGCTAACAACATATGGCGCAGGGGCTTATGGGATTACCTAATTAACCAGGTGACACGGAGAGTTGCTAATCTGCAAAGGGTTCCGATTCAGTGTGGATATGACCGTGACGTGGAATGGGGCGCAATTTTTGCCCCCATTTAAACGCGCACCCCCTCGTGGGTACGCAGTGGACAGTCCGCTTTAATTGCATTAAACGTAGAAGAACCACGCGCCGTGACTTTATGGGTCCGTGAATGCACCATCTTCATCTCCATCTCTATCAAACATTTCCACGCAGCCACAAACCTTCCACACCCCACGTTACGCGTCAGCAGCGGCTTCATTAGTTGTTATTATCCGGACACAAACAACACCACCAAGTGCGCCGTCAGCTCCGAGCGCAAAGAGACGTGATGCGTAAAAATAGGCTGCAAATCCACGAGTGGACACCTTTTCCACGCAGGGTATTTACGTATTTGTTTGTTATGACTCATAAATGAGGGTCGTGTCTGGGAAAAGTCGTTGGAACATCACTGTGTGTGTGAGTGTTTACGCACGGAACTGACTGAGTTTTCAGTGGATCAGATAAAGAAGAGTGTATTGATTAAGTACAAGTGGATCAATACAGATGATCGAGTCCCACGAGACAACCCCACGGGACTCTCATTATAAAGCATAAAGACACATCTCCTACATCACACATGTTTTCCTCACATTCATTCCCTGTATTCTCTCTGAGTTCTGCGTGGATGTGGGTACTCACCCTGTGGGAAAGGGTTGGGCTGCACCACGTACAGGAACGCGTGCACCATGTGGAACAGAATCCCAATTGGTCCCGGTTCGTAGTGGGCTAGTGTCTCGTAAACTCCCGCGGGCACGTAGCCGAAATCCAACTTTCCCGGGGGTGGAAGTCTCCGGGACTCCGTGTCTGGCTGGAGTTCCCCGGACGACAGCCCCCACAGCAGCGCGAGGATCCCGAACCCGGTCCTCCACATCCTTCACGAGTGGACCCGTCCAACTGGTGCCAGAGACAGACGAACGCGGTCCCAGATAAACCCGATGGGCTTTTTTTTTTTTAATCACAGGGGAAGGGGCGAGAGCGGAGGAGAAAAGTGTCCGGATGGAGGGGCCGTGGGGTTTTAAGTCCTGCTACCCACGGACACACGCGTCGTGAACATTGTCCCCCGCGGTCTGTGGCTCCTCGACCGACGACAACCGGGTGATTCCGACCCAGTGTGTCCGCTCCTCGATGCGTTCAGTCCCACAGAGATGAGCGCGCCTGTCGCTTCAGCTCCGGCATCTGTGCGCACGGGCACGCGCAGCAACACAGGAGCGGGCGGGTGTGCGCGCGGCCGCGGTGAGAGAGAGAGAGAGAGAGGTCGCTCTACCATACGTCCGAGGAGAGAAAAGCCAATGTGCAATATTAGCAGCATGATTTGAAAGAATTATTTCATTCCTGGCCAAAAAAAAATAATGCAATTTTCCTTTTTTACTTTATACGAATTAAGAAATTGTAGTTACTTTTAACTTTTATTTTATTAAAGGAGTTGAATCAGTAGTTTTCCCACACATCTAGATGTACTTCTACTTAAGTACAGAATGGTACTTTTACCATCTCTGATAAGAGCTGTACACTTATGATAGTTCCTGTTACTACAAAACTACCTTAAACCTTAATGAACCACAACTATTTTTTGTGCTAATGTCAAAATATCAAACATATAATTCACTTAAAAAACTGATTCTTGTGAGGTACAGTATTTAATAATGACTATGTGAGCTGTTTGTTTATGGATAAATAGATAGATAAATTAGTTAGATAAATATAATGTAACTATTGAAGAAAATGTTTGAACATTTGATGTTTGTATGAATAAACAATATTGTTGTGCATAACTCTGTTACTGTATTATAAATACTATGAGTTGTGGGTTGAGTGTTAAATTAAGAAAAGCAGATTGTTTGATTCATGAATTAAGTTGTTAATAAAAATGTAGAAGTATTTGCATTTTTGAATTAAATATGTTTATACTTTCTACTCTTTTTTCAACCATGCAGATCCATACTTGCTTGTTAATTTAAATATTACTGTTGCCTTTGTTTAATTTTGTCTCTTTGTATGTTTGATAAAGAAAGAAAGAAAGTTGTAATATATGCAACTAACATGTTTATTCAACACCTTCAACAGTTTTAACAAAACTGGAAACAAAACAATTGTTCCATTTAATTGCGTTAAACATTTTAATTGGGTTAATCATGATAATGGATTAATCTGTGTTCATTTTAACAGCCCTACTTGAAAAATAAAATAAAATTAAAACTGCAAGCAGTCTCAAAGGCCCACGTGATGTCAGAGTCAAACTTCAGCCAAATCGATGTTTGTATGTCTGAACTACAGCCATTTTAATAAAAGTACATTTCTAGAGGGCACTATAGTACACAATCAGAATGTCTTTAGCTAAATGGATGTAGACCTGGGAGATAGACGTCTGTGTCAAATTTCAGCCAAATCAGTTTTCGTATGTCCGAGGTGAAGCACAAAAACAATGCAATTTTTCCCAAAACTTTGGATAACTTTTGATGTCCCACTTGCTCATTTGGCCAAACGTGCAAGAAGTAGATAGTTAAATTCCAATGAGAGTGAAAACCACAACTCAAAGTTTTTAAAATTTCAATCCAAGATGGCGGACTTCCTGTTGGTTTATGGGCGTGGCCATCCTAAGGTTTTTTGTTCACACGTGTATCGATTTTAACTTCACTAGGGTGTGATGTGGCCAAATACAAACTCTTGTCACTTTTCTAGGGGGCGCTGTAGACACATTTCTTTACCGACTTTTAGGAAACCTATAAAACTCGCAATTTTTCATACTTCTGAAGTGTGTGCAAAATTTGGTGAGTTTTCGTGCATGTTCAGGGGGTTAAATTAGAGCTCAAAGAGCTGACTTCTTCTTTCACAGTGAAAGCCTAATAATCTTTGTCCACTTTTATTCCCATATTTTATCCTTCTTCTAAATAGAGGTTTTCTTTGTCTCTGTTTTATTTTCTTCCTCCTCCTCCTCATGGATCTCCTAAACACTTGCTCCTCAGTGAACTCCAGTGTCTCCTTTCACAGGTGCTCTCCATCTGCTGTGACCTTTGACCCCTCCTCCACACAGAGGATACCTGAGGCGGGGCCCAGTGGAGTGCTGTGATTGGTGGAGCGGTGGTCAGGTGTGTTCTCCTTCTGTCTCCAAACACAATCACTTCCTTGTCTTGTGTTTGGAGCCAGCGGGACTCCTGGACTCTGGCACACAGGGGTCCTCCTGTCTGAGGGGCTTTGATGGCGGGGTCCGTCACACACACACACACACACACACACACACACACACACACAGGTATTAGATCTGCACAAACAGATGGGACGCCTGGTCCTGAAGACACTGCTGGATGAGGTGTGTGTTACATAACAAACTCTTTCTCTGTCAAACTCTGAAAAGCATCTGAGTAAAAGCTACATGGATGAGTTCACTCTCAGGTGGTGGAACAACCAGCTCAGAAAAAGCACCAACATCAATCACATCATGGAAGTGTTAATGTTACACTGAACTACAAGTAAAATACTTCCGGAATAAAACTAGTAAAATGTTACCATGTGTGTTAGTGATAAAGAAAACTCTAGTCTTAAATGCTGGTTGGCTCAAGTTTCCAAGATAAGTCTGGGGTCAAAAGGTGAAATTCTTAGAATGAACAAGAGAATAAGTTTTAGTCCAAAGGAATATTGTTCTCAGATCTACTTCAAAACAGTCTGCACATTTTTCAGTCCCTCCAGGATTTCATGGGCCTTTTTTGAGATTGTTTCGTCCTAAAATGTCTGATGTTGCATGAGCTTATATATCTAAAAAAAAAAATTGTGACAAAAGTTGCGATGCTTTTTAGTCTTTTGTTGAAAGTGAAAGTTGCAATTTTCCCTTTTTGTCATAAAAATTAAGTAATAGTTCAAATTTTTAGTTACTGGAAAATTAATTAAACATCATTGTGTTATGGTCCTCAAAATTACCGTTTACCAAGATGGAAAATAAATGATTACAATGATTACAAAAATAAAACACTTTTTTTTTTTTTAAATGCACCTGTTGGTTCAAAGGTTAAAGTTCATATGACCTCACTAGGGGGCGCATATACATATAGCTAATGTGCATCAGATGCGATGATCCATTTGAGTAAAGGTCAAAGGTCAAGGTCACAATTAACAAAAAAAAATCACATTATCTGTCATAACTCAAGAACGGAGGGTCACAGAACGATGCGGAATGAAGATTTCTACAATTCTCATAATTGGTGTTATCACCTACGACCAATAGTTTTTGAGATCTCTGGAGGTCAAAGGTGACATGTTGCAAAATGAACTTCTGTAACACCGTTTGTGTGTGTCAAGCATAGACATATCACAATATAACTTAATCAATATTGGATTTATTATCATATTACACACACACAACGAAATTATCAATATTGCAAAAGGTCAAAGGTCAAGGTCGCATTTAGCAGAAAGGTCAAAATCACATCATTGGCTATAATTCGAGAACAGGTTGTCATAGAATCTTGAGATTGGCACAAAATATGGGAGAGATTAGACATTCTCTGAAAACTAGTTCATGTTGTTTTTGTTTTAAAATGACGTCTTCTGTTTGAAGTAACTCGATGGATGGATGGGTTCCAGTACTACTACTACTACTGCCGGCGTCTCTGTTGATTTCCTGGAAGTCCAGGCCGAGCCTCAATACGTCTCAGTCTTGAGCGGTAAAGGAGCTTAGTCTAAGAATGTCTGCAGATTTACGGAGCCTCACTCCCACTCACATACTGTACTCAGGACAGGTGAGGTCATCGCTGCTGTAAACCACAGATTAATGCCACTCATCAAAAACAACCTTTTCTGCTCCTGTCTTATCAATGTCAGTCCTGCTTTTGCTGCTGGATTACATAGAGGTTTGGGGGAAATAAACTGATTCCAAGTCACCTACCTCTGAGACCCCAGGAAGAGACAGAGACAGACTGATGGACGTGCACTGAGTGGAAACAGGGGATGCTGATATATTAAAGTGGGATTACAAATATAGACAAAAAATTCAATCACACTTTGGTTTTTAATTTGATGCTCAGTTCCACATTTATTAAATGGTTATTAACTGGGTAATTCCAAACTTTGGGTTAGGGTTAGAGCTAACCTGACTCTCCCCATCTAGTATCACAATACCATCTGGGACCCTCCCACAACCAATGTTTTCAAAGGAGGGTCGGGTTCGGTCAGTTTGTTTGAGATAAACATTAAAATAACCTGGTACATCATTGTAATTTAAATATTAGGTACAATGTTCTATTAATCTTGTCTTGTCATCTGAACCCACTTTACCCTCACTAGGGTCAGAGGGGTCAATGGGGGCCTAATCCAGCTACAATGGGTAAAGGGGGGGTGTCTCGTGTCCCTGGTTTGATTCCCACACCAGACCTTTCTGTGTGGAGTTTGCATATACTTTTGACTTTTGTCTGCGTGGGTTTTCTCCAGGTACTCAGGTTTCCTCCCACCATCCAAACACATGCACTGACTAACCCTAACCCTAACTGGTTAATCTAAATTGTCCATAGGTGTGAATGTGACAGTGATTATCTATATATGTTCAGCTCTGAGATGAACTGGAGACTCATACAGGTTGTACCCTGCCTTCACTCACTGTAGCTGGATTAGGCCCCCAGTGACCCCCGCGACCTGAGTGAGGATAAAGTTGGTTCAGATGATGACATGAAGTTTATATATATACACACACACACACACACATATATATACTTTTGGGCAAGGAACCAAATATATTAACTTCATTTACCTTGATCTTCTTCTACATGACGATAAAAGATCTAGAAATTTTTTACACCAGCATTAGTCTGAGACTAAAGTTATGTCGTCACATAAAGTTCAAAGACAGTAAAGTAGAAAGCTTGCATGTCAGATTATTTCCTTAAAGCGTTAAAGTAATGAGCTCAGACCCCCTTTAGTCAAAAGACACAAGACACTTAAGAAACCAACTTTTATTAATCCAAAAAAAGAGCGATTTTATACAATATTAAGGTAGTAATTAAATAACCACACTGATGAAACAAAGCAGGCAGTGTATTGGACCACGGTAGCTTGCATAAGAACACTTTGAGTCCGCCTCCGTCAGAACATTACAGTCCAGTTCAGTCCAGACCGTGACCAGGCGGATCCACAAAAACCACATGAACTGAAAGGTCAGATTTCATGATCATGTACCAACACAGTCCAAAAATAGAAGCATCTGTGTTCCTGTAGGAGGAACCTGTAGTCTGTTTGTCTTTTTATTATTAGTAGTATTATTATATACATCTTTATTCTGTTTTTAAAATCTAATATGAGGTTTTGCTTCACATTACAGCAGCTTTTACCCAAAGCAACTCTGAATATAGATGTAGAATATATATGTACTGTGGAATTAAATCCTCTATATGTAAACTCTAAATAAACTGAGTCATGAGAGAAATTTAACCTTAAGATAAATGATTCCAAACTTTACCAGATAATACTTTTTCATCTGTACAGATACAATTATGAGTTGTTGTTGTTTTTTTTGTTTTTTTTTTCGTAAACCCTGTGAGCTCATCGAACCTTTTACTTAAAATCGGCAGGAAACTGTAAATGCTACATAACATACATTTGTATTTGAGCTCAGATACAACTCAAACATTTGGCAGAAAAACCTACACCGTCAGATTATAAAAGTGATTGAACTACGTCATATTTTCCATCAACGGGTCACAGGTGAAGGTCAGAAACATTTTTTTGTTAGTTGTTTTTTTTTTTTTAATAATAATAATTGCAATAAAATAAAAAAAAAAAAAGTAAATAAATCACAAACATATTTTATAAGTCAGTCATTCAGTCACACAGGTGGTAAAGGCATCGTGTCGTCAAATATTGCTTCTCTCGTCCAAAACATTGTAAACATTATAGCGTTATTTGAATCGAATGCGGAAACGTGACCCGTCGTATATTTTAAGACAACACGGTCCATCAGTGCAAACATTCTCCATAACAGAACTAATGAGGTTTGTACCAAAATTAAATAACACAAATCACATAGGCTGGAATTAAAAAAAAATTTTAAAAAATGTTCGGATTTTTCACTTCCTGAACGTGAAGGAAACATTTACAAGCTGTAGCGACTAGAGCTGTGATGAAAACTACTGTTGACGTATAATATAAACTAGAACAGAAACAACAGTGATGCAAAGACTCTAAAGCAGGGGTCTTAAAAATGAGGCTCGGGGTCTAAATGCAGCCCGTTGAATGAAGAGAGCACACTTATGAAATGACTCCATATTTTCTTCTCAGTTTTTTCTTTGAGTATAATTGACAATTTCAAATTTTTGTCATTGTTTGACTGCAAAAATATTAAATTATGAAAATATTTACATTTACAAACTACCCTGTAACAATAAAATGTGAATAACCTAAACAAATGTGAATAACTTTAAAGAAAATGACACAAAATTTGAACCATTTTCTGCTTCTAGTTACTAAGAGTTTAGTGTCTTTGTAAAACTGATCCATAAAACACATGGATAAATGATAAATGATAAATTGAGGCAGAATATTGTTAAAATTGCCTTTATTTTCCTTGTAAATGTTCACTTTTGTTACATTTGGATAATTTATTAAAGTAGTTTCATCATTTAATGTTTTTTTTTGCACTAAAACAATGACAAAAATGTAGAGTTATCATTATTTATAGGTTATTATGTTTTTATTTTCGTGGTCTGACCCATTAGAGATCAAATCAGGCTGAATGTGGCCCCTGAACAAATTGAGTTGGAGACCCCTGCTCTAAAGCCAACAGTGTTCACGTCCCAGAATCCTTCATGTTGAGTTTCCACTGACGTTAGCTTATTTTATAGACTCTAAAAGTTTAAATTATCCAAGTGGAAAAAAATAAAAGATAAATAACGTACTAGAGGGAAGTCTGGAAGCAGAGCGATGGAAGAATCATGGGATCAATGTGTCCTGGTGTTTGGAAGGTTTTTCATTTTAAAAGCCATTGAATTTTTAACACTATTTCATTTAAATTTTTTTGTGTCTGAATTCAACTATGTTCATAAGTTTTGAATAAAAAAAACAACAACATTCTGATGCTGATAATAACAAAGCAATCCATTTGAAAATGAATCCAGATATGGTCACTTAAACCAGGGGTGTCAAACTAATTTTTAGTTCAGGGGCCACATTCAGCTATATTTGATTAGAAAAGGGTCAGACCAGTAAAATAAAAACATAAAAATATCTAAATAAATAATAATCAATTGTCCATGTTTTACAGCAAAAAAAAAAGTCAATTTACATGATGAAAATGTTTACATCTACAAACAATGTGGAAAGCATTAACAAATTGAAATAAATGTTTAATGTTAACATTATTAGGCTTTAGTTTATCATTTCCATGTGTATATTATAGCTTACAAATACACAAAACATTCAGTAATAGATTAAAAGTTTACTTATTTCTCTTAAGACATTTCAGGTTGTTCATATTTGTTCTGGTTATACAGATTTTTGGCAAAATTATACTTTGTTTAACTAAATAAAAACATTTACAAAGAAAAAAAAAATGGACTTGTGAATATTTCTAGGTTATTGTGAGAGATAATTGGTGTGAATGTGGAACCTCAACGAAAATGATTCATATATTAGTATCATTTTTACATTTCACAAATTCATTCAAAGGGCAAAACTGGACCCTTTGGCCCCCGGGTCTTGTTGTTTGACACCTGTGACTTAAATAGTACAATGTTATATGTTTATATGTAGTGGGAAAACTGACACAGGACACAGGACTACTGATCGTCTTCCTGCATCTGCATCACATGACTGACTGAACGCAACTTGATTGGCTGTTGGTTTTGACTTTGCTCATCCTTAGTGTCCTACAGTTGAATTTTTTTTTAATCCAAATTTATGAACATAGTTGAACTCAGAGACAAAAAAAAATCATATTTAATTTCAGTGCAAACAATTAAAAAATTTTTTTAAATTAGATGCTTAATTTCAGTGTGAAACATCAAATCAGTGTTAGAAATTCAACAGATTGTAAAATTCTAAATCTGATGAAACAGATTTGCTTCCATAGAATCGACTCATCTTTAAATCGACTGTCAGCTGGTCTTTCATACGTCTTTTCCACCGGCTGAGAACCACCACGTTAGAAGGAGAACAATGTTAGCTTTTGTTAGCAGGGCTGGATGATATATATTAAATTAATTTAAGTAAACCTGAAAATAAACATAACATGCTGCTCACTTTTCTTCTCCCTCGACCAAATATAGTCACAGAAAACATTATTAGACGACACTGGTCTACAAGGAAAATGCTGATGTAATCAAACTAATTAAATGTTCCCACATGTGTGTTAGTGATAAAGAAAACTCAAGTCTTAAATGCTGCTTGGCTTAAGTTTCCAAGATAATTCTGGGGTCAGATCTACTTCAAAACACTGTCTGTACATTATGATCCATTCACTTTACAGGTTCTTTCTAGTGGAATATTTACTAATCCATTATATACATGTACATAAACCAGCATATATGTGGAATAACACACCATCATATATATATATAAAAACATGAGTCATTTGGTTTCTGATTCATCTTATTAAAGTATGTAAGATTTAGCAGATTTAATGTCTGAAGCACATAGTTTCTAAAATATTGAAAATCAAAAGTCAAACATAATCATGTACTAACTTCTGTGTGTATCATGTGACCCAAACAGACAGAAAACAAAACATGGGATGAATAAAATTACTGTGATTTTGGTTATTATCAAGAAAACATGCAAAATGGATAGATATCAGCTCTGAAATTAAATTCTTATGGAGGTATTATTGTTGTTTTTACTATATTTGTCTAAACAAATGTACTTTCAGTTGTACCATGGATTAAAATGAACACGGAACTGAAAAAAATAAGAAGTGGTCTAATAATTTTTTCTGCAACTGTAGAACTGTAGTGTACAGTTGTGTTGAAAGTTACTGCTCCATAATTTAGATTAGATTGTCTTTAGTTATTACATCTTTATATGTGAAAGTAACAATTTGACCTTGACAGAGTAGGTTAACTTCAGTATTGTTCTGCTCCATGATAAGATGCATCCACAGTATCAATGTGGTGCAGATATGTCAATACATTCTTTACATTATTTAATTAGATCATTGAATGGACAGATGACAAAACAATTACAATAACCATGGGGTAAAAAACACAATTACAAAATATATATTATGTCTTTTTATCTGAAGATATTTTATCCTTTACAAGATTCAAAACTGAGTCTGTTTGTTGTTTGGAATTTAATTCCTTGTGAATGTGTTTCTCTAATCATGTTTTTTGTTAATTTTGTCAAAAGGAGAAGAAAAACCTTATCAAATTCTACAGGAATGTAGAAGTTTAATCTTTATATCTGTGGTTGGTTTATCAGATTGAGCTGGGGGGTGTGTGGGGGGGTTGTTTTTGGTTCAGTTTGTTTCTTTAACAGTTGACTGGTTGAATTCATATCACATTTACTTTATAGATTGTCAGTTACACCGAATAGATCTGATGATATTTTGGGAAAAGGTCGAAGTTCACATTTTTTTTTAAATTAATTTTTAAAATCATCCAATTCACTTATAACATATTTGTGAGGGGGGTGTGGTTTGTTGTGTCTTTCACCACTTGATTCTATTGGTTTGAATTAACATCACCACATCTTGGTGATTAACTTTATTTATTTTTACTATCAAAAACCAAAACAAGTGGGAAAAAAAACCCTAAAAGCAAACATTTGAAAAGGAGCAGGATGAATTTCAACAGTTGAGTCGAACTTTCACTATCACACAAAACTTCAACCACATCTGTTTTCTGTTCCTTTTACGTCCACTCAGACCGGACGTTTCTCTCGTCCTAATCTTTCCATCGATCATGTTGGTGATAAAAATAATAACCTGATCTCCAGCCCCTGATGTAAACTGCTCCATCAGAGGGTTTGGGAAGTCCATGTCCACTCATTTAAATTCTCCACTACTCAGTCTTGTCTGTGTTCACCTAGATCAGGGGTGTCAAACTGTGGTCCTCGAGGGCCGGTGTCCTACATGTTTTAGATGTTTCCCTCTTCCATTACAACTGGAGGACATTACATCATTATCAGTCTGATGAGGAGCTGATTATTAACTCTTTAAGTGTCAGTGCTGATGCGTTCTGAATGGATGATTTAGTTTAAATATTCAGAAAAATTCAACCATTTTCCTTTCAGTTTTGTGCATGGACAAGGTTTTTTTTATTTAATTTTTTTTCTTTAGTAATTTTTTTTCAAAAATTTCCACATTGTCATTTTGTAAATATTTATTAGTTTTTGTTGCTCATTTAGTTTATTTTTCTACATTTAAGTTTTTTTATTGTAGTATTTTTCTTTGATTTTCTGCCATTTGTGTCTTACTTTGCTAATGTTACCAATTATTTTGTTAGTTCTCAGAAGTTAAAGGGTTAAAGAAGAGGGAAATATCTAAAACATGCAGTACACCGGCCCTCGAGGACTGGAGTTTGACAGGTCAAAGTTGACTAATTGTGGCTGATTGTCCCCCACCAGCAGCAGGGAGGAGTGCAGGTGGAGTGGACCATGTGCAAGGGGTTTTCATACTAAATAATAATAATTATAAATAGTGATATAGATTTTTGTGAATGAGGAAAAAACAAAGAAATAAATGCTTGTAGTTAAGGAGATAATAAAAAAAAACTTGTGTGGTGAGGGGACTAACCCATTTAAAGATAAGATTAATTAACATTGTTTATGATAATGGACTATCCTGGGTGGGTGGAGCTCTCGGATTTTAAGAGGGTAAAACTCACAGGACTTGCTTCTGTCTGATGATGACCTGGAAAGGCTGTTAAGAAGGCGTACTGGTCTAATAGCCACCTTTACTTACTTACTTGTATCTTTGACTTTTCATTGTTATTACACATTAATTACACTGTATCACTGAATTGGTAAATAAATCGTCCTGCCCCAGTGAGCATCTGCCATCTTTTACCTTTATGAAGTCTAACACTACCTTCACGTAGACGTAGGTGTGACAGGGTTGGTTCTTATGGTTCTAGGTCAGACAGTGGAACAGTTTCAGTGGAAATGGTGGATGAAAGACCTGCTCTAATTCCAGTAAACGTCACAACACAACTCTTGAAATAACCTCAGCTTGAATAGTTGTTAAATGACACCAGATATTGAATACAATTAAATAAAATCACCTGTAAGCACCGACTTGGTTCAGTGAAGTGAATGATCCAGGTTTTACCTTTTATTAGCGTCGTTCACTTTTCTGTTGCTGAGCTTGGAATCTTCTCTCTGCTCCCGGTGCTGCTCATACAGGAAGTGCTTGTGTGCCATTTCATTCCCACATTATGTCGTCTCTGGCTTTCTCACACTCACACACACACACACACACACACACACACACACACACACTACATCACATTCATTCACACTCTGACTGGTGCCAGTTCCTTTCCATGCCACTCTCACACACCTCTGTCTCTCACTGTTGATCAGCTGAACTTCAGGACTCTTCAACGGTGAGATCATCTCATACTTTCTCCATGTTCTTAATAACTTATAGTATTGCCACTGAATTCAATAAATACTCGGCGTTTAGCTGCGGTCGGCTGGAGAGCCAGGTTCAAGTGTCCTCCGCTCCGTCTTTCCTGAGTGGGTCGTTGCTCCGTGAGCTGCTGCCCGTCAGCCGATGCGGTTTCCGCAGATGGTGAAGCGGTCGATCTCCAGCAGGTCCTTCTTTGGAGTCCGGTGCTTCAGTTCGCTGGCGTCCTGTGGTTCTCCCTCTTCTTCTTTCGACAGCGAGGGTACGGGCTGCTCAGGCTCAGGAGGAGGAGTCGAAGGACGGACGGACGGCGCGGCCGGAGACACGTCGACGGGTGGAGCAGGAAACGGGTCGGTCCGGGGTGTGGGCTGGGTGGTCACAGAGGAGGGGGGTGGGGACTGGGGGCTGCAGGGTATGGGAGGGGTCTGCTCCGTGGGAGGTTCACCTGGCAGGAACAAAAAAAAAAAAAAAAAAACCCAGCTTCATTCATGAGTCCAGGTGTCAGACTGGACCAGGTACAGCTGGACCAGTCATCATGTACTGGGGTCAAAACTGCACTGAATCTAAAACAGGTTAAATGAAAGGATGAAGTTTTTTTAAGACATGTTTTGTCTCTGTCTCTGATTTACTTGTGCAGATACTTTTTTGGATGGGGAGGGTACTGTTTTTGGTTTGTTTTTTTTCGGCTGCCCGTCTGTTTGTCAGCAACTTTATGCAAAAACTACATTTTCCATGACATTTTCAGGAAAGGTATGAGGTGGTCCAGAATAGATGCTATAACATTTTGATGAATGTAGGTCAAAGGTCAAAGTAATCAAAAGTGTGTTTTCATAATGATCAGAGATAGGGAAAATCAGGAATTTCCTTTTCATTCATGAGTACTCAGTTTTGCATATATCTTGTATTTTTTGCTCTCACAAATTTGAAGGCTAGGTCAAAGGTCAAGGTCACAATAAAAGTCAAAATTTAAATTTTGATGTAACTTTTGAACAATTCATCTTACAGACTTCCAATGAACGTCAAAATGCCGGTCTTCCAATTCTGCATCTTGTGTGTATAGATGTTGACCTATTGTTGACACAAGTGGTCAGGGGTCACTCAGTCAATACCTAAAAAACTAAAATGGACAATAACATGAACTGAATCACACACAGCTGTGCTTCAAAAGCCAAAAACTAACATAATAAAATAAAAATGTAGATGACTGAACTAGAGCAGATTAGACTTAGGGTCCACATGTACCTTAGCTTGACATACATGTAAAGTAATAATTTTTATGATTTCTAAACTACTATAGAAGAAAAAGGAGAACTATTCTAATGGAAATACTTTATCTGGCTCAAATAAACCTAATACACATGGGGGTTATGTGTTATTACATTTTTACTGGATCAGGAGTTTTTGCAGTGAATGAACCTATATTCTGATATTCTTTTTATTTTATTATTTAGATGACAATGCTATGGCAGACGGTAATGTGCCTGAGCAAATCTCAGCATCAAACATGAAAACAAACTTTAGATTGGGGCGACAGAGACAGATTCAACCTGAACCCAAAGCAGAACAGAGAAGAAGAAAAACCTAAATGTGAGCAGAAGATGAGGCTGAAGACATGGCGTTGTGGATTCTAAGGGAAAACTAAAGCATTATGTGAAAGCAAAACACTGCACAGGCTTTTAAAGTTTGGAGAGCAGTTCTATTAGGATAATCAGTCAAACAGAATAATTCATCATATCACAGAGAATGGAGAGAAGAGCAGTGTTGGATATTAACAAGGAGGTCCACAGAGACCAGAACTGGGCCCAGAGCATTCTGGATATAAGCCTCTATTTCTGAGCGTAGACAGAGCTGAGTCTTTACAGTATGTATCGACCACAAACGATAAAGCTTTACAGTGTGTGGATATGATCTGAATGAGGTCAGATATCATTGAAGCAAAAAAATATTAGCTTTATTTTGAGCGCAGTCTGCATAATTCTGTGTTGTAGGAGTGTGTTGAAATATAAGGCATGTTTATTGATAGCTACCAGTGAGTTCTGACTGTTTTCTCTGCCTCTGGTTTCTGTAAACATTTTGACTTTTAATATTAGACTTCAGACTCATGTACTTAGACATGACTTGTCATTATAGAAAAGGAGTTTAACGTTATTTTAATGTTGTGTTTCGGATGTTCATCATATCATCAGAAACACTGCAATAATCTAAATCTAACAAAGTGTATTTTTCTCATTTCTAGTCAAAATGTCTTCAAGCAAAAGAAAAAAAAAACTTTGTGATGAGATATTTTGACTGGTGCTCTGTATTCTCCATCTAGGCTCATAACTGTAAACTCCCAGAGAATGGACAGAATTATGCATGTAATGTTTGCAGAGGACAGACAGAACGCTTCGTCTGCATCTTTAATGTTGAGCATAAAGGAACCCTTAGAAGGTTTTCTAGACGCTATTAAAGGTCATTATGTGTTTATGTTAGAAGCTGTTGATGTAATAATATTTTATTTCCAGTGCTTTATGCTGTCTGGGTGGAGTTTCCTTGACTGTGAATTTAATTGTTTATTTTTTTACTGTTGGGGGCTGCTGACCTTGGTGGGTAAATAACTTCTGTTGTGAGTCCATATAGACTTAGGTTACAAACAGAAGAGCAGCTGCTCTAGTTGTGAGTTGTGTGTGAAAGACGTGAACGTTGTTAAAAGTTAACCACCATATGGTTTGAACTGACTGATGTAAAACTGCTCATTAGCTGTGTCTGCCCTCTGGACAGAAACATACAGGATGGACAGATGGAGGATGTGCTGTTCTGGAATCATTGTAAAGATGAACATAATTGTGCAGTGAATCCACTGGAGCAGCAGGTAGAACTCAAATCAGACCAAAGGAGGTTGAGAGTGAAAGGAGTGAGCCTGGGATCTGGAGGCGTCAGATCAAATCCCAGCAGTTAAATGTGTGAGAGGCAGAAGAAAAAGCTGACATTAATTTAGTGTATCCTCAAAGTGGTTATTATTATATTCTATACATTGAAGAACGGTGCTTTAAGCCATGTAGACTCCTCTTTGTGAGGGAACAGATTCCTCCAAAGCAGACGCCGCGAGGAGCTTTGATGTTTGATATGACACGATGCACCGTCAGGATCTTTGTCATTTTAAAGCTCCTGGCTCAGCGTAGAACGCGGGTCTTGGGTGAACACCGGGTAAAAGATGTGCAGGGATTTGGCAGCGGATGACAGGGAGATACTGCCACCTCCAAAGCTGTGTCGGATTTCCACTGTGTGTGTGTGTGTTTTACTGTAGGTCCACAGCCCACTTCAGTATGTGGCCACAGGATTCTATTAATCTTAATGAAGGAATTCAAATGTAAATATAGGTTTGGTTTGTTTCATGTTTGTCTCTAACATATTGAACGATTCTTACATCTCTATCCATCCATCCATCTATCTATCTATCACTTGCTCGGAAAGAAAATAGAACATAAGCATAGTTCTGCAGCTCTCTGTTCAGGGTCAAAAATCTAAATTTTAAATATAGATTTTTTTTCCAAACAAAAAGCTTGTGCTTAAGACATAATCTGTAGAATTAGACATACAAGTCCACTGTTCTCTCAGATAACTTGGTTTACAGATGCTGAAGGTTTTCTCCAATGAAGCTAAAAAAAAAAAAAAAAGAACCCAGAAACTGCAGCTTTAAAACATTGTGAATAAACCAAAGTGACATAAAAAACTTGATATTTAAAGACTTAGTGGACACAGAGTTCACACACGCTGACACATCTTTCTGTACACAAATGTCAGCTAAATGCCTCATGTTTGTGATGTTAACCCTTGATGGCATGGATTAACCCTCAGGCAGCGAGCTATCACACCAGCAATTACAATTATGTTATGTTTTTACTTTTTGTCTGAGGGTGGAACAGACATGCGTGGTAGGATTCACAATTGCTTTGCTATGTACCAATACTCACAGAAAACACACATATTTAATGGTTCATCCTAAATAGTTGTTAAAAGTTCAAGATTTTTCCTGCTCTTTTTCAAGAGACTTGATCAGCTCTGTTTACCGGTGAGGGAAAGTAGACTTATAAACCTGTAAGTAACCTATAGGCTTGAAGATGTTTCTGATGCTGCATATGTAGAAACTTATCCATCCACATTAGCTTTTTGTAACTGCATTGTAAATGTTTATCTATACTATACTTAGGTTTTCATTAATTTTTGTTACTGTGCAAATCTGGCAGACTGTATGTCCATTCAACGTTTTAATATAGATTTTATAAAATTAGTTTATTCTTTTCTATTGCTCCTGTTTCTCTTCTATTTGTAATTTTACTGTATGCTTCTAATCAGTTATTTAGATTTTTCTCTGAATGTTCCTTTTTTCTGAATAAAGCACATTTAATCTAGATATGAAATGTGTAAATCTTGTGATAAGACAATATATTTATAGAAACCTAATGAATGCACAATGAATGAAAGAAACCAAATTATTATCATCCTAGACAAACTCTACTGGTTACCTGTGGGTGTGGGGCACCGGGCCTCATCTGTTTTGCTGGGGGTCTTCACTGAGGTGGAGGGAGCAGTTGAGGGTCTCTCAAATAGTTTGTCCTCCATGTTGGCTCTTTTGACGTAGACACATGACTTCCCCAGCAGCACGATGCTGTTCAACACTTTAAGTGTTACAAGTCTGCAGAGACACAAAGCTGCACTTAGAGGAGTATGTGCACAGACATGCCATAACCCTGAAGTTCTGCTTTAGGGTTATACACACTCACTATATTTAATTTAATTTTTATTAGTACAGCTACTCTGACTGACAACACTGAGTCAACAACTGAGCTCTGAACAGACACAACTGTGTTAGATAAACAGAAATGTCAGCATGTGACTGCAAACAGTGACTAAGCACATTTAAATATGCTGATGTTGAGCATACATTATTAAATTCTTTTTTTTAAATGTCCATTAATCACATGTTTTCACCTTTATGGTATGTACAATATTTGTTTAAAATGTAGTATATTTATTTATATACTGTTTATATTTGTTTGAACCCTATACCCTCGCTGACGTGCTGGAGTGCATGGGAGTTTGACCAAGCAGTCCACCAGTCCACATGTGTGTTGTGGATCTATAAAAGGCTTACGACCACGTCCCCAGAGGTATCCTGTAGGGAGTACTCCAGGAGTATGGGGTGGATAGTCTCCTACTGGGGGCCATTCAGTCCCTGAGAGTCTGGTCTGTGTAGCCGGCAGTAAATTAGACCGGCTCCTAGTGAGGGTTAGATCCCACCAGGGCTGCCCTTTGTCACCAGTTCTGTTCATAACGTTTATGGACAGAATTTCTAGGCACAGCCAGGTGGGTGCGAGGGTCGAGGAGTTTGGTAGCGAGAGTATATCGTCTCTGCTTTTTGCGTCTCTCATTGGAGCAGTTCACAACTGAGTGTGAAGCGGCTGGTATGAAGATCAGCACCTCCATGTCTGAGGCCGTGGTTCTCAGCCGGCAAAGGGTAGAGTGCCCTCTCCAGGTCGGGGGGAAAGTCCTGCCTCAGACGGAGGAGTTTAAGTACCTCAGGATCTTTTTCACGAGCAGTGCTGGGTAAGTTACAATGAAAAATTAACTAATTACAAATACTTCCTTTACTTCCCCAAAAAAAGTAATTGTGTTACTAACTGCGTTACTTCACTGGCAAAGTAATTAGTTAGTATTTTTGGGTTACTTGTTTTATTTTTTTTGCTTAAAAATGTAAAAACAGTTAAATAGGGTATTCATCCTTGTTTTGTGATCTTACTTTGGATGTAATTTAAGAGGCTTCCCTAAAACACTATCAAAGATCGTTATGACCTATTATCAATGGTAAAAGTTAAGCTAACAGAAATAAACGAGAGGAGCCAGTTGAGGTGGCATCTAGTGAGGACGCCTCCCTGGGGAGGTGTTCCAGGCATGTCCATCTGGGAGGGACCAGGTATTATATCTCTTGGCTGGCCTGGGAACGCCTCGGGATTCCCCTGGAGGAGCTAGTGGAATTAGCTGGGGTGAGGGAAGTCTGGGTTGCTTTGCTGAGGCTGCTGCCCCTGCGAACCGGACCCGGATAAAGTGGAAGACAACGAGACAAGATATATTTATTTATTTTGGTATTTATATATTAACCTCAACAGATAATTAAGGCCGTACTGATGAATAACCAGCCACGTGTGAGTTGTGTCATGTGACTTTCATCGTCTCAGTTCAGCTATAATGGATCTTTTCTACCATCTGGTTGCAATCGTTGCTGTTCATATCCCACCACTGACACCAGGATGGTGATGTGAACCATCCCTCTGTGTTTCTTTGCTATAAGGCCCAGGACTGACACTGATGAGAGAGAGACAGACACATTTAGGTCTGTGGACCACAGCTCGCTGTGACAGGGTGTTCAGACTGAGAGTGTGTCAGCATGGCTGAATCCTGGCCAAGACACAGCGGTCTGCTCAAGCCCCGGCTATTTTTAAAATCAGGGGGTAGGGAAGGCCAGAGATGGCACTAGAGATGACAACATTGTATTCTTCACCCTGAGGGAAACTATTCAATGGTACGAGCCCAATGGGACACAGCAAATGAGAATGAGCGAGGCTATCAGCGTCTCAGGGAGAACGTGAAGCCACAGTGTTGATGCTTATGTAACGGTTTCTGAATGTGAACGTCTACAAGCCTCAATGTGAGTGTGCATTCAAGTGTGTGGAAGCAACAACATGAAATACATGAACAGACACGCTAAAGCCAAACACTCAGCCGGTCCAAAATTTACTGATCACAAGAACATTGTGTTGAAAATAAAAAGCAGACTTTGAACCTTATTTTAAGGGTTTATAAAAGAGTTTAAACATTTTAATCAGTCTGTTAAAATCTAGGCTAATATGTATACAGAATATCAGAAATAAGTAGCTGAGTGTTGTGTTCAGTACAAAGCTCAGCAGCTCTACTTTAATGACAACCTACAATTTAGTTCTATTATAATTATGAAACTGAAATCTTACCCAAGATAAAAGAGGAACACACACGTGTATGACAGAGCTCCCTGCACCTTCACACAGCTCATTACCACTCGGATAAGCTGTTAAAACATTGAAAATCAGACAGAGTCAAAGTGGGAAGTCTCATAAACATTTGACAGAAATGTTAGCAACCATATGGGAGATGTTTTGCTTCAGTTTTAAAAATGGAGCTTGAGAATATGTTGATGAGGACTGACTCAGATTGGCATTTAGTGGCTGAACAGCAGCAGACTGCAGCGTCTCTTACCAGAACAGCCAAAGGCAAGGGAATGAAGCCCATCCTCCGGGCCACTGAGTCACTGTAGTCTGTACAAGCCTACACAGTAACACACAAGCACAGATTACAGCACTCAACAAAACTGCATTGATTAGCTGCGTAGGCTCAATGCTGCTTATGTAAGTAGAACGATGGTGAAAACAAGAGAGTCTGTCTTACATTCTTCTGTCGACTGCTGACAAGATCGAAGGCCAGACTGGCTCTATATTCACTGTACACCTGGAACAATAACACAAGATACAATAGAAATAAAACAAGTGTGACTCATGCACACTTATAGATACTGTACATACACATACACATACACACACACACACACAGGTATTATCTAAATACTGGGTCATTAGTGACTACATCAAAACAGACACACAGACAGACCGGTTCCTTACATCTGCTGTGATGTCATTGAATTTGGTGATAAACGCATGCTTGATGATGTCAACAGCTACTTCAGAAGTAACGACCATGAAGACATCCGGGAACAACACCCACAGATGATCTGAGGATACAGAATATAATCAGATTGATCAAGTAATTGTACAGGTTATCCAAGATCTAAATAATTGGATGCTTTGTGATAGAAGAGAATGTATTCAACACAAGTATTTGCTCTGAGAAGCATTTAAAGATGTTTCAGGAACCAACTGTTATTTCCAACTTCAATCATACTGCGACAACTCTGAACATTTGTTATGTTCAGTGAAGATCTACATTGAATAATCACTGCACTTTGTAACAGGCTTTCTGCTGACAGAAATTAAAGTTAAGAGGGTCATGATGCAGATTATTGGAATTTGTAAATAGTTTTTGCGAATCTTTACCAACAACAATTTACATATGAATATGCATATGTTTCTTTTATAGGAAAGTGGATTCATAAACCCCTGTTTTTCAACAATAAAAACTAAGGCATGTTAAGATAAAAGTGAAAAGATAAAATGTCCATTCAAATGTATATTTGTAGCCAAGTGAATCATTTAACAGATGGACAGATTTTAAATGTCAGCATCTCTTATGTAAAGCCTGTTAACTCTGTCCTCTATCACCAGACCTTTATAATCTGTTCAGTGATTCATGTGGTTAATCTGTCACAGGTAGAATTAACTCCGTTTGTCTCAGAACACCTGTTTGAGTCTCGCTAGATAAGCCTCATTCCTCACAATCTTATTGTTTTATTATTAGATTTAAGGGTGAGATGATAAAAATTTCACACTGCGCAAATTACAAACAACAGTCCCACCTGGAAATGTATGTCTTATTACTCCTATTACTGTACATTCTGTAGCACAGTGAGCATTATATATACATTTCTTTTGTATTTTTTTCTTGGACTGAACATAAAATCCAAAAACTTAACAGACAAATACAGCTCTAGGCCCTATTTCATCCATTTTAACTACTTACAAGTGTTCGTAGGGTAATTAACAAAGAGAAGGTGCTTTGGTTCTGATGTATAATGTAAACGCAGGCACTACTAATGCAGCATGAACGATAAGCAAATTACTGGCTTTGTGTTCAGCAAATGAAGGCTGTTGCTTTGATGATATTAGTACAGAAGTGTTACGATGCCTGTCAACAGACCACGCCTATCTTCTTCTAAGACTGAATTTGAGACTGACAGACAAGGCCAGCAGTTTCCAGACAGCTGTCATACAAACACCACATCTTCTGTGTCTCATTGAGCAGCGTCTGAAGGAGTAAAGTTGTGCAAGTTCAGCAGCAGGGCAACAACAAGATGGTGTTGCATAGCTACGACTGACACACACCTTGAGCTTGTGATATTTTCAGATATTTGTGATTGCATCCTTTGTATTCTTCAATAAAAGACTGTAAGGTGAAGGGAAAAAAAACTTACCTGGGTTCCAAGAGAACTGCTCCATATTTCGGAGACAAACGATGAGTAGGAGAACGTAGCTGGTGAACCGTTCCTTTATATCTGAGGATAAAATACACATTTTTACTGGAATCTCTAAACTGTAATCAGAGATTCTTTTTTAAAACACATGAACCATCTCATCACCTACATTACACTGAGATGCAAAAACCTCCATTATTTTTTTCAACATGCAGATGAGAAGGTTTCCTGTGTCATCGGTGTTGATAATAGTGCACTACTCAGGATGCAGCTCAGTATGTCATTATGTGAGTGAACAGTAAAGGAAATAGCAGCTGATTAAAGCCTGGTGCCTTAATGCGGTTATCAAAACACAACAGTATCTGAGACAAATAAAATGGAGAAGCACAGTGTGTTTAATGTGAAGCGCTTGCATGTTTAAAACCTCTGTAAAGAACAATACATAGACGGATTATGATATGCATACGTCCATCCAATTTCGTGGTGGCAGATATAACAAGACCTCAATATTTCTGCTTTTATCCTCTTGCTCCTTCCTGTGTTGGACTGAAGCTAAACTTAGTTCAATATAGTTTCAGTTTTTCACATTAATCATCTGTTAGGGATAATTTGCCTCTTTATTCATTTTTATTTTGAGAACTACAAACTAGTAGTGTGTAAGTTGAAACACAAACAGAATATACAACACAGATATCTACATTTGACATCAGGAGGTCGCCTATTCGGGTTTGATTTCAGCCTTGAATAAAATGTCTTTGTTTTTGTGAACGGGTGTGTCCAGTGTCCTTTTACATGATTGAGAATCCACAGGTCTGATGTTGGAAAATTACATAAAGCATACAGGATTACACACATATAGGCCAGATGAATTAAAATTAAACTTAAAATACATAAACCTTTATTATGATATTCTTTGAGGTGCTCAGAATATTCTCCATATTGGCCAATAGTAGTATTATATATTATATTAATTATATGTATTATTATTATAGTAATATTTAATCAACAGCTTTAAAGTGTTTTTTGTGCTTTAAGTGTTAAAGTCTTACAGTATGTGTTATATTCATATTATTTGACAAAAGTAGTGTAATTAAATCAAACAATATAACTTGTACATTACTTACAAAATATTAGTATTTTGTTTTGTCTCGTTTAGGTGTCTTACCACTGTTGGACATTTGGAATAAGTTGTTCTTCTCAAATTTCTTGAACACACTCCCCTTGATCTCCACAAACTATTTCCAGAAACAGAGTAAAAACAGACAATCATGTTGCAGAAATAATGGTAACATTTCATCAGCAACATGCCAAGATTAATTTCTCTAGGATACGTTTGCATGCAAATGATGTCAGCTAAATACGTTTTTACACATACATTTATCTTAGATGAGCTGCTTGACAAATTACATGAGACATATTTATCTGAGTGCAGCAGAATATGTGGGTTTGAATACAGATGCTTGTTTGGATTTACTAACATTGTTGGACATCATGATGGTGAGCAGAGACTTGTTGTGGGAGTTGAAGGCAACATTCAGTGTAGAGGCTTGGACCATGATGAGGATGGCGTGGAGAACTGAGGAGACAACACTCAGGAAAACAGTACTTCAAAAACCATTGTAATACTGATCACTATTCAGAGTTGACAGACAATCTCCTGCCTACAGTAGAACTACAAGTAGAACTCATAAAATCACTGTCAGCATTACCATCTGCCTGATTAATTCACCGAAAGAGTACTGAGACCCAAATGAATCTGAACCACAAACATTTATCAAACATCCAATCAGTGAAGAACAGCAGTTACTTAGAAACAGAGAATAAAAATAATAAATGATACTCTTAATGGTGTCATTCCGCTGAAAACCACTTTTCCATGCTCCTTTTTGAATCATCCTGAGTTACCAAAACATGCTGCGTTTGAAAGTGGTTTGTCACCTTCACTGGCTGTTTTTCCCATTCATAAAAAACACAGAAAAACAAGCGACTCAGAAAAAGCCTGTCCACAATCATGTGGATATTGGTGTCACCCACGTGGGATTTAAGCCCGTCCCCCATTGCAGCAAATCTAAAGTAGCATTAGCATTAGCACCTACAAGAGAAGACGGCGACACAGAAGCTGCTGCACAAACTTGAAAAAAAAATGTCAGAGCAAACTGGTTTATATGCTCTCTGTGGAAATATAACTTTGTTTTTTCCCTGCACGTTTACAAAACATCAACGGTGTACAATGTATGTCATAAAAACCGTATTGACTTGAATCATACCGAGGCGAGTCAGACTCCGTTTCATTCACCTGCCTGCCATGCTTTCTCTTTCATGCATCACAGAGGTACTGCCATGCTGTACCTTGCTGCTTTACAAACTTGTCCAGTAGACGTTTTATTTACTGTATACAGGCTAAAATGCTCCCAAACTTTACAAGTTTTGGTACTCGTACCTGTATGTTACCGCTCACAGACGCTACTGCTCATGAGTGACTCTCGACAGGGATTATAATCAAGTGGGATGTCTCACTCTGTTGGAAAAAGGCGACTGGCGACAATAGTCAACAATGGAATTCATTGTCACTATTTCTGTTATCAATTTAATTCGACAACGTCAACTAAATGTTTCAGGCCTAATGGATATGTATGAGGAAGTACCAGTAAACTCTGTTGTTTGACCTCAAATCATTTTTCAACCCTCCAAAAACTGCTTGAAACAAAGCAATCTGGACTTTTTTCTTTTTTTTTTTTAATAGAGCCAATGCACAATGGATTCAGTAACAATGGAGAACACAGCAATATTAATGAAATAACAATGTACAGGTAATGACACCTTTAAAGTACTAATCCTCTCATTCCTGCAGCAGATGAGTAGATTTTCACTTTTCACTAGGTTTTATTGTGGGTCATTGTCATCAGCCTGTTGTATGTGTGTGCTGTTTTGCATCAGTCATGGCTGAGAAGACGCAATCAGCGTGGCTTACACAAGTGGAGCATAATCTCTAAGTGACTCAGGACTGATCCATGCTACTGCAACCAACTACATCTCCCAGTCTCATGTTCATAATCTATTGCTTGTTTTCAGTCCAGAACCTTCACTCTGACCTGAATGGGGGAGACTCCTGTTCAGATTATGTCTACAAACTCCTCTCACTACAAGATCATTTCAGCCAATTATTGGTTCACATGAGCCTCAAACATCCTGGTTACAGTAAGAGGATATGAATCACACTCCAACAACATGATGGACTTGTATTTGTAAGGATACAGACATAAAAGACGGCCATAAGGAAGTGAGGGATGACTCCTATACTGTCCCTTTTCCGTTCTTTGGGTTCTGTTGCCGTCCAGTAAAGTGCGTCCAGGATGTCTTGACCAAAAGAGGAAAAGAGGCGGTCTGCCACCTTAAACACAGGACAAAGAAAATCTTCAGGTGAATATAGTATGATTCAAACTGATTTAGATTTTATCACGTTTTATATTGTTTGGTCTGTGTTTGATTAAAAAAAAAAAAAAAAAAAAGTGCATTTCTAATTCATCCATTTAATCAACTTAGGATGAAACTTTTTCTCAGTTTATTATCACAAATTAATAAATAATCAGGGTCATCAGATTGATTCAACGTCACTGTCAATCCAGTTTGAAAGGCACCATATTGGCATGTTCAGTCATGAGCGTATTATTAATAATTTATTTAGTCTTTTCCAAAGCCAACTTTGATGACTGATGATACATTCCTACTCAATGCATGCAGACATCCATTCATTTTCTGAAACTGTCTCATCCTCACTAGCATCAGATGGAGCCAGGGTGCATACACCCTGGAAAAGTTGCCAGTTCATCACAGGGCTGACGTATACAAACAACCAATCACTCTCACATTCACACCTATGTGGAAATTTAGATTAACCAATTAAACCATCAGCTCTCCATCATGTGTTTGGATGGTGGGAGGAAACCAGAGTACCCAGAGAGACCCCATGCAGATTCAGAAACCGAAAGGTCCCACTGACTTGTGCAGGAATTGAACCCAGTGCACTACATGTCACATATTATATGCTGCTAAGAATATCACCCGTTTATACAGTTGCAGGTATTATTACTGGATCACCCTTGCTTTCTTCAGTTTCTTGTTCATTTTAATGTCTGGTAGAATTAAAGGTACATTTGGTTGGGCAAATATAATTATAACAAAAATATCTCATATTAGTTTAATTTGAGAACTGATATCTATCCATTTTCCATGTTTTCTTGACAATACCCAATATCACTTTAGTACTTACATCAATATCAATGACAAAAACTTTGACATATTCCATGTTTTCTTTTCAGTCTGTTTTAGTCACATGACATACACATGTACTTGATTGCATTGCCTTTGTTTTATGGTCTCATAATTATTTTTTTTTGCAAATGTATTTTACTGTAGATGTAAAATCTGCAGCAGATGGTGAGTGAATGTGAGTTACCTCCAACATGTTGTAGATGAGGTAGAGCTTGATGACAGACTGGCCTCTGATCAGGTGATACATCATGGAGTAATCGACATAATGCATCATAGAGAAGCACAGCACCAGGATCAGGCCTTTCAACATGTCACAGACCTGCGCTGGCTGCAGCAGCCGCGACCCACTGACCAGACAAAAAATACAATATATTAGATTTATGTGGGGATAAAGAATATATTAACAAACCTTATTGTGCATAAGTTCCTTACAGCTTGAATAAAAGCTAAAAATGCTTTAAAAAAAAAATTATATATATATATATATATATATATATATACACATACATACATACACTAGTTTGCAGATAGTTACCTGCATATAGAATTACAAAAAGTAAAATGCTTAACACAGAGAAACATTTACGTATTGAAAACACACAATATATTCACACATCACTCACTTGGAAGGTCAGTGTGATTACAATTATCACCAACAGTGAAAACTGCTATTTCCTATGGTCTGGATGACATAATATGTATATCTCATGCAAGGATTCAGCTTGAAGACCAACCAAAATCGTCCCACAACCAAAAATGCATGAATGCATGCAAATCACAGATGTTAACTACCGGTAATATTCTTATATACTGATGTTTAGACCGTGAGGAAAAATATTTCTTTTGTAAGTTTTCTTATTTGCAGAAAGTAGTTTGGTGGTGATTTTCAGACTTTCATTCATCTAGTCACCATACAGCCATGAGTTTCTAAACAAAAATGGCAGGCTAAGGCTAAAATTAGCCTTATACAATTCTAAGGAAAACATTTGGAGACATAGGCTATGTTTAGACCGCAGGAAATTGTGGCCCAAATCAGATTTTTTTTTGTCCATATATGTCCTGTATCTGATCTGTTAAAACAGTTTGAGCGGTACAAATCCAATTTTTTAAAAATCTGACTTTCATATGTTATCCTAAATCCAATACGTATCTGATATTTTGCAATGTGACTTCAGTCTGAATGGCCAGGTCGCATTTATCCGACCTTTACGTCATTGAAATGTGACAAACATTGTAATTATGCATCCCAGGGGGGCACGTGGTGGGAAAAACATGTTTACTTCCATAAACACAGTGTGTTCCTGCATGGCCATGTATTACGTCAGGACCACTTTTGCACATGCAGGTCACTTCAGGGTTGTATTCAGTTCATACTCACAACTGATAGAAGTTGCATTTTGTGCAATATGAATGAGTGCACACATACACACACAAAAAAATCTGATTTCACCAAAAAAATTGTGCATGGAGACCTGCTGTCTGAACAAAGCCTGTGTGAATTTGTTGGTTGTGGGACTACAGTGCATCCTTGTTCAGTAAAACAGCCCACAATAAGGGAACATCAGATTTCTGTTCAAAATGGCACATAAGGCAAATGTATAGAGGCATGAATGAATGTAGAATTTATTTAAGTCACTGAAAATGTATCACTGAAGTCATAGTTGAATCACTGAGCTATGAGCCTCTGTGATTTATAAACTAAATGAAAACGGCATTTTGGACAGAAATGTTTCAGATGTTTGGTGGAGTCAAAACACAAACTGAGCTGTCAAATACAATAGCAGGAAGAGTAAAACATTGCTTTTATGTGTAATAACATGTTTAAAACATGCACAGCCTTCATAATTACTGGCAATGGTTGGCAGTGGCAGCTTGGGAGCATGTGAAGAGGAGGGCTGACAAATCCATAGGACTGGTTATGTAGAATTTACTATGACAGGGATAACTGGGAAGAGCTGGAGAGAGCTTAATTCCAAGACATCTTCCATATTTCCTGTGTCAGCTCTGTAACTGGTCTATGTATGTGTATATCAGCCCTGAAGAGCAGAAATATTAAATCTGTCCACCACATAGCTGCTTACTGACCAAATCCATGATTCGTTGCCATTTCTGTCTCATTTTTTAAGAAAACGGACCTCCTGAAACTATGCTTGCCTCCAAAGTTTAGCTTATGCTTCATCCTACTCCTTTTCGGACATGTCATTGTTATTATTATTATTATTGTTGTATTGATTATTGTTGCACTTTGCACATGTACGAAATAAATCATTCAAATCAAATCAAAGTGACTGTGAGACATGTACAACTCAAATTACAGTGATTTTTAGAATGAAGCTCCAAACACTACTGTTGGTCTCATTAAGCAGTAGGCACATTAAAAACTACACTTCCACATGCTGACTTGATAAGAAATTGTAAATCACAAAACACAGACTAATTCTTGACCAACTCACTAGTCGCACAAGACACAGGAGGAACTAATTAACTATTTTAAGCCATCATTACCTTCATTATCGTAAATGGTAGTTGAAAAGTCATGCATTACAACAGGGGGGTGCTACACCTTATCCCTCTTACTTTAAAAAAGGAGAGAAAAGATAAAGAAATGGTGAGATTATTATTATTTTTTTTTTCATAGCTGGAAGTGGATGTGGTTCAAACCCATTCCAGTAGCACAGTGACAGGGGGGAAAGGCTGAGTTCACGGAGATGTGGAAATGAGCTTAATCAAGTGTCTTCTTGTCTCCAGAATAAAAGTGCAGCTGATCACAAAGCTGTAAAAAGAGCGCAAATGAGATGAACATCTGGGTCTTATTATCCACAGCACAGAGACAAAAGCTGTGGTTGTATGGACACTATTTCAGTCCTGACAATATTTAGCAGATTCCAGTTTTAGATTCAAGATTCTAAGTGTTTATTGTCATGTGCACAGTATGGAAACATGTTTCCCTGTACAATGACATTCTTACTTTGCTGTCCGCAGAACACCTAACATACTAAATCTAAAGGAAATATACAATAGAAATTTAGAAATTGACAATGGAATAGTAAAACAACTAACATAAGTGAAGGCACTAAGGCCAAATAGCAGCAGTACAGTATTAATCTGAGTCCAATGCAAACTCAGCAGGTGTAATTTTTACGTGCACATTCAATAAAATGATCTGATAAGATGTGAGTTTGGGTGAGCAGTGTTTAAAACATTATATTATCTATAAATATTTTATGTCTCCAACAAAGGACATTGTGTCTACTGTACCAGTCTAGTTCTGAATTGATTGTGTCCCTTTGGGAATCTTATCACCTAATGCCACTACCACGAGAGATAAACATCCACAGACATAAACAATCAGATTATTAGAGAAGGATACCACCCCTGTCAAAATGTATAGGCTAGTGTCTTCCGATGCTGATTATTACATGTGGCATTTTTTATTTTGATTATGAAAATCCATGAAAATGCAGCTAGCAACAACAATCCTTCATAAGAGTTCATTCATTTTTTTACAAATGGCCTAATCCTCAAGAGTGTTGCAGGCGTGGTGGAGCCTATCAAAGGAAGTGGGGGGTTACACTTGTGAACATGTTATCAGTTCATTCAGTTTCATTTATTCTTACATGAACACCTATGGGTGGTTTAGATTGACCAATTAACCTATACAGGTGCTTATCTTTGAACAGTGGAAGGAAGTCAGAGAACCTAGACGGAACCGAAGCAAACATATGGACAGAACATACAAAGTCCACATAATCAGATATGATTGAAACCAGGACCTTTTTTGTTGTGAGATGATGCCTACCTTTGAGATAATTGTTTTAGACATTATAAATATTTATTATTACACTAGCATGATAATTATTGAACGAACTTTTAAGGCCTTAAGTAGTTTATAAAATACATACTGCATATAAAGGAGATGTATATATTAAAAAAAGGACTGGAACATGAGACAACCTGCCACAATGTCCAGTTCTTATGAGTCTCTAAGGTTTTGGCTCCATCTAGTGGTCAACACTGAGGTAATTTATGTACCACCAGTACAAGTATCGGGTAACATTCTTTTCCTAAATACACTTCAAAATAAATGCATTGTTTTCAAAAGAACAGAAGCTGAATGAAAGGATGTAACTAACGTCACAGTGAATATATTACAACTACAAATAGGACTGTCTGCATATGAACTATACAGTTACTATCACAATGTTGCCAAATCATGTCAGGTTTAATCAATAATAGTTATGATTATTTATTAAATGTGGTATTTTGAGGCAGTTCTATTATTCAGGTAAGAGTTCTCCCAAAAATGTACAACACCCAGTCCTGAATACAAAACTGCAGCAGCCAGCTGGTGAAACAGCTTGCTCAATGCATTCCTCACAAGTCCTCCAGTCTGTGAGTATTATCTCATTAAACACATGAATATTGTGTTTCAGTTCAGGATGCTCTTGTGCTGCATTGCAACTAGCTCCCAGCGTGTGTGCCTGGCAGAAAGCATTAAGACTGACGTTGGGTTTTTACAATACATTATGGAAGCTCAGAGACACAAACATAGAGAGAAGTAAAGTGAACAGAAATGCTGTTTCCCTTCTGTTGAGCAGTCGGGTGGATATATACATATGTACAGAAAAGGTGAACAAATTAAAGGCCTGTAAATGTGCGGCAAGAACAAAGACATTTGCACTTTCACTCCTCGGGCTGTGAAAAAAGAATGACGTCCTTCTTTTCTCACAGCTTGTTTTTGACACATCATCTCGGCAGAACTTTTTTTTCATATGGTTTCCAAAAACTACTGTGATTGATGGGAAATTTGAAATGGGAGGGGCTGAAGCAGAAAAGCAGAGGAGTTCTGAAGATTCTGGTGAAGTATGAAATGTCCCGGCCAGGTCTTTGTGTTCTTGTCATGTCGAGGAAACAAGCAAATGTTTCTGTTCTTGGGGAGCATTTATAGGCCTGAAGGTTCAAGGTTGCTTTTGCAGGGTTTTTCTTGTATAGAGAATTGCAGCATCCAATCTTTAAGCTACCTCTGGACACACTGTGATCGGAGCCTTCATGGAAAATGCATTAAATGTATTTCCTTTGTGATTTCCGTTAAAACATCACAACAATGTGATGGGGCTAAAATCAGAACCAAATGGCCACATGACATTAGTGTAGAGGAGTTATCCTTGCAGCGTATCAAAACATTTACCACACTGATCCCTTTTTTTTTTTCCTTGAAGACCTTCATTTGCTGAAGGTCTTCAAGAAAATTTATTTAACAGAAGAAATTTAAATAAACAGTCAGATTCCCCTGGTCCGCAACAAGATCACCAATAAAACTACAATTGCACTAATATGAAAACCCCTGTCACGAACTAGGCAACCAAACCCCAAACTGCTGGAGAAGAACTGTTCATTTACCATCAGTGGAAGCCTGGATTCATTCACTATCACCCCAGTTTGAACACGTGCAGCTGTATCACTAACAAAAAGCACGGACTGAATATGAGCATGCAGGCTCTGCTAACCTTCCCCGAATGGTTGTGAATAAACACAACCCAAACCAAAGGGGAACCAACGGTGCTGCGTCGGCTTTATGAATGGAGCGTGATGTGTGGAGGCAGGCTGTACACATGAACAGGCACAATGGAGATGAAGTGAAACTAGTGAATGGCTGCAGGGGGCAGAGGGATCACAGTGGAGGAGGCTGGACAGGTCTGTGGGAGCGTACCTGCTTCTTCTGCAGTAGGGGCATGTGCGCGCCCTGCAGGACGAGGAAGGCAAGGGAGAATCAAAGGCAGGAGGAAAGGCAGTGCCCATCAGGGGGTCCGGTTAATATGATGACCCACTTTCACAATATATTCTTTATAAAAACAGACCTAATAAAGTATTTTTCAATCTTCTTCTCCAAATCCCCAAAGACTTAAACACAGTATTTACATGAGTTTCAGACTCCAGATCTAAAAAAAACTTTTTTTTTTCAATAATGTTCATAAGTTTTATAACACCTCTATAGTCTCTGTAAGAGAGACCTACATTTAAGTCTGTCTTCCTTTGCTGATCATTACTATCTCATATTATTGATACCAATACTACTTTGTGCAGTGTATTTCTTACACAAACAGTGCTTCAGACAGAGACATGTTTTACATCAGTCCTGTTTTCATACACATGCTACACTGTACAGACAAAAGTTAGAGCCAGACTGCATTTTTTTATTTCCAAGTAATTTAATCAGATTTGTGTAACCAGATACGACCCATCTATCTAAATGGATATCTGGCAATGATTTAGACCTGCGCAACTACAAACCTAGATGACATTTCACAGCCTCACCTTCCACCCAGACTTTAATATAATAGAAATTTATGAAAATAATGTTAATGTCTGCTTTAGGCCTTTTAAACTAAGAGCTATTCTGCAGAAATTCAAGAAAATAAAGGCTTAAAAGTGTATGTAAATGAATTCTAATATTGTATTCTTATTATTTTCAAATCCTTAAACAATATAAACACAATTTAGAGTAATGTGTTACAGCAGACTGTATTATTACACCCTTCAGACATTATTTACACAATACTGCACAGCAGGAAGTGGTAGATTTCTATCACATTGTCAACAAAAGGCCATAAACACAGCAGGAATTGCTCTAGGTGTTAGCATTTCCTTCAAATTACTAAATAGAGCAAATTCTAAAATATTTATAGACAGCAGCAGAATTCTCATAAGAGAGGAACTACTATTAAGATCACTTTATCAGATAGATAATGAAAGACATAATGAAAAAAATTATTTACAGATGACCTATTTATGATCTGCCTGAAAGGACAGAAACTAGTAGAATCAAATGAGCAAATGGATGTCTATGAAAGGCATTACCTCTGTGTCAGCTTTATATGTTACTGTTTTTATGCAACCCATAATGTACATATTAATCCACATGTGTGCAATGTCAAAATTCTAACCTGAAGCCAAAGCAAGGCAGGGTGAAGAGGCGGAGCAGGGCCAGCAGCACCCTGAGGGGCAGCAGGGTGAAGACGTACAGGAAGGCATCCATGCACAGGAAGAAGCCAAATATCATCAGCTGTAAAGAAAACAAAACAAACAAACCACAACTTGTTAGTGTCATCCAGTAGGAATAATAGGGCTGTTTTTTGGAGTAGACACATAAAGGCACAGAACACACAGCTGTAATTAGTGTCATTAAATAGCTGTGTTCCATGGAGGAGTATCATTTTCCTTGGATTAATTCATGGCGGTTCAATGTATGGCCTCATGAACCACTGTTAATGATCTCTCCAACACCTGTGAAATGTGCATTAAGTCAGATTGTCTGCTGAGAAAAACGTCTTCAAACGGCATCTGAAAACCAGCTGTCGGTCTAAATAACATTGACAAGATCCTTTTAAATGGAAATGATGATCAGTGGAGAGTTTATTTTTTGTTTCCAAGTTCACAACAGAGGCTTGAAAATGGGGATTTGCAATTTATTGAATTACAAAGTCAGCCTATGTTAAGAGTAAAGTGCACAATGATGCCAGGTCTCGGGTGCATGTCATGAAAAAATTACAAAACAAGGTGATATTTCACAACCTCATGTTTCATCCAGACATTAACCATATATATATATATATATATATATATATATATATATATATATATATATATATATATGCATAGTGATATATTGGTCACAGATGCTGTGCAGAAATGCAATTTTTTTTTTTTTTTAATTTACATGCAAGTTAAATTTTATGTTTGAGCTGAAGTAAAAACAGTACATTATTGTTATCAATTTTTTTTTTTTTTTTAATTTACATGCAAGTTAAATTTTATGTTTGAGCTGAAGTAAAAACAGTACATTATTGTTATCAATTTCCTTGATAACCAATTTCACAGCTGTCCATAATAATGATGTCATGACAATGTGACTATTTCATTCAATTGTTGCCAATTTACACACAAAGCCCATTAACTAGAGAAGGTATATATATATGAATCTAAAAAAATGACACAGTAGGTTCATTATGGAGGAAAACGTGAGTGTCACTCATCTTATGTATATTTTACACCAGAGGAAAATGCCAAAGATAATAAGCACACGTGACACCAAGAAAGACGAGGAAAGACTTGTCTACACCTAATTATGCAGCAGCCACATACCTTCACTATTCCAAGCACAGGAAAAGCCATTGCCTTGTCATTTTGAGAATTTTTTTTACCCCCGAGTCGGACACATAATTGGGCAGCTGATGTTCTTTTTAAATGTACTTCTAATGGTAAAAAACACGATAATGCTATGAAAGTTGATGGAAGGAGCTGGTGGGTGGGTTTGTTTCTTATTGGTGGGCTGTATTTGACTTTTCTTGGGGCTGTGTAAGGTCAACTTTTCAGGCTTCGTCACATAGTCAAGTCACTCTGCACATGTTTACACACACATTCCTCCTTTGCCCCAAGTTTTTTCCTAGAAGGGTTACTAACATTATACTGGGCTGTGTTGGAACATATTCCACATCTGGATACAACCATTTAGATGATTACAACCTGGCAATGAAGAGTCACATTCTTTGATTGAATAGATGAATACAGTACAATCAAACAAAAAACTGATATTGAACTAACATCAATGTTCATAAATGGTACAATAAATTAACACTGTAGGGAGGCAGACAAGTAAGACTTTTTATATTTCAACAGTGCCATCTAGTGACGAATTTAAAAATAACAAAAACATATTAGAATCAGTCAGGCACAAAGTAAACATGTTTCATGGAATATTTTCTTGTCTCTGTGCGTGTAATGTAACTTATATGCACATGAAGTTTGAATCAAATATTTTTACCTCTTACACCTGACACTTTTACTTCGTGTATAATCCTGCTATAGTGTATTTTAAGGCTGATACCGATTTTTCGGCTCGATGTATTGGCCGACCCTTAGTGTATTGTGTATATTCTTTCTGTCTTCTGGTAATTGCATTTTCTTGACATCGTGTTACTTATGAAAGTGCTTCCTCAATTCCAATAATGGTTAAACTAGGACCTGTATAAATAATATAATAAATTACTGTTAGTTTTTGGTAATCAACAATGGTAAGTTTCTATGTATATAAGAGGAAAAACTGGATAAAAAGTTAAATAAACAATGTACCTTTTTTCCCAAATGAATAATAAATGACTTTTTTTTAAACTTTTGACCTATATTGTATATTCTTCTTAAAATTTTGACTGGTAGTGTATGTTGTATAAAATCAAAACTATGTAAAACCTAAAGAGAGTTTTTGTTATTAAATTTACAGTTTTTATACAACTTAAGAAAAAATAGTAAAGTATACTATAATTTTACTCTGCAATTTTATTTTAAATGGGGGAAACATGCTGAGAAAATAATTTGATATTTGTTAGAGTTCACTACTTGAAGGGGGTTCAATGTTAGGACTGATTAAAAGTGAAAGAAGTTATGACACACTTCTTTTATGTAAAATGTAAGATGGTCCTTCTGATGTTTCTGGGAATGACAGGAGGGGAACTGTGCTGTGAACAGGAGCAGATGTATGAGGTAGAGGATTGTATGATACACTACCTTTTCCAGTTCTTTGGGAATACGCATGCATGTGTAAACTCTCTCTCTGCGCTCTGTGTATTTTGCTTCATTGTGCTCCAGGAAGTAGCCTCTAGTGAGCTCTGCACAAATGAAGCGTGACAACGACGGATCTGGAACAACAGCAGATCAACAGTGTTACCACAAGGCTTTTGTCTGAAACAATTACATATAAACACAATGTGAGTGCCAAAAACTGTCAAAGTAAAACAAGGAGGAAAGTTCTCCCAATGAGCAAAAGCAGCTCTATCATTTAATTTTCATATTTATAAGGAGAAAGAATGCAAGATGTAGAGAAATATCTAACTACATTGTTAATGTCAATAGGCATTGTTACATTCTGTTCTCTGGATAGCATAACAAAACGCCTGTACAACTCAATAATATTACAAAATAATACCCATTCTATTAAAAAAAACCTATTTATTAACGCATTCAGATCTACAATGCCTTCACTGTTGCCAAACCGGTTCCTTTTCTGGGAAACTTGATAAAGCTATACACTTTTTATTTACCTCTGAAGAACACAAAATGTAAAAACATATAACAGCTTAAATATTAGGCTTTTACTGTCTTATACCATGTTTACCCTGATGTTCAGAGTTTATTTCTGAATAATAAATGTCTATATGTCTGATTAAATGATGCACACTGTTTTAGTGTTAGTGACTTTAAAATGTGTGTGTTTTTATTGACTGGACTTATTTTTAAAGCTCAAAACCTCATACTCAGCCTTATCATGTTAAAGAGAGCGTATCAAAATGGGAATGTTCTCCTATTATGGTGTTTAACCAAGGTTTCTGCAGTTATGATACTGTAACTCTTGTTGGATGTGCAGCCTTTGTTGAAGAGCCTCACTCTCATGTCACCCTAAATGCCCTCATACTGCAATGTTTTCCACTTGACTTCAGCTTGTGAGAACCCGTCTAACATGTCACTCTTCATGAGTTGAATACAAAGATGTGTGCAGTGTGCATGAAACCTTTTCTGACCTCACAGTGTAATCTTCACAAAGTTTATCTCATTGTTGGCAACTTGCAATAGTTTTTCTGCTAAAGTCAACTAAGATCATAGAGGAAACCGAAACATGTGGCGTTCAGTGAGGTTACAGCTATAGGTCATCGGAGTAAATTTAGCATCAACATGTGTGTCAGGTTTAAACAGTCTAAGGATCTCCTGAACCTGAGCTCAATATCCTTGAAATACAGTGTATTATTTTCATACTTTATTTCAGTTAGTGTATTTCAGGTTTGTACGTCAGACTGCTTAATATCATTTAGCACGATTTGCCATTTCCTGAAATACCTTCTCTCCATCTTGAGTTAATATTAGAGTTCATAAATGACACGAATAAGATAGTAGTTAGATTATGTAGGCTTATGGAAGTTTCACAACAGCTACAACCAGTAATTCCATAGTGTTACTCTGACTATGTGTGTGCACTAACAAAGAAATTAATGCTTCATATCAATGTTAATATCTGGACACTGTTCACTTTTATAATATTACTGAGTTATCAGTCCTGTCTCTGTATCTGTATCAAAAGGTGTCAACTTCTATTTTACTAGAGAGCAAAACATAAGATAGAAATGTTTACATGGCAGTGAAGCTGAGGTTCCTGTGGTGCCAAATTTGGGGCAACACTGGAGAATATTCAAGGACATACATGATGAATGTGTTAGAAATCATATGGCATGTTAAGTTTACAATGATTTCATTTAGTAAATACTATACACATTTCTGGATTGTAAGCAGAACGGTTACAGTGTATAATGTATTTTTACAGTGATGCAGCGCTACACTACTGATCAACCAAGTCATTCAGTATGTACAAAAACACATCAACAGGAGCCAGTAGTTATAATAGTCCATTTACTTTTGAAATGTGATGTCACAGTAAATTATTGAGGTTACTTGTGCAGTACACTCTGCATTCAGTACTTCTACACTGTATCGCTTCTGATCTGGTTACGCATTTCAGCACTTTTTACCGCCTTAAGAAATCAAAACTGAACAACACTATAATTGATTTCACGGTTGTTAAAGGTTATTCAACAACTAACTCAACCAAAAGAGCTGCATGTCTACAACTGATAAGACATGGCTATGAGTAGAGTTGTAAAGTTTTGTCTGTATAGTTTGCATTACTTGGATGAGTTCAGGGAAGTTTGTTTTTTTTTCTCTCTTTGTTTTTCCGGAGTAATATTGTTTTTTCTTTTCTTTCTTTAGCCTCGGCTTGCACCTGAATGGTTTTGCTTTTGTTTTTCCGGAGCAATATTGTTCGTTTTTGTTTTTATTTCTTTTATTGGTGCGAACAAATAAACCAAACCAAACCAAACCAAGACTTTATCAGTGAGTAACCTGAAAAATACAAACAATTTAACTTTGTATACACTATTTAATACCAATACACAGAGTGATATCTTCCTGAGACTAAGGTAAGGTAAGGTAAGGAAAGGACGTGCCTTTTTCTTTTAACAATAAATAATTGTCTTGATTGGAAACAACATGATGTAACATTTTTGTCAGATCAATTTTTTATTCTTTTATGGAATGTCCTTTGCAGTTGACAGTGTTTTCCTTTGTTTTATAAATAAAGCTGTAAAACACTTGCCCTTTACAGAGGACAAAAATACATTGCTGGGTCTCAGGAAGACACGCAAAGTATGTCAAATTGACTGTGCATGGACTACATTAAATGCACCTACATGTAATATTATGTTGCAACACAGTAACTGTTATCACTGTGAACAAAGCCAGTAAGTACTTTTATGGTGATACACACTCATTTAGCTGTAGTTGATAAACTTCAGCTTTAACTTAGCTGATGTTTTGAAGTTACTGTATGGCTGTTGTGCAGAATTCTACTCCTCCCTTATTTAAGTCAGCCATGAAGAGGATGTGCACCACATTTACCCTGTCACAATATGCTAAGGAATATTCCCTGCTCAATCCGGCCCATTAATTAAACTCCTTCCTGACTAGGGTATGAAACCAATGGTGAATTATTCAACCTCTTAATGTCATAATAGCTATGTAGTAAGAAAGTAATGATAAGATATATATGTATATGATAGTGTAGTTATGTTTGGTATGAGTTTAACATTAAAGAATCTGCAAACGTAAGGGATATATAACTTATACAAATTAAATCTTATATACATAACACACAAAATATAAATACAACAGATGCTCCCGAAAACGACATCACCAGGGTCTGGGGTGTAGTTTTCGGCACAATAGTTTATCTGTACTGGAGTATTCTGGACTGCACTTTTACTTTACTTGAGTAGTACTTCTGTTTTTACTTATGATATTACACAACCTACAGCTACACAGGGGGAATAGTTAAATTAAATACAGAGACGTTGTGGGAAGTTAGTAGCCAGCACTATGTTGTTTTTAAGCTCAGTTTTAGTGAACATACTATTTATAAGCGTGTTTATCAAGCTAACGTTGATGTTAAGTGTAACTAAAACACTGACAGCCGTGACTTACTGCCACTACACACACACCGAAAGGCGACGCTTTTAGTTCAACCGTGGATAGAACACGGGATAATACGCGTGAACTGTGACAGAATTTACATGTACACCTGGAAAAGTAGGAAGAATTAGCCCTATTTGATGTGTGGAATCTGAAAACCGTTGATTAGCCGTCGCGTTACGTTACCGTCAGCGCGCGCGGACCGGACCCTTACCTGCGGATTGCTCGCGCTGCTCTCGTCTGACAGCGCTAATGTCGTAAAACCCCAACGTTTCTGGCAGTCCCGGAGTTAAACCGATTTTGTCCGATTTGTGTATATCCTCCCACGGCCGTTTGTGTCTCTTCTTGAGCTCGGTTTCGGACTCTTTCTCCTCTGACAGCTCGGTCCCGCAGCGGTCCGCCATCTTTACTTTGGAAGCCGCCGCTGCCGCCTCGTCGTCCTGTGCAACGTCATCACAGAGCGTGCACGCGGCAGAGTAAACAACGTCACGAAGACAACAACAAACAAATAAAGGCACGAGGAATATCAAGTATTTATACTTAATTTTATTTTTTTGTTATTTTAGTCATTTATTCATATTATATTGAGACGAATTTAAAAAAGAATATTATATATATATATATATATATATATATATATATATATATATATATATATATATATATATATATATATATATATATATATATATATATATATATATATATATATATATATATATATATATATATCGTAATTCTGTTTGTAGCAAACTGCTACAAATGTGCCAAACAAACTAACAAAATGTGCCAAAGATACTCAAATAAAACAACATATTTTCTTCCTGTAATGTACAGAACACTCGTACAGTAAATATACCATTATATTCCATGAGTGACAGTTCTATGGATGAAAAATATATAGACTAAGCAAAGAAAATCTACTCCAAAATAAGATAAATCTGAATATTGTATGAATTGCCATACTACATTAACTCAAATATGAATATTCTACAAACTTGCATTAATTTTCAGTCTGCACCACTCTAATGTACTATCCACTGTAGTAATAGCAGTAGAAAAGATACAGAAAGATAAGTTGCAGAAGCAATTAAATTATTATTATAAATGACAAAAATCTGACTGATTGAACCTTGTTTCAAACGCACTGTTGTTGCAGTACTGCATATATTCCACTTGATGCCGCCAAAGTTCCATGAAACTGTGCTGAGTGTAAAGTTTACCCAACAACAGAGCTGAGGCCTTTTCCCCACCAGTGTAAAACTAAATCTACATGTTGATGCCATTATCTGAAGGTGAAAATTCACTTTTTGCTGAGTTTAATACAGTAAAGAATTCAGTATGTTTAGTCAGAATATTCAATGTTCAAAACCATGATAAGGTAAGAAAATGCAAATATGCAACTAATATACAGTGAATACAATATTTAATTTGAATTTTTGTACATTTCAGTCTTTGTTTTCACTTATTTTGGCATGGGAATTTTCTGTAATGAGTACATGTTACATAGCAGAGGAAAAATCTACACATGGAAAATTATACCTAATGAGATATTTTGTGCAAAAAAAAAAGCATACTTTTTTTAATGCAAAAAGATTCCCAGAATTTTTACTTTTTAGCCTCAGAGTGAAGCGGTGAATTCACATTAAACTTATTGATTTGTAATTTTGTATGCAACACTCTGTATAATGGTAGTGTAAAGCTATTATAGCAATAAATGGAAAAAAAACCCCTGTTATGTAATTTCAATGTGTGAAATCTAAGCTATAGAACAACCTAAATGGAATGCTTATAACTGCGAGGCTTAATGGCACTTATTTGATCCTGATGTAACACTGTTTTTTTTTCTCAACTGCCAATAGAAATGAAAAGAATTTAACAGGAAAGGAAAATTGTGGAGCAGAAACTTTCCTTGGTGTATATATTTTGCCTTTTGTCACTGAATGGAGCTTGTAACCTTTGCAGTTCACAGTCTGACTCCAGTCAATCGTCACTCAATAGTAGATATTTAGTTGATGTTTTGGAGTATTTCAGTCATATTATGGGATCAGAGGTGTTTGGTTGCCATGGCATTGGCTGCAATTGTATATATTCACACTTAGATTGTACTTTCTATTCATGGTGAAGATCAACAAACGAATTATAGTAAAATATTTCTAATTGTAGGTTGTGGAGATACTTTTTCTCATCTTTTTTGTGCAAAGTTTAACATAAATCAGTTTCTTGTAAATATCATATTGAGAATCAGTGATGAAATATTTGTAAATTATTGGCTTTTTCTGCTCATTTATTTATCTATTTCTCTACATGTCAGAGGAAAATAATTTGTTCTTACCAGAATATGTTTACTGCAAATAAAATATCAAATTCTATTTAACTCCTTAATGCCTACTGTTGCAAATATGCTACATACCCAAAAATCTATCTATTGTATGTGTTATAGTCAAATTAATTATCCACACTTAATTTAGGATTTACTTTTTTTATATACTTATATTTCAATTCAGGCATTAAAGGGTTAATAGTATGTACGTATGTATAATTTATCATAGAATAAGCCGCTGAATGACATATAGCCGGACTATCAATGCATTCATGATTATAGTCCATATTATAGTACATATTACTGTGACTCCTTATGCATATATCTAAACTACAGATGTGGATGAATTATTGATTAGTGAAAAAGTACAACTACTATTGAATTATTTTCTAAGACAATTAATTTTCCTTTGGAGTGGGTGGAGGTGCATGTTTTATTTCAAATAGATGTGGAACTAGTAGTGTTGGTACTATTTCTGCTAATGCTGTGTATGTTACATAAAGACTGAAAAAGTGTTTAGTATTATTAGTAGGTTTAGTATTTATGACATACATTTTAAGTTTTGTTATTTTAGTTCATATTATCATTAAGATCCCCATCCCTACTTTTATAGCAGTGGTTTAAGATGGGTTTTTTTATTGGATCATGTTTTTGATGTAACATATTTGGTCTTCTTTGTGTTGTTGTAAAGGGAAATTTGGTTGATTATTCCCTACATTGATAATTTTATTCAAACTCCACTGATTAGTTAATCACTTGATTAGATGTTAAGTCCATTATCAAATTAATCTCCAATTATTTTGATAATCTATTAACTGTTTTGGACTCATTTTCTGATTCCAGTTTCTTAAATGTGTGTTTTTTACTTCGTGGATAAAAATAAGAAACAATCCAAGGTCATCATCTTGTTTTGTGGAAGACTCTGACCAAATCATTTCAGTATAATAGTAGTATTATTTCAGACATTTGTTACATTTAATTGAGCAAAAAAATTTAAGCTGAAAATAGTTAGTTGCACACACACACACACATATATATATATTGTAATGTAATGTTTCTACTTATTATTACCCTGCCCCTGTTTTTAGTTTTTTTGTCTGTGTTTTTCAGCAATTTCTGTGACATTTTCAGGAAAGGTGTGAGGTGGTGCAGAATACATCCCATTAAATTGATGGATGTAGGTCAAAGGTCAAGGTCACCAAAATGTTTTAGTAATGATCAGAGATAGGACAAATCATGATTTTCCTTTTCATTACTGTATACTCAAGTTCTGCATATTGCGTCCTTGTTTCTCTCACTGTTGTACGTTGACATCAGAATCTCGAAGGCCAAATCTAAAGACTCTAGGTCAAAGGTCAAGGTCACAATAAAAGTCAAAGTAGAATTTTGGATATAACCTTTGGAACTATTCATCTTACAGACTTCCAGTGAGCATCAAAATGCGAGTATTTCAATTCTGCACCTCGTGTGTGTATAGATTTTGACCTATTGTTGACCCAAGAGGTCAATGGTCACTGGGTCAATACCTAAAAAAACTAAAATGAACTAGAATGTAAAAGCAAGTGGAGATAGAGACTTAGTTACTATTATTGACAGAGGAAAACCCTGGCTTGGACTTCAAAATGGCATCATGACCTTTGACTTTGAGTGACCTTGAAAGGTCAAATTCAAGGTCACAAGATTTTAAATGGTCATAACTAAAAAATACAGATATGGCACTCGGTTAATATTGTTGGCTGATAGGAAACTACATGTAGGCTTCAAAATGGCATCATAACCTTTGAGTTTGAAAGGTCAAACCCATACTCTCATGTTTTGAGAGCATGGGAGATGGGAGGGAGAGGGAGATGTTCATTAAGAACTATAATATTTGTCAGGGGCAGGGTTTGTTGTGCCTATCACCACTTGTTATCACTAAGAAAACTGTCACAATATATGTAACCAAACCAAACCTGACAACTTGTAAGCACGGTTTATTGGCACACATAATGGTAAAGCATACATACCAGACATCAGATATGACACTGAACACCTCTGCTATATAATGTACAAATGGTGTCTAATAATACTAGGCTCAAACATATTTAGAAATGTGTTAGCTTCCTTACAAATGCACAAATAAATACCCATATGATCCAATTGTATAAAGACATCCATTGTTGTCTTCTTGCCCATTTTTCAAACAAAAGTCCAACAAAAGAGATCAGGGAAAGTTATCAATAAAGATTAAAGAACAATTGTGAACACAAATACAGGGATCTCCGAGCATTTCTGTGGGGTGGACAGGATTTTATCTGTGCGTCTTTAAAATGTAAAATTCTTCTTATGACACAGAATATACAAGAAATATGTGACTGTGTGGCTATTTGTTAACGTTGTGGCTTTGGTTCTGCACTAGCTACAGAGGATGAGGAACACTAGAAAGCTGGGTTTTGACAGAAGCAAACCAGCATCCATCCAAACCACCCAACAGAAATCTGAATTTCCTGTACAAAACAAAAGAGCTGCCATATCCAAACTGGTTTCAGTGGCTGATTTACAGTGGACAAATAGTTTCCACCTCTATTTACATAGCTACAAACCTTGTAACAGTGTTCCCAAACTGATGAACCAAGAGGAAAATCAGACGATCATCGATGCGTTTTTAAAAAGTACATATATCAAACAAAATAAAATCCTATAAAATCATGCAGGAAAAGGCTTTAGTATCAGTTTGGGAGTAGGTCGTTAAAGGGAAACAAGTCCAATTTTCGAGGAGGAAGAAAAAAAACAAAACATTGATGCATCAACGCATGTCGGCAAAGTTCACATACTGATCGGCAAAATTACAACATGATTGCAAAGGATTCTGAGAGAAGCAAAATACCAATAGACTACGAACACAATCAAACTGGTTTGCATGAAATCACAATCTGTGACGACCGCAGTAAAGTGGAAAAACAATCCTAGGACACGATTTCCCTCATTTGAAAGGAGTTCATAGCGGTAGAGAACTTTTATTTCCTCTTAATTGGAAATGGAAATAAACAGCAACAGCAGAAACAAACCAACAGCCGACTGAATTTCCAATAAAAATGCAATTGCCTCAAACAATGTTTCATTTGTCTCCAATGTGGTTTGGATAGTTCCACTGGCCGTGTTAAAAACACCTTGTCTCCTCTACGTCGAGCCTGCTATTTTTCAGACATTTTGTTTGTTGTTTTATTCTTCTTTTCTCTCCGCTGTCTACTGTCAGCATGATGACTTGTGACCTGCAGGTCAACCAATCACATCTGTGGTATTCCACGAGACGAGAGCTTTGTATCTGAGGGATCCAGGGAGGAGAATTTGATCTGCGGTTTTCCACTGCATTCCTGAACAAAAAGCCCACACCTTTGCTATTTTTACATTATCGTTGCACACACAAGTTGTATGCACTTGTTGTCTTTGACATGTGGATATTGCTGTGCAATGCTGCCAGTTCTCAGTGTTCTCCTAGATGTGATTCAGAGAAGAAGAAAATATCCATTCGGACGTGTTTTGGCTGGACGGCCCAGCGGTGGGTGTGCAGACGGGGGCTCTGATTCAGTACGATGTTATGAGGCGTAGAAGCACTGGCCTCAAGGGAAGGGGAGAGTTTTCAAAAGTCCAGTCCACATGGAGTTAAGGATCTGTTGCTTTCTTCTTTTGTTTTACTGCGACGGCTGAGGCGCCGTGCTCTCCGGCTTGGTGTCCTGGGCAGCGGGGGGTTTGCTGCTCCAGGGGGCGTTGTTGCCCAGAGCCGGGGAGCTGTTGAAGTCGTCCTCGTCGTCCAGGCCGTTGGTGGCGTCGTACTGCGTGTTCTCCAAACGGGTGATCAGACGCTCGTCCTCGTCTCCGAACTCGCCGCCCATCAGGGTCGGCTCGCCCACCACCATCACGTCCTGGAGAGACAGAAACGGGGGGGAAGTAACTCAAAGTGTGTCTCTCTGTTTTCATCTTAGTTCATTCTGTTTTATTTCTCTATGATTCACTTTTTGCATCGACTACTTTCTACTCTAGTTTATTTTGTCATCTGAGTTTTCAAAGGCATTATAAAAATAAAGTTTATCATTATTAATACATTATTATAATGGGCACAGATTTTCAATAAAATGCTTCACTACAAATTAGGAATATCTGACTTGAATTTGGAATATTCAGCTTGAAGATACATTTTTAGATTTATTTTTTTTTATTGAGAATGAAGCTTGTTGAGATTATTTGACTTGTTCCAATAATGTGTATCTTGAGCTGCTCCACTTAGGTAATATAACCACTTTTAAACAATTATAACAAAACAAACTCCATTGTTGGGGACGAGTCTGATTGATACCATAAGTGTTTGCCCTCAATAATGTTTTACTTGTATTATGCAGTTTTGCTGATGCATTTGTATTTAAGACTATATATTTATATTAAACTTGATAAAACTGATTAAAACATTGTGATTAAAATAATAATTTTATCATCCTATAGTCCGCAAATAATATAAATAATATCTTACTGCACTGTCGGATCATTTTAATTGACATAAAACATTTGAACCCACTGAGTTTAATTGTGTTATTTTTGTCCTAGGCCTTTTTATTCTATTTTTTTGTGTTCTTGTTGGAAAATCTGTAGAACAAACAAAGGCTGTACAATAATAGAAACACATATTATACTCCATCATTTGTTTCACTGTTTAACAAAAAGTCTTCATTATTTATTTTCTGTCCTTTGGGTGAGTTTTTGTGTTCAGATGGAGCCACTGAATCTGCATGAAGATAACACAAACAAACATGTAGGAGGGTAAATGTGACAGAATATTATTAATATAAATAATTATTCTGAACAGGAGGAGGACAAAAGCAGGAGCTACGTCTGTCTCATGGATGAAGTGTGAAGCGTCTGACAGTCGGGTGTTCTTTACTTTTCAAATTATGTTACAGATCTAATTAACATTAATTATTGTTTGATATCTTGCTGCCTCTTTAATGAACAATTTACACTAATAATTGAACAAAAATAAACAACCTATTTAATTTACCCATTTTTTTTCATTGCACTTGGAGAAAATATGCATTTGTAAGTGAAACCATCACTGATATAAGACATTTCTTTTACTAACACGAAGTTAAAACCAAGTTAAACCCATTTTAATTTTCTGTAAAATGTTGAACTTGCTGTGGATTAATCAAAGTCTAAATCAAATCAGTGTAAAAGTTTGTAAAGTCAGTTAAAGGTTAAAAGTTAAGCGTCTTTGAGTGTCTGAAAAAGCGGTATATAAGTTTGAGGTATTATTATTTATTATTAAGTTTGTTTATTATCCCCACAGTGAAATGTGTGTAAATTATCTCTGACAATGAGATATGTGTTATTAGTATTTAGTTACATTAAAAAAAATAAAGGCAAGATAAGAAAAACTAACTGTAGGATGAAATAAACACTGAAGATGATTTGCTACAAGTATAGACTGCAGGAGCAAATAGGGATGTGGATGATAAAAAAAACTAAGATAAAACACAATAAAAGCTAAAAATTCTAAGATAAACACAAAAAAAGCTAAAAATTACTACGATAAAACACAATAAAAGCTAAAAATACTAAGATAAACACTATAAATCATAATAAAATCTAAATAAATAAATAAATACTAAGGTAAAACACTATAAAATCTCTATAAAACATAATAACTAAGATGAAAGTTACGAAGATACTTTGCTACGAGCAGAGACTGCAGGAGCAACTAAAATGTGGATGCTGAGGTTCGATCTGGGGGAGTGTAGTGGTGTTCCCAGGGACCCCTTCTGCATCCTCAGCAGGTATCTGTAAATCTAGCTTCAAAATACATCACTAACATTTTAAGAGATGTGTTGAACTTGTGAATAGGCTCCTTTTAATAGAAATGAGTGTTTGTACTCATTCACATAATTCAGTACATTTGATAATCCTAGGCTTTACCCTGGTTTATACTTTTTAAAGTTTTAAAAGTACTTCCAACTTCTAATGTTTTCACACATGCAACCGTGCCATGTTTTGGACCATCCATATTTAGCCTCGGGGTGATTCAAAATTAATATGCCAAAGTGAGTGAGAAATCACCAGAGAAGGAATTAATGCATATCTATTTCATCTAATTCTCAGACCAAAGCACCATCTGAATATCAAGTGAATACAGATCCACCCAGGAAGACCTTATAACATTTGCATTACTTCAAATAAATGAATATGCATGCTGACTGCTCCTTGTCATTTTTATCCTGAGCGGAAAAAGAGCGGAATTTAATCAACTGGCTTTTAAAGACCAGGCTGAAAACGCATATTAACATGTACAGACATGTTCCAGCAGCTGATGTTTTTACACTGATTTGTGTGTTTGTGTGTGCTGTGTTTCGCTTTCCTAAGGAGCGCCCCTGTGATGACAGAGGTGTGCGTTTCTGCTCCAACACAGACCCCCCGCTCGCCGTACAATAACAAGAGCGTGTGCTCGGGATGAAGCCGGTGTATGCGCTGAACCCATCCGTGTGGTCGACCCCTCTCCAAGCACTCTGCAAATGAAACCTTCCCGTTCAGAAAGCGGATTCCCCCAGCGCTCCATGCCCACCCCAATCAATACTCATCATGTAAGACATATTTCACAGAGATGGCCCTCTCACAGTAGGTCAAGGAAGGGAAGCAGAGAGATTTATCCATTATCCACTACTATCTGTGACTCTACAATGTGGAGGAATCCTGATAGTGCCTGAGCTAGTATGTAGTGTTATGAAACAGAGCACTATACAGTATGTATTTAGAATAAAAAATATATATAAGTTAGTGTATTTAATCCAGGGGTGTCCAAATCCAGTCCTCGAGGGCCAGTGTCCTACATGTTTTAGATATTTCCCTCTTCTACATGATTCAGTTTAACCCTTTAACTCCTGAAACTTTAGCAGTTCCAGAGTAAAAAGATTTAAAATAAGCAACAACATGAACAAAAAATGGCCAAAGTCATCAATAAAATGAACAAAAATGAATAATGAACAGACAAAATAATTAGTAACATGAACAAAGTAAGACACAAAGTGTTTGTTCACTTTGTTGTTTTTCTACATTTTACTTTTTATTTCATAACTTTTTATTTCACTTTGCTCCATTTGTGTATTACTTATGTTACTAATTATTTTGTCAGAGGGAAATATCTAAAACATGTAGGACACCGGCCCTCGAGGACTGGATTTGGACACCCCTGATTTAATCTAAAGTAATTGCTCTAACCCTTTGTTGGTCACACTACAAAGATCACAATACAAATATATATATATATTTTTTGGCACTGGATATTGATACGGCAGCCGTACTCTAAAACTGGTCAATAGAGGCACGGCAGTGAACTACACATACCCTAATCCTAACCCTAGCACTAACCGTAACGCTAACCCTAACCTGTAGTGAATGACATCTTGCGTATGGCTGCTGTACCAATATCCATTTCTCTTTTTTTTCTGCTTTTTCCACCTCACAAGGACTATGGACCTTTTCCACAATAAGCGGAAATACGTCACAGGAGAGTTTCCGAACTTCCTGTTAAATGTCAAGACAGTAGAAAGCCAGTAATATGGAGAGAGTATTTTCAAGTTCCTGAAGAAATTTGGGGATATTGTAAGAATCGTGGAGGAAAATTCACGAATGAAAAAAAAACTTGGTAAAGGGTACAAATCTTTCTGTGAGGAAAAAGTATAAAAGTAAGGAGAGATAGCACTGGGGCTAAGTGCTACTGAACTGATAACTAGGACGACAAATCATTAGTATGTCCACTTATACCTAGGACTAGGGTTATAGGGTTATGTATGGATAGTATAGAGGACATGGACTATTTCACTATTTTCACTTTGTCTTGTCTATGGTTAGGGTGACTATTCGTCCGGATTTTGTCCGGAAAGTCCGGTTTTACAGCCATCTGTCCGGCTGTCTGTCAAGTGTCTGGCTTTTTCACATTTTGTCCTCCTTTCATACAATTGTCCGCCACCGTTGCATTAATCATCATAAATCCCCACCCGTTATTTACACTTGCTACTCTGCGATGTTTACAGGCAGATAGCATGTCGTAGGCTATGCCGATGAAGCGCACGAAGTGGACACAGTGAAGGCTGAGCTGCGCCCCCCCCCCTCCCTTTTGGACACAAATGTCCTCCTTCCCTCTTTCATGCCAGTGGTCACCCTATCTATGGTTCAAGTCAACATCTTGTTAGCATAATGTTAACATTAGCTGAATGCTATCATAACATTTTTCTCTAGCAGTGCCTGTTAATGCTGGTGTTTGTTTGTTATAATATCAAATGTAGTAGAAGGGCAGGTTTTTGTGAGGGCTAGATGCTACCCATCGCAAAGAAAAGAAGATGAGCTTTACAAACTACAGTTTTGAACACTGTACATACGTTTACTGTGACTTAGTGCTGTTGCATTAACTACTGCTCACTGGCTGCAATTGCAGCTCTGTCACCATTTCAACTCTTTTCTTACAATGCAACTGTTGTTTACTGCTGACAGTGATGTACTGACATCTAAAGGCAAAAGATCCTAACTACAAAAAATACTTATTTGTGTTCACCATAGTTTGAAGAAAACAAAACAAAAACTAACAAACAAAAAAGCCAGACAATGAGATGTTTGTTCAAAAAGGACTCATCCCACCCCTTCTGCCTACACAACAAATGATTTATAAATGTTTATCCCAATCCCTTAGAAATACTGCAATTTATCACAATATTACTATTAATAACACTAATATCTTAACAATACTAGTGACAATAACAATACTGACAATAACAGCAACAAATGCTGATAAAAAAGACAAAAGGACAACAAAACACAACAGAAAACAATAATAACAATGAACATAAGCAAACAGAGAAGTAAACACCTTATGATCATCACACGCCCACTTCATCCCTGTTTCCCACGAGCACACATTATTTCTATTTTGTTTTAAACTGTTGAATGTTTGGACATTGTTTTAACTCCTCACTCATATTGTTCCACAATCTTACCCCACAGAATGAAATGAAAGATCTTTGGAAGTTTGATATTCGATTCAATGGTTAAAAAACAGCTATTGTTACTTATTTTTTTCCCTCCCATTTCATACGGAGAGAAAACAGAGAAGCTCCAAAACTGTCTTTTCTTGTGCCATTTTTTATTCTAGTTGCAAGGCAACAAGAAGCACTTCACAAACACACCGAAAAGAAAATGTTCTATCATGAGGCTATAGTTTTATTTTCACATTTGTTTCCTGGTTTTCACTCTAACTTGATGCTGTGGAAAATAAAAGGTCAAGGAAAAATTGACTCTTCATCTTTTTGACAGATAAAACATCACACTCTGTTGTGTTTCCATATAGTTACAGCTCTACACAGTGTGTTCATATACATTTAGAGTCCACTATAGTTAAAGGACTGTGTGAGGGCTACATTCATTACTTATGTCAACAGGGTTACAGTATGTTAACACTGACAGCAGGATGACACAAAACCTTCTGGATTGATTTTAATGAAAGTTGGAGGAGAAAGTAGGGCATGGGCCAAGGACGAATCCTGATGCAGATCCATAAATAGGGGCAGAGGCTGGAATTGTTTTCATTTTCTTGAACAACGAAAAGACTGGAGTTGATTTACAATATGAAGAAAGAGTGTTTTTGACAAGTGCTTTAAGTCTGTGCAGCTCTGGTAAAAATTACATTCACTTCTTATCGATACAGGTTATTTGACACTGGTTAAGAGACAGTGATGAAACTGAGGTGGGTTTTTTTTAAAAGCGGTTTTCAATCTATAACCGCAGAGAAGGACAAATACATGGCCTTTCAGTGTTTGGAACAATAAGGTCTTTGATAACAATAACCCAACAACTAAACACAGACCAATGAGAACTAAAACCTTGGTTACCTTGGTAACAGAAATAACCAAGGGATTTCATTAAATGAAAAATGACAAAAAACATTGGTTATAATGATGGTTTAGTTGTGTTTTAATAGAGGGGATAAGCTCTGCACTTCCATAACCCTCTGGAGGACAAAGTAGGTCAGAAAAAGAATGAATGAATGAATATTATTGTGGAACTTGTAGAAGTTTGGACAGTTGACCTTTCTATTCATATATTTTTACTGTGGATGATGAAATGTCAATGACAAATTGTGTCTTCATTCATTTTGACAGAAAAAAAAAAACAGCAGCCCCTTTGAGTTTACATACACCGCCATGGTTCCAAACCTCTTTTTGGTTCATGACCCTATTTTAACAACACCATTTTCTAGTAACAACCAACATTCAAAATTATATTTTCTGTTCATTTATTTCTGTTTTTCCAATTCGGTTTTGCTCAATAGTTTGCTATACTTTGTTGCAAATAACCATTCATTTTAGATGACATTTAGATAATATACATCTTTGGTCAGGATATGTACAGTCAGTCCAGCTTGTATTTACAAAGCTGACAATTAATACTGAACAAACAATGACTCAAACTATTAATTATGAAAAAGCTGCAGCATGTGAAACAGACCACAGTGAACTTTTGACAGATAAACAGTCCCACAGTGTTTCAGTTTCACACGGTCTTATAAATTGTGATCGTCTCTCTCAACTCACCATATATTTTTTATTTGTATGTTTTTTATTTTTATTGTTATCAATTATTAGAAATTTCTACTAATACACTAATATAGTGTATTGACATCTTCCATCCTTTTTTAAAAAAAAAAATGATTACCATCTTTTTTTTTTTTCTTACATGTGGTGTTAATTCAATAGATAATACATTCATTCACACTTTACACAATTAATCATTATGTTGAAACAAATTATTTAACCCATAAAGACCCACATACAGTATCTATCATTTACTACAAGCATTGATCTAAACTTGTTTACCTACTAATATTGTCAATACATGGAAAGAATTGGTGTAAATCTCCCATTTGGACATTCAGAGGCTCTGTTGTTACCGTGGAAACACTGTCATCTTCTACAACATTGACTTACCAGTAAAACCCATGGAGTTAGATCAGTGACAGTAGATGGACACACTGGGTTTAGGTTCAGTTAATTGTATATGTTACTGAAAAAGTCATTTTTCTTTAAGTTTTTTTTTCGGTTTCGAAATAATAACCTTTGACTTTACTCTGAGGTTTTATGAACATTTGCATGATTAGTAAATTAAACAAAGGAAAATATATGATTATCCCTGGGGGTGGGGGGGCAAAATTCAGAGGATAATATAATAAATGGTGATAAATCACTTATTAAAGGTTAAATAGAGTTGAAAAATTAATCTGGGAACTGATACAGAAATCACACCCTGGGTCCTTGTGGGTTAAAATATCTTTCTCAATGCCTTCACACTGAGTTCTGTATCATATTGTTTATGAGATCATACTTTCACGAAGACTGTGAACATTAGCCGATGAAAAATTGTCATTTTCTTTTTTCCTTTTTTAGAACAAGATAGGTTTGTCCAAGCTCTGGCACCATGAAACAAGATATCAACCAATTATTTGTGTGAAATGGATGTCATGTGACAAAATTGATGACGAATCTAGATGGAACGTATGACTTTCACCCTTTAGCTCAGGGACGGTGATGGGAGGGGCTGGAGAAAATGGGCGACAGAAAGAAACGGTGACAGTACAGATTAAAAACAGCTGATGTCATATGCATGTTTAAATTAGAAAAGTCATCCCTCGACCTCACTTTCATGTTCTTAGTTTAAAAAACTAACATTTTTTTTAGAAATAAAAAGTGCCAAAACAGAATTATGGTGAATCTCGACTTATAGAGTGACTGTTTTAGATGAAACGCAAACAAAAAATAATGAAGTGAATTAGTGTGATGGTTAAAAAACCAGATTGTTAAGATAATGAGTAGTATTCTAATGTGAACGTCCAGTTTATAATCCAGACCCAGAAGAACATGGACTAGAGCAGGAGTCCCCTAACTATTTCCTGTGAGGGCCACATAACTTTTCCCTTCTCAGATGAGGGGGTGGGGTCAGTTTGTAACAGAAAAAGTGTGACGAATGCAGGAGTGCCTAAATGTAAAAAAAAAAAATTGTTGTTTTCCAGAAAGCCACAATCAAATAACCCTTTCTGGATTCTTCACAGAACAGAAGTCAGAAAATAAATAATAATAATAATAAATAAATAATAACTATTCATGAAATAAATAACCCTCTTTGGGTTCTTCACAGAAAAAAGGTCCATGGAATATAAACTTCTTCATCTTAACAGGTCCAAGTTCAGCTTAGTTGTCAGAGCAGAATCTCTGACTTAAATGAGTCATATGAGCAGTCTGTCAAAATTATTGTGTCAAACTAGTCACTAATAGTTAATTGTTAATAAGCCCACACAGTTTAATTATTTATTTGATTGTTTGGTTATATTTGTTCAGGAATAACTCCTTTTCTGTAAAGTTTTCAAATGTCCCACGCTGTTGAACGCATCACTGATGTTATGACGGTTATGAACGTAGTCCGTGTTTTATTAGCCGCTGTGTTGTTGCTAGGTAACCGTGCCAAGTTCGCCATCTCGCCATCTTTTTCTCTTTTTTATTCATCTATTCATGGTTTATTACTGTGTGTAGATGCCACAAGGTGAGATAAATAACACAGTACAGTTCGGGTAGATGTTAGCATGGCGTACTGTATAAGTTAATGCTGTTTAGCGTCAGTGTTCTGTTGAAGCTAATACAATAATATGCTAGCTGTCATCTGTGATTTCCATGACGTGATTTGTGTGTTCCATGACCCGTGTAATACATCTGAGTGACTCATATAGTGGGCCTTAGTTAATTTATTACTGTTTGTATATTTGCTATACTGAGTGTTACTGTATTATTACAGACCGCAGTGAATAAACCTTCAATGAGGACATCTGTACCCATGTTCTTTAATCAGAACCATAACCCACACCTTGCCACTCTGAACCAAAATTGATGTTATAATATAGTGCTTTTATGACATATTATTTTTATTGATGCGTAATTGTTGATCTTTTTATTGATAATTATTGATTATTTTATGGTGGTGCTGAACAGACGCTGCTAAAATGTAGTTTCATTGTGTCTCACAATGACAGTTTTCTATTCTATTCTATTGTATTGTATTCTAGTTTTGATGTAAAACATTTGTGGAAGAGTATTGTGGATTATCCTGTTGTATATTCATTGATTCAACTTTGATAAAAAAAAAAAACTGAATGTTGGAATTACTATTTGTTCTGTGGCAAAAATATATAAAATATAAACTAATGCGAATCATTCAGGTAAGTAATATTGGATAGAACATATTTTAATCTTTTAATTGGACCATACAGCTGAAATATGTTTGTTTTGTTTAACAGTGAGATTTATTCCTGATGAATAAAATATAACTGGGACTCAGTATGACGTCATTGTACCTTGAAAAGAAAAAAAAAAAAAAAAAAAAAAGGAATGCGTCTGAAAACTTTATGGGGAAAAGTGTATTTTCTTGGAAACTATTACATGTATTTAGTCATTTAATAAGTGCCCAATAATGTCCATAAATGACATTTAAAGGCATATATTTTGGAGCACATATTAAAAAGTCACCGTCCCTGCACCGTTGGAATGTTCCTGTGTTATTTATTCTAAATTATCATACCCTTGGCAGACAAAGTGACTTTCATTATGCTGGCAATCACTGGAGTGTAATGTGTAAATTCACATATTGATCATTAAGCTCTGAATGGTGGTTGTATTTCTTTGTGTTCCGTCTTGGCTTGTGTTATGTGCCTGTGAATCTCATCTTCCTTTCTCTGGCTAAGCATCTCCCTGCTGGCGAGCCCAATGCCACCCACCGTAACCTGGGAAGAAGCTGTACAGTTAAATGGAGCGCACGCTTCACTGGCCATGTGTGTCAACGCTGTGTGGTTTGGGAGATCTCGCTCTCCTCAGCCATCTCCTACACAACACACACACACACACACAAACACACACAAACACGCAGCCAGATAAGCCAAACCCTACAATCACAAACACACAGACACAACCAAACCAAACACATGCATGCAGATATGTTTTCTTAAAATACAAACCCTGAACTGTACACAAAAATCCCATCCAACACACTCTTATGTAAACAAACAAAATCCAGACAACTTGCACCCAAAACACACTCACACATGGGGGAGAGGCAGTTTATTTATCCCCAAAACCCCCCTAGCGACCACTTCTACACCCCACTATGCCTTAATCAGGCTAATTAATTTAGGTGAGCTTTTCAACTAAATGACAATATCCACACTGATTTGTCAATTTGCATAGCTAATTAAGTCATTAGCTAAAAACGTGCTGATTGCCAACAAGCCTTGCATTCACCATCTGTTCCTGTGAGGAGGCCTGTCAACCTACCTCTGGCCAATTTTGGGGCCAAAAAAATAAAAAAATAAAAAAAAATCCCTCAGACGATAACAGCTGGTGGCTAGTCTGAGACTGGGGAGTGCTAATTGTGAGCTAATTAATACGGTCTACTTGTCTACTCATCTCGTTAAGAGATAGCATTGGTGCTAGCTCACCAATGGCTCGCTCCATTCATTCAGTGAGCTGCATCATTACCATATTTTAGCTCAGATCATCAGCGTGGAGGGCATTTTTTTTTTTCTCCTCAGGACTCCCTGACAACAAGTGGGAATCTAACAGAGACTTGGTGACAAGAAGAGAGGAGGAGGACGTTAAGTGTTGTCTTACGGAGCAGAACACAAACAGAATAAATAAATAAACAGTTTGAAATGAGATAATTACAATTTTTTTTTTTTTTTTTAACAATGTTTACTGGCTGTGTTCGCCAACACTCACAGAAACTCTTCAACATAACTGCAGGCAAACACTAGTTTAAATACTGCCTGTTAAAATTAATAATATTATAATGCAAGTCTTTACAGGACAGAACTTCTCTAATTGTCAGGAAAAGAAGATGCCATCTGATATTTCATACACATTCATTTGATATTTATGTTTATTTATATTTCATTACACCATTTCTTTTAATGCGCTGCTGTTACTTACAGTTTAAAGGCCTTGTCAAGTATCCATGCAAAGATAATATATGCCATAAAAGTCATTTGTTTCTTCATAAACTAGTTCATATTCATCTCAAACATCTGGAGTCTGCACCAGAGGTTTTTATTTCTTTTAATAATTAATGGTAATGAAAGACAGATGTAGCTCTGTGATATATATATATATATATATATATATATATATATATATATATATATTTATAGTTTTTGGGAAATATTACAGACAGGAAATACTGTTTCAAACAATAACACTTAAAAAAATTACATTACAATATATTACTATATACAGTAATTATCAGTTGTACAGTAGTATTTACATTTTTGCACAAGTCACATGTTTCGCAAAACACTTCATATTAATCTCAAACGTCTATGAAATTGTCTGGAAATTGATTTTAGAATTAATTTGGTAATTATATCACAGTTTCAAGTCAACGTATACAGTAGGTATAGTTTTCACTCTATTTGATGTTGAATTAAAAGACATTATTAGGATGTTTTCACACATAAAAAAAGTTAGATTTTGAAAATTCAACAGATGAATAATTGTGTGATGCTACTGTGGGTGGAGTTCATTCACTTCTTTTGATGATATGAGTCAAAGTTCAACTATAACGCTTATTTTAAAGAATAGTAGATTTTTGTTTTTGTTACTGAAACAAAATAAATAGTGCATTTAATACAAACAGGACTATTATCAGTAGCGGATGACTACATGTGTTGTGATGTGGTGAAATAAAACATTGAAAGTCATATGATAAATGAGGTTCTTTTGTATATTTTGATATTTTTTGGAAAATATTAGAAGTCAGTTAAATTGGCCTGAGAAATATATTGATTCACCTCAAGGTTTTCTTTTATAATGATGTCAAGATCAGTGCTTCCTCTGGGAACAAAAATTTAAAGAAGCGACCGTTTTGTTGTAATACAATAACTGTGAATGTTTAAGTGTTCAATACCTAATAGTGGTAAAAAAACATAATAATTTCACATTCCTATGAAAATGCTTTTCTATTATTACTATTATTCTATTGTACATAAGGATAATGTAGTTTTATTATTACTGTGAATCATGTTTTGTAGATGTTTGTACAGTACAGTTCATGATAGAAAAACTTAAAATGACCCTGAAAAATAATGATTAATTACATTTATTAAATAAATCTATTTGCACTAGTATTAGAATATATGTTATATCAGTTTGTAAGTAGAGACAGTAAAGGTTGATAGAAGGATGAATAAGACGAATATAATGTGAAGCTCTTGTCAGATTTTTTTTAACATGAATATTCCAGTTTAACCTATGACTTCTTTCATTCAGTGTAACATTTATTTTAAATCTACCATTTGTCCAAAAGCAACATATATTTACTCCACAACCCGTCATGGTTTTGCCTCATGATGAACCGAATTAAAATGGACAAAAAAATATTACCTAAACAAATAGTTCAACACTAAATTCAAGCCACTAGAGGTCAGTGTTGCTCATCCTATGAAGACCCCCCTCCCCCCCTCCCCTCCTCCAGCCGCTGGTTACCCCCCCACCCTACCCCCCCTCCTTTGCGAGGGTCCACTCCTTATTGTCATTGGGCTCACGTAGGCTTGTGCTCAGCCACAAACGAACAACTTCTCAGACAAAGACAGCAGACGCGCAACATATGTAACCAGCATGTTACCAGCCACGCTGCCAGTCTTTAAGAGGCGTGTGAATGCACAGCATGAGTGGTACCGGTGCAGTGTGTGTGTGTGTGTGTGTGTGTGTGTGTGTGTGTGTGTGTAGGAGGGCGGTGATGAAGTAAAGTGTGTGCATGTGAAGGAGGACGGGTCTGCTGGTGGAGGGTGTATACAGATATCGGTGATAATGAGAGATGGCATGCAGCCAAACTGCCTTCTAGAGAGAAAACAATTGTGCATGTTGTGTGTTTAGGTGTGTGTGATGTACATTATGTATGTGTGAGGGCGAGAGGAGGTGAGTGAGGACGAGGCAGGTAACAACAGGACAGTACAGTATGTATGTATATATATATATATATATATATATATATATATATATATATATATATATAAATATATGTGTGTATGTAGGTGAGAAAACCAGCACACTGTAAAAAAATAAATCCATTAACACACACACACACACACACACACACTCAGATTAAGTTACTAAGTATTGAGCATTAAGAAGATAAACACCAAGAAAAAGTCCTCTATATTAAAGTTTGTTTGTTTGCATTTTAACCAAATGGGATGTTTCTAAAAGCTTTGCCTATACTGAACCCACTGTGTGAGTACTGAATGGATTTGTACCTTTAAATGTCCCATTAAATAGAATGAATATAGTTTACAAGACACACATTAACAGGACCTGGCAACACATTTAACGTCTCCAAACTCCTGTTATGTTTAGTATCAGAACACTTTCAGCTGCACTGGGATGACCCGAGTTAAAGAAACCCCCGACGCTGCACTCTGCTGTGGACACAGAATAATAAAGCAGATGCAGGAGGGTAAATATAATACAGTGTGTATGTAATGAGCGGTGTATGAAATAAGTAGAAATCCAAAGCCTCTGCAAACAACACACTGGCAATGGAATCAAATCCTCCAGGGGAGTGTGTGGTGTAATACTCAGCTGTTTAAGAGGCTGTTTAACCTCCAACTATGTCAAGTGTCTTGTTATGGAGCGAAACCAGTCATTCATGTCTTGAAACACACTGAGACAGTGAGGTACATTTGTGTTTAAACGTCTGTTTTTGACTGGTTTTGCAATAATATAATTAGCATGTTTAGTCTTGGATACTAACAGGTCACCACTAAGATAAGGCTTTGAACTGATTTTTTATTTTTTAAAAGTAGTTTAAAGACAATGTCCTGTTTCGGAGGCAGTGATATATTTCAGACACGTGACGATGAAAAGGTGAACACTTTTAACAGGTAAAAATCCTGGTTCTTTCTTGTCCGCCGATCAAAACACAACATTGAGACGAATATTTCTACCGAGAAGTGTGTGAATTCCAGTAATTGCATCAGCGCACTTTCATAAAATCTTATATGAATGTAGTTGATTTGACACAACGGATTCCAGGACCTCGAATATTCCAGATATTATTTTGAAGAATGTATTTTCTCTAATAATTCACCACATAATTCAAAGTAAAGTAGATTCCAGATGTATACTTTTTTTTTTTTTGTCATATCTCATATCTCATTCCAATTTTTCATGACTTAGTCCATCAATTTGATTCTAATAACTTCATGTCATGGTTTTCTCTTTCATTTTAGATGGTGATTTTTAGAAATGCCAGTGGACTGAGACCCAAGTAAAAACTCATAAATGCATTTTAATAGACAGAACTAGTTACTGAGTTCATGTTTACAGAAACAGAGGTAATATTTGCTCCTCCTGTTTTATGAAATTGACTAAAATGCTATCAAATATCTAGTATTGAATGCCTGGTATAGTTATGATATAACATTTGAATACCTAAACATCATGAGTGTCAGTGCAAACATTATGAACCAACTACATGCATTTATTTTAATAACAAACAGGTTTATTAATTGACCGGTAAAACTACTTTAAAAAGTAAATGAGCTGAAAAACATTTATTATAAACATGTATTATATTATACTGTGTATAATAGCAACCTTTTAGTTAAAATGAGGAAAAAAAGTACCACTTAAAAAGCTTTTTCCATATTTAAACATTTCAACATGAGACAACTTGCATGATTTAAACATACCTGGTATACCATACATTTTAAATTATGTACAATGAAAACTGAAAAATCGAAATTGTATTTATTCTGAAGTCAAAATCTCTACATTTGTAGTTGACATTTGAATGATTTTATGTTGGGTTCATCAAATAAACATAAGAATATGGTTTAAATGATTGAAAACTAAAAGATACCAGATAGAAAAGATGGAAAAATATGCTTTACTTATGAATGTGTACTGGAAGAAAAGCTGCAATTTGTATTAAAGTCAAAAATATATATATTTTTTACATAATACCCAAAGTAATTTCAACTTGTTTTCCTTTTACTACATATTAATTAGATTGTTTTGCTATAATGGATTTTTCTAACTATTATTATGACTAATTCCTATATATATATATATATATATATATATATATATATATATATATAAACCATATTGGTAAGATAAGGGTTAAAGTTGACGTATCTATAGAATAAACTTACTTTCAGCCCATCTGTAGTTCCTTCATACCCTGAGTTCAGGCATTCAAACTGCCTTGCTCAAGGGCAATTCAAATGTAGTGCCTGAGTGAGGGCAAAGAGTCGTTTTCCCCCGCCTACATTCTTACATTCGGTCCTAAGATTCAAGCTCTTTTTTTCTTTTTTTTCCTGAACCTCTGGCGATGGCCACTTGGTTGAGCTCAGGGTCAAACTCACTCTTTTTAAACATAGATGTTTTGTGTTACACGGCGGCGCGGGCTCAGAAAGAAACTGGAGGACGATTATTTAAGTAGGTACATATTGCAGTGATTTGATACTTTACCTGCAGTTATGCTTCCTTCTGTTATTTAGAAATGTAGCTTCTATCCTTTTCTTGTTTGATGATTTTAATGCCATTTGTGTCGCTTTTTATGATATTTGATGTTTTTTTTCTACTTTAAAAAAAAAAAAAATCCTTTTGGGCAAGTTCCACAGGGTTTCTTTGTGTCACTGCACAGCCTCGCTACACTCTCCTTCTGGTGTTTTTTTTTTTTTTTTTTCCATTTATACAAATAAATTAAACGTAATAGCTGCAATACCAGTAGGAATTTCTTGTGCCTGTTTTGTAGCCCTGCATACGTTAGCGTGGTGTCATAGAGAAGAGAAAAAAAAATGAAAAAGGAGGCAAACCGAGTGGAGCTGATGCTTACAGGTACCTGACTGGAGAGGCTGAAGTTGGTGGCGGGGCTGCGTTTCTTGCTGGCGGTGGTGCCCACGCTGCTGTTGGCGCTGCTGGCGGAGTTCTTCCGTTTCCTCCTCTTCGTGGTTGTCTGTCGGGCAGGCTCAGCTTTGGCGCGACCAGCAAACAGAAACAGAGGCAATGCCAAGAACATAATGCATACAGACGGAGACAAGGTGTAGAGCTGTGTGCTGTGTGAGGCCGCAGAGGCTGGGGTCGGGTAATATCATGACACGGAAGCTTAAGTGTAGAAAATTATATAACATGCCTGTATACATGCATCCATGCAAATAGAGAGAGACAGAGGCGCGCAAGCACACGTATGCAAACGGACAAAAGAGACTAATCTACAGTGATCCATGCTTTGTTTTCCTCAGAGGTGAAGCCACATGAGCGTTAACATCTCCCAAGACATGCACTAGTAAGAAAGAACCCCTGTTTCATTTACATAAATGCTCAACAATGGACCCTGATGCTCGACATAATGTAAATTTCTTAATGATTTCAATGCTGCGCCCAATCCTGGAAAGCATGTGCCACATTAAAACTGCTCCGTGAGGCAGAAAGAATATTTGTGTTTGTCGTAGTGAATATGCTCCTCCACTGGATCAACCCTCACACATATGTTGCATTACGGCGAATTTGATTTGCTGAGCACGGTGATAGTGTATTCGTGCTTAAATATTCAGCTGTTACATGCATGAAATCAGCACACGTGTCATGTCATATTGTATACATAAGCATTTTAGTATGATTATTTTCCTTTTTTTTTCTTCCAACATGCAGTTGAGCATCCATGATGAACTTTGGCACAAAAATGTATTTCATGGTATTCTGCTGAGCACCAGAATGCAGACTTCCTACACAATTGCGGAGAATTAACATCGTAAGAGAGAAGATACCTTTTTTGTGATTTGTGGGAAATATTTCCGTTTTGAAGTTCTGTGGATGTCCAGCTGAAACCGGAGCCAAAATGAGTTTAATTTGAGTCACATGGTTGATTAATTTCTTAAACATTTGAAGACACAATGAGACCAGAGATGACAACAGAGAACAAGGAGAGAAATACTTAAACATTTGTACAAAAGCTACTTAAAAACCATTGGGAATCTTACACTTGGAATGGATGAAAGATATGTTTTCCAATTACAGGCTATACAGAATTCCTGAAGGTACAATTAAACCACAAGTGAAATCATTGTTATTAGAAAAGCACTGAAACAGGTTAAATAGAGATCTTGGCGTCTGTAGTATTAACAAAGTAATTTATGTTGTACATAATTTATGAATACATGATTTTACGAATTCTGCCAACATTTGCTAGAAAACATTATCCTTTTAATCTCCGGAGAGCCAAGAAAACACTCCTGTGATCTTCAAACAGATGTCTGAAAATGAAATACATTTTTTTGAGGTTCTTACTAATCACACCAAGGGAGATGCTTTCATATTCAGTTAGAACAACCAGCAACTCATGATATAAACAAAACTGAAACAATAAATCAGAGGCAAACAATGAGAGGAATTTTTTTTTTTTTTTTTTATCAGTATCTTTCCTCTTTTGATTCCTGACTTTGACAGACGTGTGTGCAAAAAAAAAAAAAAAAAACTCAGCCTATTGTGGGAGACAATCATTTCTGTTATCCGACTGGTTTCCTTCGATGCTGAACCAGTGACGCACTGAAAATCACTTCCATTTCCACCAAAAGGACTTATCAGAGCATAAATGCGCCTGTGGCTTCCTTCCTGGCTAAATCCCAAACTGTTTCCAAGCTGGAGAAGAATTACAGGAAAAGGGGAATAACATGCCACCAACAAGGAAAACCACAATTCCAGCTGAACTGCAAACATCAGGCAAAGCTCATGTCAAAATATGGACAGATGACATGAGGTGACCCGTGTAGTGACAAACAAAGCAGGGCATCATGGGAAAACATCGGAGATACTAAAAAAGACTAAATAACTAATAACATTTACTGCTTTAATGCAGTATAAGTTAATAGTACATAGATATATCTTTATTTTGGCATTGTAACACGTACAACGAAATTTAAAAGTACCAACCAATCAGTTCAACAATCATAAAAACACTCATAAAATCTTAAAATCTAAAAGAAATAAAACATAACAACATTAAAAAGAGCTAAAGGATACATGCATAGCCCAGTTTTTGTTATGTACAGACCCCTAATTAAGTACTTTTAAGTTTAAGTCCAATTTTAAGTTCAACCATTGTAGCTGGATTAGGCCCCCACAGACCCTCATGACCCTAGTGAGGATAAAGCGGGTTCAGATGATGAGATGAGGCAAGAATGCAAGTTTTGTTTTTTGTTTTTTTTTTACTTGATTGAAAACAAATCAGATTTAAATAGATGTTTAACCCATAAAGACCCTGTTGAACCGCATTTTGTAATAAACTGCCACAACGCATTTTGTAATAAAATTTTCTGCATTTCTATTTCCAAAATATATTTCAAATATTTTAGTGTTTTCTTATATACTTCAAATTGTCCTAATGTCTAATATGTCGAATTACCAGTCAAGACATAAACTAATTGGAATGTTTCCCAAACAGCATTTTGTAATAAACGTCCAAAATGTAATAACTTTTTCATTTCATTTTGTAATAAAGCCGCATTATGTAATAAATTCTGCCGCATTATGTGATAAGCTTATGCTTCATCCTACTCCTTTTCGGACATGTCATTGTTATTATTATTATTTTTGTATGGATTATTGTTGCACTTTGCACATGTTCGAAATAAATCATTCAAATCAAAATCAAATCAAATCAAGTTATTACATTTTGAGAAGATTATTGCAAAATGCACTTGCAACTTTTTCCTTCTCTAGAAAATGTAATAACATGCTGCATTACATAATAACAATTCTAAAGCATAGTTAATTTGTTTGTTAATTGTATTTTACTTTAATTTGTGCATGTATTTTAGGCGAAATTTGCCAGGCTTAAGAGGTTAAACAAAGTTTATAGAGCTGCTGTGACCAGATCATTTATCCACTAACATTCATTTTAAACTAATATGAAATTGCCTCAAAAGGTTAAACAAACAACAACATATCTATTTCCAAAATATATCCGTAATTTCAAATTGTCCTCATGTCTAATATGTCTAATTACCATCCAAGACATAAACCATTTGGAATGTTTCCCAAACAGCTCATTGAGTTTTAATGCCACACCACCAAAGCGTCCCTGCTGCTACAAAATGGAATAAATTATTACGTAATGTGGCAAAATTTATTACAAAATGTGGCAGTTTATTACAAAATGAAATGGAAAAAATTATTACTTTTTGGATGTTTATTCCAAAATGCGGCTGAACAGACCCAAACCTCCACCAGTGACCAAAACCCTAAACTGAACAAAAATGATTAATATTGTTTGAACCACTAACCCCATCCATACATGTAAATAATTAGGGTATAAAACGGTTTCTCATCTTTTCACGGTCATTAGATGTGACCCATGTGGACGTTCACAGGTTCCATAGTGAAAATGGAAACACTGTCGACTTCAACAACAATGATTTACCAGTAAAACCCATGAAGTCTGATAAATACAAGTTGATGGACTTATGTTCAGTTAATAATATCTTTTGTTGAAAAAGTCGCTTTTTCTTCACTTTCCTCCATTTGGATCTAATATCATTTGAATTTACAGGAACATCTAAATTGAATATAGGAAAATATATGATTTACGGTTTAAAAAAATGCCAAAAAAAATACAGATAATATGATAATAAATGGTGATAAATCACTGAAGAAAAGTTAATAAGAGAAAAATGTATTTGTGAAATGCCACAAAGCTAGTATTGGGTCTTTATGGGTTAATGGGAAATATTTGTTAAATAAATACTCAACATGGTTTAATGGCAATATGAATAAAATTATACTTAAAGGGCTGCACTGCAAAAATATAAATCTTACCAAGTGTATTTTTCTCATTTCTTGTCCAAATATCTCATCACACTTAAAATGAGATATAATCACCTCAGGAGTAACTTTTCAATGAGACATCAATAGATCTTAAAAATGTTATTTCAATAAATCAATATCATTTTCACTTGTTTCAGTGGCAGATTTTTTTTTTTTTTTTTTGCTTAATTCAAGACTAAAAAAAAATCCGTCACTGGAACAAGTGAAAATAATGTAGGAAACATTTCTTGAAATAACATTTTCCAGATCTATTGTCTAAAAATTAGCTCTTATATCTCACTGGAAAGTTACTCATTAGGTGATTATGTCTTATTTTAAGTGTGATGAGATATTTGGATGAGAAATGAGAAAAATAGACATGGTAAGATTTAGCTTTTTCCAGTATAAAGTCGCATTTTTGGAAAAATAAAGTCGAGCTTACAGTATAAACATGTTGTATTTGTTTAGCGAAGTCCATCCTAGAAACATTTTAACAGATTTTCTTTGTGACTTCAATACTTTTGGCACCATGGTTTTCAATATACAGCACATGTATAAATGTATTTATTAGTAAAAATACAAATGTAATCCACAGAAAATATAAATTCTACAGAAGTGTCCAGTACTCAATGCAGACTTTGTATTAAATATATCTTGAACTTTTTTGTTCAGATGCTAATTTTTTTCTTTTTTTTTTTTTTTTTTTACATCAGGTTTCATTCAACTCTTTATACAGAGACTTGTAAATTAATATATATGCTATTTAAAACCCTGCAAAAACAAAAGTTAAAACGTGATCTAAGACTTTGGCACAGAAGTGTAATAATATAATGTAATTATAAGATTAACAAAACAGTAAAACAAATGGAATAGTTTGAAAAGTATATAGAGGAAGGACTAATAATTGCTTTGAGATGTAAAAACAAAACTACACATAAAAAAAAAAAAAAAAAATTAAACATATCATGTCTAATTACATCCCTGATTGTACTATATACATACACCATCCATCTGTATTACACCAACTGTTTAATATCCAACCATGTTCACCTTCTGAGTACAATTATCATTACGGTAGCTAAGCCTTTATTCCATAGACTTTATATGCATAAAACACGTTATACTTTTTTCTGTGTTTTTTTTTTTTTTTTCTTTGAAGAACGTCGTCGACACTGGGGAGCTGCTGGCCAGGGAGTTGGATCTACTAGTCTGATTACACCCGGCGCTCTTAATTAAAGTTACACAGGTCTGAGTCAAAGGCTTTTTGACTGGTGTTGGTTTTTAAAGACATCTCGTCACGCCTCGCTAAGCATTGCTGTAATTTGCAGCCACTCCGATGTGTCCAAAAAGTCGGCTTATTTCTCTCCAGCTCGAGCCTGCACAGCCAATTTAAGCCTGGCACTTTTCAGAAACCACCCTTAAAACATCAATCATAGAAAGCTGAGAAGCCCGTTAAGATTGGTGGGGTTGAGATTCAGGACGAACTCCTGAATTCTGATTAATTTCACATACCTGACAGGCAAAACATATTTAAGGGATTAAGACGTATAATGGCAATTTGAAAACATAAATGATGCAATAAAAACACAGTCTGGGCAAAAAAAAAAAAAAAAAAGGATCCCTACTCTTGCAAAGTGACTGATGGTACAGAATTTTAAATGAATTAAGACAGTGGGTTTTTTTTTTTTTTTTAAAGGAAGGAAGCCCTTAAAACCTTGATGGATTAACACAATCAGTACACTTAAGACCGGAGCATTTTAGAAAGTTTTCATGACGTTCTTGTTTTTTGATACTGTAAATCCTTCCATTTATTTCCTGTGTCACGACTGTAAACAAAAACCTGAGAAGCACCATTTCCCACAGTCGACTAGATCACATTTTAAGAGTTCAGGCTTTTCCTCAAACATTTTCTGTATCAATTTGAGCCATTTTTTGAACAGTAAAAGTCTGTGTTTAGTGGTGGATAGTTACCTGGTGGAGCTACCATTCTCTGCCATTTTTGGAATAGGCATGTCTTGAGACAGTCCCGGGGGCTGAGGTTGTAGGTCTTGTGCCTCGACATGAGCTCCTGCATGGGCTCCAGGATGACACACAACTGCAGACACACAAGCACACGCCACATGTTTAATCCAGGTCGATTTATCTTAAAAAAAAAAAAAAAAGAAAAAAAGGGGCCAGTAAAGTTAGATTTATCTAAGGCCTGATGAGAGAACAGTGTCCTGTTCCCTACTGCACCTCTTATCAACATAAAGCAAAACCGTGTCCATTAAAATGCTGGCTTTGCTGCGCAATTAATCACCCACAAGACTGACTTTGAATGATTAATTGTGCAGTAAATCTAGTTTTTATAGACACTATTATTAAAGAACCTTTAAAAAACAAGTTTATTGTCAAGAGGAGAACAAGAACACAGATAACGACTGAGAAAGATGGGCAGAAGGATACATTTTAATGTGGGCATCCTTTGTTGAGCTGTTTACAACTCACAACAAATGTGTATGATGCACATATTCATGCTTGGATACACACACACTAGGACACACATTTATCTAACTGCTCCCTCCTTAGACAGGGAACAAACAGACTAGTCCCTTATTCCCACAATGCAGTCCAACACTATTCTCTGGTTAAAAGGACTTAAATACAATATTCAGTCTGGACAAAACTGTAAATCTCTGGTGATCTGTGCAGAGAGGAAGTAGAGGTCAGCCTGTCATTTTAAATACATCAGGATTAGCTTATCCAGATAACATCTGGATAACATTACCAGCAGGTTAGCCCACCTTTTTCTACAAAAGCATTTGGTTGTTGGTGGAGTCCCAGAGCAGGGATTGGATGGTTGTAGGCCCGTCATTTATAACGGACCAATCAGAGCAAGACTGGGATCAATCTGCTGTGATCTGAAGCTCTAAATGAAAAAAAAAAAAAAAAAAAACAACAACCAAAAAAACTGTTTTTATTTTCCCATGACTTTTCCCAGACCATTGTAAATGTATTTCAGCAGGATCTTATTTGGGATGATTAAAGAGCGATTGTTCACCCACAAAAAAACAAAAACAAAAAAACAAAACAAAAACAAATCAAAACATGAATGACTGAGTACATACGTTTTTAAGTTTCATCTTTTTTCAGTTTTGTAAAAAAAAAAAAAAAAAAAAGAGAGATAGCTGATGTTCATGATACTGACTCTTTTGCTTTAGTTCAAAACAATAACTTAAAACTTTATGTTCAGTACCAAGTTAAGCAGTAGGATTGTTTGTAAACCTTTGTTTGTCTTTCAGTGTTTTAGACAGAAATTTAGCTTAATGTACATGTCAAATAAAAGATAAAAGTGTTACTGGTTTCTAACAATATATATATATATATATATATATATATATATATATATATATATATATATATATATATATATATATATATATATATATATATATATATATATACACACACACACACACACGATATAACACTGGTCTACAATTAAAATGCTTCTGGAACAAAACTAATAAAATGTTTCCACATGTGTGTTACTGAAAATGAAAACTCAAGTCTTAAATGCTGGTTGGTTCAAATTTTCAAGATAAGTCTGGGGTCAAAATGTGAAACTCTTACAATTAACAAGAGAATAGGTTTTAGTCCAAAGGAATATTGGTCTCAGATCTACTTCAAAACACTGTCTGCACATTATGATCCATTCACTTTACAGGTTCTTTCTAGTGGAATATTTACTAATCCATTATATACATGTACATAAACCAGCATATATGTGGAATAACACACCATCATATATATTAAAAACATGAACTAACCAGCAATAACGTCACTTGTTTTCTGATTCATCTTATTAAAGTATGTAAAATTTAACACATTTAATGTCTGAAGATACTTTCTATAAAATTGTAGAGCAGTGATATTCTCTTGCAATATGAGATCAGAATTCTCAAAATCGGGTATTTTTGCTTTTCAGAAGTTTCTCTACCAATCTCTATAAATAGTAAATGCTTTTTTCTTCTTTGTGTTTTGTTTGGAACATGTAACACTGACGCTGTGTATTTTCATTCCAGGTTCGTTGGCAGATCAGGTCCAGCAGGAACCTATTTAGTGATAAACTTATCACCGTCACAGAAGCCCTTTGTGTCCATTGTAGGACAACGGCTGCAGATGCCCTTCAGTTTTATGACATTGTTTCTTCAAGGACGTTCAAAGAACATTTTCAGAAAAAAAAAACTACAGCATGTTACAAAGTTAAAGAAAATGTCCCATTGTTTTAAGAGTTAAAACACAGATGGAGTTTGGTTAAGGTTCATTAGAATCTAAAACAGCTTTGTCCTTCTGTTCAACAACACAAAGTTTAAAGAATAAACCATTTAAATGGTAAGTCAGTATTTTGGCAGCATTGGATTGTACTTCTTATAAAGAGAATATCGACTGAAGCGCATGGATTTATTGTGTAAATATGTGACTTTAAATTTTTAGTAGTGGCTCAAAATATTACTAATAAATAAATACATAAATCAATAAATAAAATGTGTGTATATGTTTTTAACAAATCTGTTGGAACACAAAGCAACATGATGTCTCCTTATTGTTAGCATTGTACTTCACACAGAAGTGACAAAATATGTACAGTAGTGAATGGCAGCAGAAAAAAAAAAACAATCATCCCATCAATTACTCATAATGTGTTTCTCAAATCTAAAAATAATTTTCCAATGAATGATGAATGCAAGAAGCAGGAGTCTGTTTTGTGGTTAATATATTATCGTAGACATGTCCGGTGTGTGTCCCTTGTAAATCAGTGGCTATAGATGACTTTCAGTTTTTGCAGCACTGTTCTTTTTTTTCAGTTTTAAATAGAATTTTCTGAGCTAAGAAAGCTGTAGTTTGCATTAAATTATCACATAGAGTTGAGTGACCTGGCTCAATGAACTGTGTCTCTGGTTTCCTATTATTCACCAGCACCAAAAAGACTTACAGTTTTTGCAGGACGGTTCTTTTTTTTTTTTTTTTTTCAATTTTAAAGATAATATTCTGAGTTGAGAAAGCTGTAGTTTGCATTAAAATATCATGAAGCAAAGAGTGAACTGACTCAATGAACTGGGTCTCTGGTCTCACATTACTCAACAGCACCAAAAGGACTGTCACCCTGGTGGATTTCACCTTGCTACTTAGGTGAAAAAGTATGAGAAGAGGTGAAAATGACCCGAGACAAAGTCGGGAGGACATCATTTATGCGACTTAAGGGTGTGTAGTCTTTCTAATCATGTGCCATTTTCCCAGTTTTACAATGAATTATTTTTTCTAAACTTTCAAAAGCGTGTTTAAAATTGTCAAATGTGACCCTCCAGCACAAAACCAGTCACTTGGGTCAAATTTCAGAAATTCACATTTTATATTTATCTTATTAAAAATGCTTGCGTGACAAGAATTCAACCAATCAGAGGCCGTTTTTCAACATCGCCCTAGCAACAAGGGATTTTATTTACTCGAAAAGACTTTGTTCTGAGGCGTCCCATTGGTTCAAATATATAATTATGTAGATTTCTATTTAAGGGTTGTCTAGAGAGAATCCTGATCCTTCCAAAGATACCAAACATGACTGGGAAATACCTAATGCCAGCGCGAAGGAAAGTCGTGTTTTGAGACGATTTTTCTTTGTTTTAGACTTAATCACTGTCAGAGTCAGTTGTTGTCCTTCTTAAAAGGCATGATTTGAAACACTTAGAGGAGGAATTTCACAAAAACGCATAGTTAGAAGTGTTCAGGACACATTTTACTTGGATTTTCTTGCATAAACTTTAAATTCGATCATTTTGACCCATATAATGTAAATATGTTATATAGCTAGAAATACTGCGGTACTACTTCTGACTGGTTTTGTGCTGGAGGGTAACAAATATGTGTGTAACTGATGTCAATATCCAAACTGGAGCAAAGAAATATTTTATCCCCTAAGACGTTTATTACTCTCTACACTATAGTCTTGTCTATCCTTACCTAACCTACTGTAATAGTGTATGGGCAAGAACAGTACACAGTCTACATCATTTAAATCACTCTTTGTACTCCACAAACAGTACGTCAAATTAGCATCAAAAGTTTCATTCACTTGCCCTAATGCATCGTCGTTTAAAAACCTAAAAATACTGACCATATGTGACAGAAACAGACTACAAACTAGTCTCTTGATGTATAAGATAATAAATAAGTGTCCCTGTCTTCCTGAAACTTACCATGACACCTTAGAATAGAATGTCTTTATTGTCATTATACAAAAAGAACAACGAAATGGGACATGCCATTGTCATCAGGTGTCATTTCGAAAAAAGTATATATACTGTATACATATATGTATATATATATATATATATATACACACACACACACACACACACACACACACACAGACTAATAATATTAAGGTATATAAATATAAAAAGTAAAAGAGTTGCAAGAATAGGAATAAGAATAAAAAGAACACAGACTACCATACAGCATTTACATCTTCTTATTAAACTCACATATCCAAAACCACCACACATGACAAAGTCATTACTTAAGGCCAATTAATGGAAAATCGAACCAACGACAATTTACAATCATGTACAGGGGCCCCACCTTTTGGAATAACCTGAATAAAATATTAACATTAAGTCCCTCCTTTAGTATTTTCTGAAGTAATACTAAAGCTGCTTTTATAAATAACCCCAAATGTCCCTAACTTCTGTTTAATTGTTATTTATTATTTCTCTTTAAAGCAGAGGTGTCAAACATGTGGCCCGGGGGCCTAAATCGGCCCCCAAATGGGTCCAATCTGTCCCCTGGGATGTATTTGTGAAATGCAAAAATGACACAAAAGATATTAATAATTAAGGAAGTTAAAGTCATTTGACATCAATTCAACCTAAAATGGATCAGACCATAGTCAATAATAAACTAATTATGAAAAACGCAAATGTTCTACTTTGTTTTAGTGTACAAAAAAGGGAATAAATAAAAGTACTAGCCAGTTACAAAAAATGTGAATAACCTGAAATGTAGGTGGAATTTTACCAACATTCTGAATGTTATTAAATGTGTGTATTTATCTTTAATTTATGATGCACATGTATAAGTGATAAACTAAAGTGCAATATTGTTAATATTGCACTTACTTTTCTTAAGAATTTCCAGGTTGTTAATATTTGTTCATGTTATGTTTAACTACAGTTCGTTATGCATGATAGAATTTTACTATTTTTGCTCATAAATATAGATAAAACTTGACATTATTTATACATTTTTCATTTCTATTACTTTACTGTTCCAGCCCACTTTATACCATATTAACCGGAATGTGGCCCCTGAACTAAAATGACTCTGACACCCCTGCTTTAAAGTCTATATTTAAACCATAGACCCACTTATCAGTCTAAGTAACTGTACATTCTTTATTGTATTGTGTTTTTATTAGATTATTTTATTTACTCATGACCCAAGTTAGTTTTTTTATTCATTTTAAGTGTTCATTAAGTTGATAAATTGACGACTCTATATAAGCATATTAAGTTTATGGTCTCCCTTACACTGTTAAATTTAATTTATATTTATACTTGTTTATGTATTTGTTATCTACTTAAAGTGTGAAATAAAGAACAAAAGTATTTATCTCTTGCCACCTACTACTACTGTATATAAACTATGGGACGTGCTCTAACATGAAACTATAGATGTGAATGTCAACAGAAAAGAAACCTCATTAAAAAGCAAAGTTACCCACAGGACTGAAACACTAGGTTAAGTCTATAACTTATGAGTCTATTTAGAGTTCCCATAATACACTTAAACACCATTCCCTTATGTCCTCTCACAGTATTACGAGTAAACTTTCCATTCAGATGCTGATGCGAGGTCAAAACCACTGCAGTGACAGTAGGCGTTTAGTTTAGCAACTTGCTCAAGGGCACTTTGACAGTTGTACCGAAGGAAAGAGGATTGTTAATCATTCACTGCAAGCTAAAAATGATCTCATCTGACCTTCAGCAACCCACCACACCTACATTTCTGATATCTCCCCTAATCAACATGCCTATCCTGTCCTCAGCTGTATTGTACTGCGAATTGAAGCGGAGAATTAAAAAAAACAAAACAAAACACAACAACGAGGGGAAGTTTGATAGCGGCCAGAACAGTCTTTATAATGTACCTGGGTGTATACAAATCACCTTACAACCTGGGAATGATTACAGGAGAAAGGTTTTTTAGCGGGACGGGATTATTGAAAAAACGTCAAACTAGTCTTTCTAACATTTACAGTCGGCCGCTTACGCCAAATTACCCTACGTAGATTATAGTAATGTCTGTTGCTATTCTGTCTGTTTTAGTGTTTTGATGCCACGCAGCTCGAGGTAAAGTGAACATCCCTGCAGCACACTAATCCCGTGTTCTCCTCTGATAGTTCTCTCCTGACACAGTAATATCCCTCCCCAGCTCAGCCAACAAGCCCTGGCTCTCAGCCTGAAAACAAGGGCTATTTTCAGGCTGAATAGAAGGAAGCCAGCAGCTCCAATACATGGAAAAGGCTTAAATACTCCAAATAAAAAAAAAATATATATATATATATATATAAAAAAAAAATGTGTGTTAGAGAAAGAGAGAGAGAGAGAGAGTAAGAGAGAGAGAGAGAGAGTAGGAGAGAGAGAGAGTAAGAGAGTAAGAGAGAGAGAGAGAGAGAGTAGGAGAGAGAGGGAGAGAGTCAGAGAGAGAGAGAGAGTTAGAGTAAGAGAGAGAGAGAGTAAGAGAGAGAGAGAGAGAGGGAGAGAGTCAGAGAGAGAGAGAGTTAGAGAGAGAGAGAGAGTAAGAGAGAAAGAGTAAGAGAGAGAGAGAGTGAGAGTGAGAGAGAGTAAGAGAGAGAGAGAGTGAGAGAGAGTAAGAGAGAGTAAGAGAGAGAGAGTAAGAGAAAGCGAGTAAGAGAGAGAGAGAGAGCGAGAGAGAGAAAGGGCAGTTGTAACCCCTTAGCCAGGAAACTGTCAGTCTGTTTGGAAGGAGTGATAAACGCTTGGAAAGGCCTTTTCCAGAGAGATATTATTGCCAGTTTAATGTGAGGAAAGGGTGTATTTTACCTTGACACCCTATGATAACAGTGGGAAAAAATATCATTTGCAGTTAGTGACATGCGGAATAACAATGACTACAGTTTACAGGATACAATATAAAATCAATAAGACCCTGAATCTGTAACTGTGACGTACTGTAAATTCTGCTTATTACTGTACACTGCTGTGGCATGCGTCATGTTTTACATCAACCTCCATTGTGATTCAGGATGTTTTTATTATTACCAAACAAAAGAAAACTTTAGAAAAAACAAACAAACAAACAAACAAAACCGGTCTAATCCCTTGGTACGATCCATATTTGTTTTGCGGCCTTCAAAGTAAACAAAACAAAACAAAAAAAAAAAACAAACACATTGCATTTAAAAAGCAGAGTTAGCCAATTCTTAATAATGTGAAATATTTTAAGTTTAAACAACTGGAGCGATGGGATTTATTTGGCTCAAAACTTAACTCGTTTCTTAACCGCATTTATAAAAATGTGTGATGTCCAACCAGAAAATAAGAAAACAAGGTCCGTGTTGTTTTATATTTGCAGAGCACTGACCATCTGAATGGGCAAAAATAAAGGAAGAACAAAAAATAAATATTTAGTGTGTAATTACAGATACTTGAATTATGTGCTTTATCTTTCAGCAGCATTACAGTTTCTTTCTGTGCAAAAAAAAATTAAAAAATCATTGTTACAGGAAAACAAAAACAGCCACCCTGCTCGCTCTCTCGCTCTCGCTCTCTCTCTCTCTCTCTCTCTCTCTCTCTCTCTCTCCCTCTGTGTCTTTCTTCACAGTTATTATAAGCAGCAGAGGTGCCGTTCCCCGATTCGTGCGCCATTTCACAATTATGAGTCTCAACAGGGAGCGTTCATTAATGTTATGCTAATTTTCTGTATCCAATTAATTCTTCTCTCCCCGTCTCTCTCTCTCTCCTCCTCTCGCTCTTGTTCTCCCATTTGGAAATCGTAGCTGTCAGTCAACTGTGGTGCCGAAAAACACAAACAAAACCCTGTGAAATAATCACTAATGTATTCAGCCGGCTTATACTTCCTATTTCTGTAATTATATTGCCGTGGACAGGTAGAAATATATGCATATGCGGAAAGTAAAGAACAAATATATGCTTAGTTTTTATTTTGATGCCACGTACTTTGGAAATTATACACTCAGGTTTCAAGCGCCCAGAGAGCTATAAAATGTGTTCAGCACATCAATAAAAACACATAAAAACATCATAAGCTTTCAATTTCTGCCCCCCCCCAAAAAAAGAGAAAGAGAAAGAAACAGTAACATTTACAGTCACGATATGACCTTAAATAAACTGGAAATTGAATATGAGCAAGTGGAGCAGCATCTGGAAAATTATTTTCGTGCCAAATATGACATATTCAAACAGCAATCCGTCTTTACTTTGAAATAAAACATGACAGATACATTGCGGGACATGTAACATAATGGCCTTCATGCTCATATTAAATATGACTAAGCATTATTTTTCTCCATAATGAGACACCTCTGTGCTCTTTAGACGTAGAAAAACTAAGGATTTCTTTGCAAGTAACATAAATTACTGCATTTAACAATTGACAGGGATTATTCCTCTGTGAGCATTAAATACAAAGAGACGAAAAGCAGAAACAAAAGCGGAAAGAATGACAGTCATAGACATTGTCAGACACACAAACACACACATATATTCCTTACCCTGAGGTAGTTGAGGGTGAAGTTAGTCAAACCCATGCGAGTGATGTTTTTGGACAGTTGTTCCAGCACCTGAGGGTCTTGTGCCTAAAGTCAGCAGTAGAAGAAAGAAAAATAAAGAAAAACATTCACATAAACATCTACATGATACAATACATCTATATGTTCACGTTTGCACTACAGCTAAATACCACTTAATTAATTATCTACAGACAATTAGGCTAATTGGCATTCATGGAATACACACAATAGACACATTCACCGCTTGGAGCCATAACTGCATCTACTAAACATTATTATTGCAGTTTTTCCATTTACATTTATCAGAAGTGGATGTATTTTTGGCCTTCATTTCACACCGTTGTCAGTCTAATTAATCACTATTACTTTGTCAGCCTATTTTAAATTATAGACATTTTCTATGCCTTATCTTGACTGGATTCTACGTTGTAGCGCAGTAGAATGCATACCCGGACTACGCTGTGAGGAAAATTGATTTAATAATATTTACTTATTGAAAACACAGAAAGAGAGAGAGAGAGAGAGAGAAAAAAAAAGAAAATCTTTTGATGTAACCCTTCTCTTCCATTCAACCAACTGAGCCTTTTGTTATTCTAAAGTCTAAATGCATGAAACGCATACATTCTGACAGGAAACATCAGCGTCATTTGTGCGAAGGGGAAACAAATAAATAAATACTGTAGGAATTCATTAAAAAAAAGTGCTGGGAATTAGTCATTTAAATTAAAATAGGAAAAATATACGGGAAACATTTGCGTTTGAATTGTTGCGCGGGACGAAAAGCAAAAGGTTTAAATAAGAACAAAGTGGGGAGAGAAAAAAAAAAAAAAGCATGATGGCCCTTATAGGATGACAACTGATTAAAGAAAAATCCTCATAAAGACACATGATTATTCAGTAAGCTTGTTTGCCGCTCCAAGAATAAGCAGTCGAATCATAAAAAGCTGTAGGTATTGACAGAGCAAAACACAACCCAGACTGAAGAGAAGCACTGAGCACACTTGCATTCGCTACCTCATGAAAAATGCATAATTCTATCTCCAGTCGCATCTGAGTGTAGAGAAAGTCAAGAGGGAAGCGAGGGAGTTCTTGTGTGCCGTCAGCAGACCCAACGTGAGTGACAGGAGAATTGAACTACTCTGCATTATTGGCAGCTGGAGGATCACAATCTGAATTACTTTACTCATCAAGTGGAATTAGACTAAATATACTGTACAAGAATTTGTCTTGGCAGCATTGTATAAACAATTTGTGAAGTAACACAAGTAAATAGTAGCACATATGGTGCAGGGACAACACTTGGTTCAAGGGGCCAGAAGAAGACAAACAGAGAGTGTACTGTACGAAAAAAAAAAAAAACACAAAAAAAACCCCCAACACTTTCAGCATTGGAGATGTGTGGCTTTAGTCCAAATAAGAAGCTTAAAGCATAAAGACAATGTCAATCTGTATCTAAAGTGAGGGAAGCCAGAAACCTGCATACTAAAGTACAGCGTTTATGCTACAACTGGAAAACACAACACTGCACTTTCTATCCAAACTATTTATCTGACAGCTTTGGCTCCTGAACACTGTGGAGCTTAAGATTTGAAAGAAACCAAACATATGTGAAGGCTGGAAAAAAATCACAGGAAAATGCTAATTAATCCATCGGTTGTTAATTATTACATTAATTCCCAGCTGTTTTGGTGTTTTTTTTAACAAGATATACATACATACATATTTTATATATATATATATATATATATATATATATATATATATATATATATATATATATATATATATATATATATATATATATACACATATACACATACATATATATATATATACACATACATATATATATATATACATACATACATATATATACATATATATATATATATATATATACATACATACATACATACATACATATATATATATATATATATATATATATATGTATGTATGTATGTATGTATGTATGTATGTATGTATATATATACATATATATACATCCTCACTGACTAAGAATATATATATATATATATATATATATATATATATATATATATATATATATATATATATACATACAATATTATACACACACAGACATTTAAAAAAAAATATATATATATATATATTTTTTTTCAAGTACTATTCTTAGCAGCCTCATAAAGGGGGAGAAGAATAAAGAAAAAAGAGTAAAATGGATGGAAAAGTGTGGATAGGGCAAAGAAGAAGGGAAGTGAGAATAGAAGAAAAAAGAATGAAAAGGGAAACTAGGGTAAAGGAAGTAAAAGTAAGAAGAAGAGGAGGGAGGGGGGAGAGGGCAAGAGAGGAAAGGGGGAAGAGAAAAGGAAGAAAGAAAAAAGAGTGGAAAGAGGAGAGGGAAAGAGAAAAGGAAAGAGGAAAAAAGAGAAGGAGAAAAAAAATGACTTCCATGTTGTGTTCTATTTGGACAGTTGTTCTTGGGTTTGACTTTTGCATTGTTATTTTTTAGTTTGTTTTGTTTTTGTTTAACATATAGCGGTGTTTGGGAACGGTGGCTAAATAAGCTTCGGCTTCAGCCCTACACTTTTTTGGTCAAGTAATGTATTTATCATGTGTTAAAATGTGTCTTACCTGCCTTGTGTTTGTGCCTTGCTTTGTATTATGACCAAAATATTTTTTTTTTTTTAAAGTCTAAATTCTTTGATTTCAGCTACTTTGATGAAAACACACTGGGGAAAAAAAAGAGGCGTGAAATGTAAAACAAGATAAAATCAAAATCAAAGGAAAAGTTACTCAAAATAAGTAAAGAGGATTTCACTTGACAAGATTTCTTGGAAAGTACGCATGTCTACAGATGCACAAACACTTAAATTAAGTCTTAAAACAAGATAAATTATCCAACACTTCCAAATCATCATCAATTTTTTATCTTGGTAAGAACCACATAATCTGCTGTGAATTTATTTTTATTTTTTTTACTCCTCTATGATAGTAAAGTGAATATTTTGAGGCTGTGGAATAAACAAGACATTTGATCTATTACTGATCTATATTTCTTCCAACATTTCACAGAGTAAACAACTGATTGATTACTCAAGACTAGGACGTGCTGGTTATTAAAAAAAAAAAAGAAAAAGAAAATAATCACCGCTGGCAGTCTTGGTAAATGTCACTGATAATTAGGGGTGAGATGATTATTCTGTTAACCAATAAGTTATCAACAGTTTGATTTATTCCCAACTATTTTGATAATTGTTCAATCATTTTTGGGAGTGAATTATGCCAGTTACTGCTTATGCACTAAACATGATCTAAAGCAAGTTCTTACACTTCATTAACTAAATGATTAATAGACAAAATAATGATGATAATGACGTTTTGCAGCTCTTTAAATAATGCTATTATCCTATTGCAAACTACAGCAATAAAACTACTGTACTGCCATATAATACTATGAATGATTGTTGAGCTGATTTTGTAATAACGGTGCATTTTGTAATAAACGTCCAAAATGTAATTACTTTTCATTTTATTTTGTAATAAAATCGCATTTTGTAATAAACTGCTACATTTAGTGGATAGATTATCTGGTCACAGCAGCTCTGTAAACAAGTAGAAGACACTTACGTTGTTTAACCTCTTAAGCCCCAATGGGGTTTTCTGGCAAATTCCGCCTAAAATTCATGCCCAAATTAAAGTAAAACACAATTAATAAACAAACTATGCTTTAGAAATGTTATTACATAATGCACCATGTGCTCGAGAATAAAAAAGTTGCAAGTACATTTTATAATAATCTATTCAAAATGTAATAACTTATTACAAAATGAAATGAAAACGTTATTACATTTTGGACATTTATTATATAATGCAGCTCAACAATGATGCAGGGAAACCATACATATAATAATGAATGATAGTTTGTGGGCTTATGATACTTTAAATGGAGTGTTTGGAAATGTTTTCTACTTTTAATTCAATTCAATTTGAGCAAAACATGTACTTTTCTGTCATACTTTTCTGAAAAAATAAAAAAAATTAAAGGACCTGCCCATTTAGGAGTAAGTTGGTTAAGGTAAGACATCCAAAACATCCAAAAACCTCATCTTCTCCAGACCTTATTTGTCTACAGCTCAGCCTCTAGTGGGTGTTAGAGGAACTACATCACACTCATTTCATTTCATCTTCTTTTTTGCTCATTAGACTGTTTTTCAGGAGTATTTTTTTTTTTTTTATAACATTCATTTGTTTTGTTTAAACATTATTTAAATACTGCCTTTAATCTATTGTCATCCACGTTTTACAGCAACACCATGGAGTTTTTCCAGCCTTCAAACTATATTTTCAAGGTCATTTTCATGGTTCAACAACTCACAATAGGTTCAATTACACTTTTGTTGTCGCTCCAGAGCATCTGTATCACCTGCACCAGCACTATGTAACTTCTGGTTTCGGCTTCCAACCCCCACACAAAAAATAACTACATCATTTGACTGCTTTATGGCATACGTCACAAACTCCTGGGGCCATTACTGTTAGACTAGTATGTATAAATTCCTCTATAAAATCTTCTGGATTTAAGTTTACTATGTTTCAGGTCGTGTTATTGAAATCAGATCCTTCTGTTTATGCCCGTACGTCAGTGTCCTTTACTAAGCAGCTGTTTTATAAGCAGTTAGATAGAACTGTTCATTTGTTGTTTTTTAATTCCTGATATTTTTAAAGATAAAACAATACTGTTTATATAAAATGCTTTACCTGGCCTGAAGACATCAAATGCCAGCATCAATAGACATTTTTCCTTTGCGCGAATATAAATTAACATTAAAAAGACTCTTGTTCTTCCATTAAAATGTTTTACACTGGTGAGAGGTGAGTTTTTGGGTGTAGTACAAATGTTATATGATATCAAACTGCAGTAAAAAATACCTTTTTCTGGAAATATAGTCACGTGAATAATAAAAAAAGGAGGCTGATGGATGTTACAACAAGTGAAGAAGAAGAATTTTAAAACAAACATGACGTAGTATGTGTGGACACACCAGGAAACCCAATCACTTTTTAATTTAGTACAGGTTAGAGATGTACTATATAACAATAATGTATGTATCTGTAAATCAAAATAATATTTATGTTCATTGCCATATAATAATAAACAAATCATTGCATTTTTGATTTAATGGAAAAATTGACATTACACACTTCTATATTTTTATTACATTTATTAACTTCTTGAATAATAAAAAAAAAAAAAAAAAAAATATATATATATATATATATATATATATATATATATATATATATATATATATAATTATAAGTAAATGCTAAATTCAGTGGAAATAATGAATATGATTACAGCATATACAATACATTGATTTTATTTTGCATGTTGCATATTTGTAACAGTAGGCGTTAAGGGGTTAAGTATAAGGAAAGTTTTGCGCATATGTAGTATTGGATATGCAGTATTACAGAGAAACAGATTTCATGATAGTTATTACAAACAACACCATTTCTGGACTTTAGGGAATGCCAATAAAATTGTGATTTCTGACACACAATGTAAACATGATGCAATCAATCAGCCACAAATATTTAAAGGTGTCATTCCATGGTTATTTCATTAACATTACTGTGTTCTCTATTGTTATTGAATACATGGTGTGTTGGTTCCATTTAAAAAAAAAACATCTGGATTGCTTTGTTTCCAGCTGTTTTTTCACGGTACAAAAATGACTTGAGGTTGAACAACAGAGTTTACTGGTACTTCCTCATGACGCGGTGATGAGGAGTCTCTGATTGGCTCAGAACACTCCCGCATGTATTTACCTTTACCAGAGTAGCATCCAGCTAGGTTTTGTGCCATTGATTGTTTTGAATACGTGCAGGAAAAAAACAAGGCTTTATTTCCACAGAGAGCACATGAACCAGTTTGATCCGCCAGTTTTTTCAAGTTTGTGCAGCAGCTACTGTGGCACTGTCTTCTCTTGTAGATGCTAATGCTAATGCTACTTCAGATTGAGCATGTGTTAGTAACTCAGGATGACCTATCAGATTCCAAAAGGAGTGTGGAAAAGTGGTTTTCAGCGGAATGACACGTTTGATATTTTACTCATATATTATTATAAAATATTACAACATATATGTCTGACTGCTTCTGTTATAAATTAAGATCTTCTCAAAATATGACATTTCAATATGAATTAACCTGCTTAAATGAAGGATGATTGAATTTATTAATAAACCTGTTGTTTAAGAAAAACTTTTCAGTAGTTTTGCAGTTTTAGCATCTCTGATTTTGCACTGAGCATAACTATTTTTCTTTAAAAAAAAAACAGCTCTATTCATTTAATCTGTATTCTTCAATTTGATTTTGATTTAAACCAATTAGAATTCTGATCTGATCAGTCAGTCATAATTAATTAAAAGCGTTGCATGTAATGTCAATTTCAAGCTTACACTTTATGAACTTGGAAAACTAGAATAAGAACGAAGTTGATTTATTTTCCAAACAGCTTCCCTTGAGGTTTTAGCAGTTCACAGCTCACTTAATTCAAAAACCAGGCCCTCCACAGTGGGTGCATACAATATGTACCGTATCTGCAGTTCAACTTTCCTCTTCTGACTCCCATGCGTCTCTATCCGCTTTCATTAGTCCAAGCAACGATCAAAAGAATGAACTCACACTCGCTGAAATCAGTGAGGATCTGGCCAGGACCCACAATACCCACAATATCCCACTCTCCAAGAATTAGTGTGAATGCCCTGAGGGGCCAATTTATTGGTGAGTGAAATTCATATGAAGATTTTGACAAAAAAAAAAAAAAAAAAGCTGTCTGTTCAGGCAAAACTGCTGCAAACACATACCTTTTAGTGTGTGGTATTAAATAAATAAATAAATAAATAAAAATACTGAGGAAAAATTTGTACTTGATTGATGAATTTAATGACATTTTGAAAAGGCACCTGACTGAGTGGATGGTACTTATTGTGCTGTTTTGTGACCCCTTGATTCCTGTGTAAAAACATGATGCTGACAGCTGCAGTGATGATGCCAGGGTTACATTTTTTTTTTTAAAACAGTGCCCCGCCCCCCCCCCCCCCCCAACACATACAGTTTTGAGTTCAACATTTTCTGAAAGTGGAGGACCTTCTGCTGGCTCCAGCTTGTGAACTCTTCAGCTCCAGTGACGAAATGTGTATTACACTTAGTGGAATTAAGCAGATTATTCATTCGACCTTGTTTTTTTTTTTTTTTTTATGCTCTCTGTTTTCAGACAAGGGCCCGTTTTTATCCTGGGTGGCCTTTGATGTCTGCAAATAAATTGGTTTGCAAAAATCCCTCCAGACTGCTTTGTTGGCGTTTAAATTTCATATGCTCATGAATAGCTTTCTAAAGTGTCTTGGCAGAGTGCACAGACCCTCGTTAGTATGCGAAAAGTGACACCCAGACGGGCATGTCGAGGTATTTGGTCGCGTGTTAATGATGTCACACTCACGTGCATGGCCAGGATGCTGCGGGGGATGAGCTCTCGGTACTGCCTGATGGTAAAGTGCCACGTCTTGATCCTCATCAGATCATCAAAGGCGAACTCCAGTATCAAACGACCCTCCGTACAAACCTGGACAAAGATCACATAGTTAGCGCTGCTTTACATTTCCACTCAGGCTCATATCTCTTTCAGTAATCTTTAACTGGCTGGCAGGCGGCCGTCAGCTGATTTGGACGGAGACAAAAAAGAAATCAGTGTTTATTGGCCAGGCGTGATTTTCATAAAAAACACTGGAAGGGTTTCTTTTCCATTCTGGAATTTGTTCAAGGACTTTGTAGCATGGAGCGAGCTATTATGCTCCCAATATTTACTCTGTTCGCTTTCCTCATTCAGAGCATCTGTCCTTGGGCCTCCCAACCATCCAGCTATTTCTAAAATGTGAAAATAAATGTAATCTGGAGAGGGGTGTGTTTACGCCAGAGACAAAAGAACTTTAGGTCAGAGAGAGTTGCCAATTAGGGAGAGGAAGAGAGAGAGAGAGAGAGAGAGAGAGAGAGAGAGAGAAGGAGGAAGATGGAGAAACAGAGAGGGGAAAAACAACATTTTTTTGCCCCTTTAGCTGAATTCAGCGCTTGCCGGGGCCCTCGCGCTTCTCCCGTATTTCGTTGCTGTGACAACCAGAGCGAGAAAGAGAGAGAGAGAGAGAGAGAGAGAGAGAGAGAGAGAGGGTGAGAGAGGGAGCGAGGGAGAGAGAGAGAGAGAGAGAGAGAGAGAGAGAGGGAAAAATGGAGAGAGACAGAGAAGGGAAAAAAAATCAGCTGATTAGTTGGCATGGCAACGGCAAAGATGTAATCCCACCAGACACACTCTAATCAATGCCCCCAGCGCAGATGGTCTCCTGAGGATCAACAAGAAAGAGGCTAGCGGCCATACTGAACCCCCACCCCCTCATCCCCCACTTCCCACCCACCCGCCCACCTTCCCCTGCCAGTCACGTGCTCCTCTATTAACTCCAATACAGTCAGTTAAAAAAAAAAAAAAAAAAAAAAAGAAGAGGGAGCTTGACTGCTAAAAAAAAAAAAAAAAAAAAAAAAAAAAGAAGAGGGAGCTTGACTGCTAAAAAAAAAAAAAAAAAAAAAAAAAAAAAGCATACAGAGCCGCTGCTGTCTTGACTGAAAATGTGGATAATATAAAATGCTTTCATTCTTTGTTGCAACGGTATGAAACTGTCATAACAGACCGTCAGGAAATATCCCGGTTTCCATACTATACATTGTTACACAGTTATTATTGCTGTCAGTTGTGGTGAGAATGAAAGTAATAAAAACAAAACTGCTTTTACTTACTTATTTATTTATTTATTTTTTAACGTTAAATCTGTTTCAACTGAAAATAAGCAAATGAAATAAGAATGTGCTTCTTGAACAAAATACATTAGGAGTTAAAAGGAGCAGAACATTGGGCTGTAGATGGTACAGATAATTTTAAAATTTTATGTTTTATCTTTAGGGATTTTTTTTTGCCTTTATACTGTTTGATATAACTTCAATGTTTTGTCAGTTCTGAAATGTTCGATTATTTGTCAAGTGTTTGTTTTGTTCTGAGTGAAACCACAAATAACCATCTATTTTCTTCCAGTCAGAACCAGGAAGTAGCTTTATTATGACTTAAAAAACAATAATGATTTGACATTTATTTTGATAATTATTGATATGTCCTGGATGCTGATAAGAGTACTGTCTGTAGAAATAAAAAAATATATTTTTATTCCATGTGGTTGTATTTTTGTTAAATAAATGTGCACAGTATGACATCTGTACAATAAGACCCGTTTTTATACCTTTAAACAACAGGAATAGCATATTTTGTCGTGAAACAGATTCTAGGAAGACTTTCAACTCATTAAAAATACATTATTAATGACGAATGACATGAACTTTTGGACAACAGTAGCTGTTATAAATACTTTAGGTTGTTTTTTTAACCTTCTCACATAATGGCCACGTAGTGTTTTGCAAATTAACACTTCATGCAATGAGTGACACAACTCAGCACTGATAGTTTTACGTGCAAACACATCTGGGTTCTGCGTGCTTCGATAATGGGCTTGTCTGAGCTAGATAAGTATGGATTAAAACTAAAGCAAGGTTTTGAAAGTAATCCGTGCCATGTAATGGACAATGAAAATAGTCCTTATTTTTTTATTTTTTTTTTTATTTATTATAATTTTAACGGCAGCTTGTCCGACAGCTGACCTCCGGCTGAGTCCAAAAGAATTATGGGATTTATGACCAAACTGTGCCTTTAACTTCTGCAAAATGAAAACAATACCTTCTCAAGAACTCAAACTGAGGGTGAAAGCACAGATGTGAGTTTTATGACTTTTGGAGTTTATTGAAAGAAGCCCTAAAACCACAAATATTTATTATTTTGCAAAAGAAAGGACGCAGCATTTATGCATTAGAAATGTTTTTCTGCATATTCCCTTAATTTTCAAATAATCAGTTGACCCTCAGGTTTAGAGACCATTTTGAATATTTATAAGGAATACCGCTAATTAATCCACCAGAAAAACACAAATGCTGTTAAAAGCAAAAAAAGTGTAATATTGTTTTTCTCTTTTCTTCTTTGAAACAAACTACATCATGGTCATTATGTGTGTGGATGAGTTTCATCCCCCCTGGGCTATTGAAACCTATTAAAACTCCAAATACTTAGGCATATATGAGGATGCTAGTAATTCTTTACATCATTCCTGAAGCTGTAGTTTTAGTAGATTTATGGTGTTTACCCAACAGCAGTGAAATAACTTGAATTGTGTTTACTAGCAGACCAGGGTCTTGTGATGCTTTCAGGTGCTGTAGCCTACAGTGAAACAACACTACAGTATTGATTCTTTTTTCCATAGTGCCAACTGTGTGTCTTTAGCATTGCCTCCACAATAGCTCCTGTTTCTCTCCATAAGCGCTCTGCTTTTCTATAACCCATAAGTAAACTGGTAAACCACCTCAATCAGAACCAGAATAACACCCACTTTAATTGCCAAGAGCAATACATGTGCAAGAAATTGTCCGGGTGACATTGCTGCAGAGATACATCAGGCGCAAATTTAACCAAGGCACCCATTACTTAGAGAACCGAGTGGATTCAATCATACAAAGCTATTTATTTCTTCATAGTGAAAGCCAATTGGTTAAAATCTAATATTTGTCTCGCCATTGCTGTAATGTATTTCATTTTTAAAAGCTAAATTGTGTTCCCTTATGAAAAGTAAAAAGAGGGAAAATCCCCCTGAATTAAAAAGTGGTCCATTAAATGGTACAGCCCCTCACAGAGAGTCCCCATTGATTTAAGAGCAGGGTCATAAATCTTCCACACAACAGGGCTGAGATCAGGGGATCTCCAGCTCAAAAGAGCAAGAAAGAATAACAGCGTCCTGCTGCCGAGACACTATTCAATACTATACTGGACATGACAATCAATTAACTACAGAGGAACTGAAGGTCATTAAATCGATTATTATAAGATATACAGCATTATGAGCATATCTAGGGAATATAAACAGGATCAAAGTCAACTAAATGTACCCAAAAAGAGCGCCAAGCCACTGACATGACTTATAAAGCTGTAACTATACACACCCTCTGGATTATTAAGTAGAAAAGACATTTACTTTCTTTGCAGATTGTAGAGATTCTTCTGCTGTAACTGTAAACAGTAGTTCAGTCATGGAAATTGACTTTTCTTTTCATGCCACTTTAGACTCAGACCTAGTCTTGGATAGTCAGACCTATTGCCGTACTTCGTTAGCACTGCGCTAGTGCTGCAGATAGAGCTGGCATCCTTCACTATCATTCTGGAATAGGGGGTAAAAGTTCCCTGGGTTGTTTGGCTAGCTCTGGAGAAGCGCAAGATGCTACGACAGCGCTTTTGCCAAATGGAGATGAAGTAAGAACACTTGCTTTGGTGGAACATGTATGTATTACTGTAGGAAGCCCAGTGTTGTATTAAAATGACTAAATAATAATCCATGAAAGAAGACAATAGAAGCACATATGTACTTTTTACTCCAGGGCATTTGGTATTCTGGCAGCTTTAGTTAATGACTGAAATAATTAGTTGATAAGCTGATTAATCTCTAACTAATTGAATTTAATTTATCCATATATTGGTATTTTGAGTAATTTTTTGTTTCATGTTTCTAGCTTCTTAAATGAGAATGTTTTTTACTATTTTTCACTGAATATACTTAAAACCAAATTATTATTAGTATTTTTTAATAGCCTTTGAAGGTAGATAAAAATGGGGTTACAAACCCTAACCCTGAATGTCCCATTTTATTAAAATGTTATGTTATGTATATTCACTTATTATTGCATCATTTTGTACCTTTTATAATTATGTAGAATCACTTACTCCACTGCATGTGTGAACATTTTCTTTTCCTGCATTTTTACTTCATATTTTTACCTGTCTTAAGCCTTTTATGAAGTTGTATTTTATTTTTTCTAAAAAAATAATACAATCCATGTATGAAATGTGCTATAAAAATAAAGTGTATAATTATTATAATAATAATAATAATAATAATAATAATAATAATAATAATAATAATAATAATAATAATAATAATAATAATAATAATAATAAGTAGTAGTAGTAGTAGTCTTTTTTGCATAGTTTTAACAACAACAAAATCATGTATTTTTTAATAACTTTGGACCGGTAATTGCAATCTTTCATAATTCTCAGAGTTTTTAGAAACCAATCACCTCAATAATTTCCAATTATTAGTTATTATTTGTTGTAGTCCTATAGGCAAACATAGAAAACAATAAAATAAAACTTTTAAATGAATAGAAAAGCAAAAAATATAAGAAAAACAGATGATAAAAATACAATTATTTCTGCTTTTAGCACTTCTTCCACTGTAGCAAAGGTTTCCCAATTATACTTGAGACTTTTATTGCATTTATTTACAATACATACAGTATTTCCTCCACCAGTGTTTAACAAACACTAACAAAATCAATAAAAATCTATTTTTGGAGGAAATATGTTTGACCATGTAAAGCAGGATAGATTTCCAACTTCTTAACAGTAATGTACACCTGTATGAGAACACCATTATGAAAATGATAAATAAGTGAAGAACTCCTGCATAAAATCAATGAAGCGGCCGTTAACGCTCACAGCTTTTCTGACAGACGTTATAAAAACTGCCCAAAAGCAGCATTTAATAAGTTGTAACAACAAATCACAAGAGGGTGCGCATCATCTGACACGACTCAATAATAATAATAAACATGTGTAATATTTTATTTTATAATTTACCGTGGTACAAACATAAGTCAGAAAACATCCACCAGTCAGAAAGTAATGAAAACTTAAGACGAGGATCAGTGCTTGGTCTCGGCCTTGAATCACAACAGTGCTGTTTTATATGGGTAAATAATGTCAAGCGTGTGTATTTACTGATAGGAGAGTTGTGTTAAGCTTCAGTATCGGTAAGTCATGTCAGTAGCATTTTCTATAATTGAGTTAGAAGCTGCCATAACTGCTGCATATCTCATCTTTATCGATTAAATGACCTTCGACTGTCATGTTACGGTCCCGTACTGAATCACGTCTATGGTTCACATGTACTTTCCAATTAGGTTTGACTGGTGGTATTTAAAATGTACAAATGCTAACAGGTAAAACAGATTACTATAGCAAACTAGGCCTGGACGACAAATGAAAATGACATTTAACACTACATAATACATTTAATTATTATTTTGTCTTTACTGCAGTGTTTTTCAACTACATGGAGTCACCTGAAATTTCTAGTACGAATTGGTAAACTAAAATATATGGTGAGTTTTGATGAAGGGTGTCCATATTCAGCCCTTAACGGCCAGTGTCCTACATGTTTTAGATATTTCCCTCTTCCACATGATTCAGTTTAACCATTTAACTCCTGAAAATTTAGCAGTTCCACAATAAAAACAATTAAAATAAGCAACAAAATGAACAAAAATGGCCAAAGTTATCAATAAAATTAACAAAAACAAATAATAAACTGATAAAAATAATTAGTAACATGAAGAAAATAAGACACAAATGGAGCAAAATTAAAGAAAAAATAATAAAATCAAACTAAAATGTAGAAAAATAAACAATGAGCAACAAAACGAACAAAAACTTTGTGTCTTACTTTGTTCGTGTTACTAATTATGTTGTCAGTTGATTCATTTTATTGGTGACTTTGACCATTTTTAGTGGTCCATTTCAGATGCACAAATCAGCTTTGAATTCTGAAATAGATCTGGATTTGACATTTATTGAGTTGTCTGTAATTTAAACATTATGGACTTTTGAGGGATCTGCTCATTTCTATTCAAACATTGTCGGGGAAATCTCTGGCTGACAACACATCCACATTCATTTGTCAGTTCTTTAAATGAAACACGCACAAATATATACTTATTTTCCACAGTATAAGGTGCACTATCAATCAATGGTTTACTTTCTTTTTTTCATATATTGTATAAGATGCACTGGACTGACCTTTAACTCCTGAGACTTTAACAGTTCCAGTCCAAAAAAAAAAAAAAAAAAAAAAAAGCAACAAAATGGACAATAACAGCCAAAAAAGTATAATAAACCAACAAAATAATACACAAATGGCACAAAAGGGAAGAAAAATTATATAATACAATATTAAATGTAGAAATATAAAACAAAATGAGGAACAAAATTAACAAAAACTAATATATATTTCCGAAATAATAACATAAATTAGCTAAAATAAACTAAATTGAAGTATAAATAAATACATATAAATAAAAAAAATAAATACATGCATAATATTGTAATTTGGTTGCAGTAGTTTTAGTTTTGTCTTTTTTCTAAATCAGTTGCTTTTTGACACCAGTTTATTTCCATACATCAGAACCATGACAATAAACACCTGTAAATTTTTCTGAATATCGAAACTAAACCATCCTTTTAGAACGCGTCATCACTGACGCATCAGGGATTTAAGGGTTAAACGAAACAAACCAGTCAGATAAGTCGGTCAGTCAAACGTTATTAAACAAGTTCACAATAAACTCTCACCTTTGTTCAAATGTTAATGAGCGTATTCACAATAACTCCCAACTGTGTTGAGTTGTAACACGTCACTCACTCTTATAACACTAAATCAAATGTCAGTGTATTCATAATAACTGTCAGTTATAACACGTCATATAAAACACAACACACTGACTTTTTCAGTTCAGACCTTATACATGCACTATAATATTATGGTGTAGTATAGTATGTTTTACTCCACTATGTGAACGACAAAATCACTTCCAAGTCACTAAGCACAACCTGAATTAATACATATATAAGGCGCTCTGGATTATAAGGCGCACAGTCATTTTTTTTTTTGGGAAGGTTAAAGGGTTTTATGTGTGCCTTATATTGTAGAAAATACAGTGTGTATATAAAATATAACCACTGAAGGAATTAAATTCACTTGAACTGAGATCACTGTGACACCAACTGGTCTTTTTCTTTTCATTTGCCTCCCACCAGGATGAAACCCCCAACCAGGCACGGGTAACAAGGGCCGTGCCCTGTGAGCTGACACTCACTCAGGAGACAAAGCAAGGCCTGCTGGGTAGTGAATAGATGTGCTGGGATACTGAGGGTGGTAGAGAGAGGAGGGGGTGTTGGAGGAGGTTTGGTCAAATTGGCACCCTATGTCACCTTGTCAACACCTTGCGGCCCTGTAAGCCCCCATACACATTGTCCACTAACACCTGGATAGCACTGCCCACACTCGGCGCCCGGCGGGCTCCACCCCCTCGTTAGTCTGCATCACCTCGACACAGACGGAGGAAAGAGAGACGGTGAATGCAACACATAATCTGACACCTATTTATTCTTCTTCTGTATTTTACCATGACAATACATTACTCACCTTTATCTCCTCATTAGGGCGGTCATGACGATCACTTATTAGCTGACGATTAGATGTCATTAGAATAATGGTGATTTAAATTTATTTTTCTGTTAATTTTATCCAACAAACACAGTATAAGATTAATGGTAACACTTTATAATACCTACACACAATTCACTATGTATTAACCATTTATTACCCATTTATAAATGGTTGTTCATTATGTATTAACCATTTGTTACCTAATGTAAAGCACATATACAAACATTGCACCTGTTGGTTAAAAATAATCTAATTTTACATTTATCTTTGGAAGACACTAGTATATACCTTTACAAGACATTAACAAATAGGTAACAAACGGTTAATTCACAATGAACAACCCATTTATAAATAGGTAACAAATGGTTAATACATAATGAATTGTGTGTAGGTATAATAAAGACATACAGACATACATGTACTGTACATTAAGGTCCCGTCTGCACAGAGACCAGTTTGCGTCAAAATTCAATCAGATTTACATCATCAAGTAAGTGTTTTTTAATAGAAACTATGATGAAACTCAAATGACTGTACAGTACACCCCATAAAACCAGGAAAATAAAATTCTCACTTTATGCAGTAATCTATGCCTGGCTTTTCTATCTGAATCCATAATAATGTTCATTACATCTAGTAAATGTCATGTAAAATTAAGGTTTAGTTGCAACATAGTATAAGAAACTACGCCATGATCAAAAACTAATTAATTTCAGCAAAATAAAAAGTATCTATTTTGAATATCTGGGGTTGACAGAAATGTGTGCTCTTTGGAAAACTGGTCCCAGAGTGAGTGGAAGTTTCCGTACCTATACTGATGAATATCCCTATGTGTTCACACGCACGTCATGACCACATGACTAGAAAAAACTGCAGCCTTACACCTGTAGCATTCATTCTCCTCATACAGTAAGACGGCAACAATGGCAAACAACAAAGTATCAGTGGTGAATGGGTTAATGTTAGAGTGTTAGCAGTGTTGTTATTGTTGTTGTTTGTGTCCAGTGTGTGTGTGTGTGTGTGTGTGTGTGTGTGTGTGTGTGTGTGTAGAAAAAGGGATGTGGGCGCATGTGCACTACTTCTTCTATTGTTCTTGTGTATCCAATGGGACTGGCTTACATCGTGCATAAGGGTGTGGCATGTGAATTGCATCGTTTTCAACAAGCGATTCGCCCCCATGCTGACACAGATTTTTAATGAAACGGTTCAATTTTTACGTAATATCTTTTTGACACGGTTTCAAAACTAAACCCGTATCGAACTCGTCCAGATATAACCTAAGACACGCTCACAGGCACTGAACACTGTTGTTTCAGTTTGTGTTTTAAACCATGTTAAATAATGTAGGCAAATTAGACATGAATGATATAAGAAGACGAAACCTATTACTAAAAATACACAATAATTACTGATAAAAACAGAGGTAAATGCCTCAAGAGAATTCTGATCAGACATGACTTTATTCAGTTTAAATACATGGGATAATGTAAACATAATATTTGTGACATATCCCTTCATCTTTCTTTCTAGTCATTTGTTTTCATTTATGTAATTTAATTTTCCACACTATATAATACAAAGTGAGCTCCACATTTACACATGGACATAATATATCATCTAATCGGGAACATATATGACAACACCTGTCTTGATATGAAGCCACATAGTCTTATATTTTCCATATGGTTATCAGCATGCGCCCATGTTTGGATAGGGTATAATCCATCTTATTACTAATGATGTAATAGGATATCATATCTTGAGCTAAAAATAGTTGAGATCTGGTAACAGAGATATGTTGCTCTTAGCATTCAGTGGAACAAAAAACAATGAACTGGCAAAAGCAGTGGAAAAAGTAAGTGAGAAATTGGTTCTGACTTTAAAACTGTATATTTATTTAGAGTTTACATCTGTCTTGTACTTTACTTCTAACAGTACAAGTCAGGTTCATAAGCATCTCCACCAGCTCCCAGACAATCACTGACTAAAAACAATCATCGTATTTATAGCTATTCTTAGTTTGACTACTTTTGAGCCTCCGATAATTAAATAACTTCATTCAAAAATGGCTAATACAATGTTTTTTGTTAAACCAATTAAAGCTTACAGTCACCACTTCAATCACATGATAATTGCTTTGTTTCAAACCTGTAGTGATGGACAGAAGCAAAACTACATTCATGTCCAAAAAATAAATAAATAAAAAAAATATATATATATATGGTCCTACTGTATGGGGTGGGGGGCAAGTTCACAACTTTTGTAAAAAAATAAATAAATAAAAGTGCTTTCATCAAGTCAATGTTGTTGATATGGAAAAACTTACACTGCTTCATTCATTTTGGGATGGCTCAGAGCAAGAGTATACTTTTTTTTTAATCCATTCATTAAGGTACATCACTGAGTAAATATGTCTAAATTTCTCTATTATCATTGGGTCTAAAATGCTGGGAAAGGCCCAGGTACCAAAATGAACCCACTTTCATGGACAGACCCATATGTGATGCACTGGCTACTGGTCTAGGGTGTACCCTGCCTTCATCATTAGGGAACTGGGATAAGCTCCAGCACCTTCAAACCCGACTAATGGATGGATGGATGAATGAATGAATGTCATAACGTACATAATAAGCAGCTCCTCAGAACTATTATATCTAAGCTTGAAATATTATTTGTAAGTACTTTAAATAAATGCAATTGATGGGCAGTGATATTTCCATTTAGATATGCAATTATTGTCTATTTATCTACCTGGTTTTAATGTAGTTTTAGGACACTTGATGCACTTTTTAAATCAGTACTTTAGTTTTTTAAAATCCACCCACCCACCTATCTATCCATCTATCCATCCATCCATCCATCCATCCATCCATCCATCCATTGTTCTTGTAAACCTTCAGATATAGTATGTAAAATCAAGTGTAATTATGCTCAAACGTTTCTAACAGTGCAGTCTAAAAAACAGTCCTAACCAAATCCACATCAGTTGCCTCAGGTCAAACATATTCAAAGGTTAAAATGTTGCTGCTTTTGTTTCATCCTCTTTTCCAGTCTGAACATACCATCGCTAAATGCTGTTTTTCCTTTTCTATCCTTATTTCGCATCACATTATTTATCTATATGTTGTTTCTATGAAGCCTTTTTCATCAACTCACCCCGTCTTTGCTCCTGTCCCTTAGTACACATCTACCAGCGGGGATGACAACCTGTCATTATTATATTTTCCAACTGCAATAGATTTGTGGACTGCATTTTTGGTGAGCAATGCTGGAGCTTCCACAACAACTCCTGCATATTCAGTGTGCATTTTCCCCCCAAAAGCTTTTCAATAACTTCACTCAAAAAGCTAAGAGTCCTTTGCAGGTAAAGCTTTGGCCTCACTCTGTCCTTTTCAGCCTCAACCTCTCCACTCATCACATCCCTGATGTCGTAAATGCACAGACTGACAAAGTAAGCAGACAGTTTGGGGAAATAACTAGTTACATTTAACAACAAAGAAAGACAAAATAATATGTTACACTTGTTAAAAAAATATATATGTATATATTAAAGACAGTACTTCATACTCCATTATGATTTATTTCGGTTTTACACCTACTCATGTTGTGTTTTCAGGTTGTAGATTATCTACCCCATGATACAGAATTTAGTTTATTACCCCACCCCCTCAAGAGTAGGAAAGGGGTATTGTTAATCTCGCCCAACATTGGTTGGACGGGGGTTTTCTCCAGGTACTCCACTTTCCTCCCACCATCCAAACACAAGCACTGATAGGTTAATTGGTTAATCTAAATTGTCCATAGGAGTGAATATGAGAGTGATTTTGTTTTATTGGAATTTAATAATAATAATAATAATGGATTAGATTTATATAGCGCTTTTCAAGGCACCCAAATCGCTTCACATTAGTGTTTATTTAGCATGTTTTGTATCTTTTTTTTCTCGACATTATTTGTTTCTTAGTGTATTTTTGTGTATCTTGTGGGAAATTTTAATTAAAAAAAGGCAAAACATTTATGCCTTAATGCCGGTTGACAAAACACTCGACACTCGAAGTGTTTTAATTCTGATTAAAATAAAGTAATCATTTTACAGTGTGATATATATATATATATATATATATATATATATATATATATATATATATATATATATATACATATATATAAACATACATATATGTGGTTATCTAACATTTTAGATAACTGAGGGGGATGTCAATCATAAAATAATCTTTCATGCCTTCACTGTGTTGAGAAATGGACTGAACAACAATATTAATACTCTCATAGTCGATATTATACACTATATACATTTTGTCCCTAGCTGTATTTCCAGAAGCTTTAGACCAGTATCATGGACCAATTATCTTAATTGCCTTTAGTTTGGTGGCATTTCCCCCCCAGATTTTAGCAGTGAACCTGAGAGTGATTTCATTATTAGACAGGAATGATGTCCAAAAATAAGACTTATTCAAATGTGGTCATGCCAATAAAGCAAATTCAGATCTAAAATTTAAAAAGGGAAGGAGGGAAAGATGGGTGAAGAAAGAGACAGAACGAGGCAGAGAGAGAGAGAGAGAGAGAGAGAGAGAGAGAGAGAGAGAGAGAAGAGAAAGTGGGAGAGCAAGAGAGCGAGGTGGGAGCTGGGGATGATTTCTCTAGGGATGAAAGATGTGTGTGTATGTGTGTGTGTGTGTGTATGTGTGTGTGTGCGTTGTGGGTGCGGGGGGTGGGGTGGCGGTGGGGTTGAGAAGAACGGGGGTGGGGGTGGGGGGGGTAGCAGAGCGCGAGGGGAGAATGAGCGAGAGAGTGAGCGAGCGAGGCAGGGGGATGAGAGAGGAGGAGGAGGAGAGGAGGGTGAGGGGGGTTTGGGGGGGGGGTGAAAGCGAGGCGAGGCAGAGCTGATTGAGATTCGGGCCTCCAGAGCTGCAGGCTCGCTGCTGCTGCTGCTGCTGCTGCTGCTGCTGCTGCTGCTGCTGCTGGGAGCTCAGGGAGAACACGCTCAGTTATTGGAATTCTTTTTTTTTTCTAATGAATTAATTCTTCTCATCCAATTTAGGTGAAGATGAAAAGAGAGCAGTGCTGCAAGCATCAAATTTAGCGTTTTGTTGACCGGGCCTGGACTGCTCTGCTCTGTTCGGTTAATATTGGACACCTCGTAATAATATATTATGTTTTTTTTTTTTGGTGCTTGTTTTTGGAAAGCTTTGTTTACAAAAACCCAACAACAGCAACATAAAAAGACATTTCCTGTGTGTGTTATTGGGGATTTTTCGTACACATTTACTGATATAAGAACACGATGTACCCCCCCCCCACACACACACACCAAAACCACCCACCCCTCCTCCACCAGACACACCAGACCAACCCCCATCCATATAACAACTACTAAAGGAATTAAAATAATCTCCCAAAACACAGATAAAGTGACACAAGGTCATCAACCGAATGTGCAGCCATTCATATACAGTATGAATGAACAAAAAAATTACATTAAAATATAATAATAATAATAATAATAATAATAATAATTGTAAAATGTTTCCACATGCGTGTTAGTGATAAAGAAAACTCAAGTCTTAAATGCTCGTTGGCTCAAATTTCCAAAATAAGTCTTAAAACAAAGTGTAAAATTCTTTGAATTAACAAGAGAATAGGTTTTAGTCCAAAGGAATAGTGGTCTTAGATCTACTAGATCTACTTCAAAACACTGTCTGCACTTTATGATCCAGAGGAACTAGATCGTTTCCATCAATTTAAATGTGAGACCACTTGCACAACTTGTTAATTTAACAATAATAAGTCTATGTTAAATAACTGTGTTTATGTTGCTCATAAAAACAACTATTCTACAGTCGTATGAACAAATCCAACCTATTCATTGACCTCACTTTTTTAATACAATACAATTTTTTTTAATAGGGCTGTTTTGTTTTGTTTTTTTACCAGTGGAGGAGAAGTAAACACCTGTCAAATCAAAAGTGATATGTTGTTGTTGTTGTTGTTTACTTTCTAATGCTAAATGAGCATGCTGCGCTAAATTTACAAATAAGTCTTTGATGTATGTAACACATTTCTGATGAATTTCTATCAACATGTGACACATTATATGTTCGCTGAGTGTGTTGTGTTTGGTGTAACACGGATACTGACTTTTTAATAATGATTCTGCATTTTGCTGTAGACGACAAATGACAAACATCTGATAGACTTCACTATTTGCATAATAGGGCGGCACGGTGGTGCAGTGGTTAGCACTCGTGCCTCACAGCAAGAAGGACCCTGGTTCGAATCCCACACCAGACCTTTCTGTGTGGAGTTTGCATGTGGAGACCTGCATGTAACACAGCCAAAAGGAAATTATGCACTACGATTTTTTTTTTCTGAAACCCATCCACCCCCCATCTCTCTCTTTCTTTCATCCTCTCCTTCTTTTTCTTTGCATCACAATAATATGACCATTTACACCTTCATTTACAGAGTCAGCTTCAGTCATAAAATTTAATCAATAGCACTGATAATGATAATGAATTAATAATAACAACAAAACAACAATCCAAATTAAACTTCATTCCGAATAAAGTCACTGTTTTTTTTTCAAATGTTAATTCTGAATAAGATAATTCCTGTCACATGTAAACAGTTAATTACACTTTAACATTATTCTTGTCGTTCTGCGCATGCACCTGGTCATGGACGTGATAACGTACATATTTCGTGCTGATGACGTGGGAACATTTTTCAAGATGGCTGTACTGACGGCAAAGTTAAGTATTTGATTGGAGAATTGAAAGAATTAAATATAATGGAAAGAGTGCTCAACAAAACAGCAAGTGGTAGACGCCAAGATGTCACATGGCTGTTCTGACCAATCAGAACCCTCTGTACCTCCAGCTCTTAAAGCCACATTAACTAAAGCAAAATAGACCCGTTTATCATGGAAACGCTTATTCGGAATTAACATGTCCATGTAAACACGAAGGAAATAGCTTTAATTACGAATTAATTTATTCCGAATTAAAAAACACCATGTAAATGTATGGATTGTAAAGCACTTATATTGTTCTATATCTCTGACTAAAATAGTCTCCTCATTTGCAGCCTTGGTCATTTTTGTTCTGCTTCTCAAATGCCTTATTCACAGACATCTGTTTTGATTTTATGAAGACGATACTACTGCTAAGCATGCTTCTGATCATGTTGTATTATTTAGACGTACAATAACCTCAGGGATATACAGTAGAGACATGTGAAGTCATTTGTGGGCCAAAAACAACCAAAACATTCACTTATCATTTGCCAAATGTAGTATTTTTTTTTTGCATAACAACTGGGGCTGTCAAAATTAACACATTAATGCGGATTAATCCATCATCATGATTAATCTGATGAGAATTTTTTTTTAAAATTCTAACATACAGTATGTCACATTAAACTACTTAATGAAACCTACTGCCTACCTGTAAATTATTTAGTTTAAACACAAACTATTAAAGATTAAATGTGTCCCCACTTCATCTGGCCCTTGTCCAGTTGAACTTTGCTGTACCATTCTATTATATGTTGTCTCAGAATACATATTTTGCCAAAATGTGATAGTGAAGACATCTGTAAGATATAAGAAAGAAACTAGAAAAACCATGATGAGAAAGTTTTAGAATTAGACTAACCTTTATCAACATATTGCAGACATATTGAATGTATGCAGACACTGTTGAATGACTTGATTCTGAATTAGTTTGGGCTGGTTTATTTTAATTATTTGGTTTATTTTGTTTATGGTTAAGGGACTGGAGTGAAAGTTTAGAACTTGAGGTTTTTGAAGTTATTGATGAGAATGGGGGTGGGATTAAATAAGTGTTTCTTCTTCCCACTCCTTTTCGGGTGTAAATATTATTATATCTTTTCTTATGTTTGTGTATATTGTGTGAATTGCTCGAAATAAATCAAATTGAATCAAATCAAATTTTAGTTTAAATTAAAAAAAAAAACTGAAGTAACATACACAGTAATAGAAATGAGTGGACGAGAGGAAATGACACTTTCAAATAAAGTCATTTGTTTGGTTATAAAATTGTAAATAAACTCATGAGACACAAAAAAAAGGACTAAATCCAGTTTAGTCTGGTGTCTCAAAATAACCTTCCTCAATGAATAAAATGAAGATGAGAATTAACACTGAACATTTGAACAGACAAAAATCTGCAAATGCAGTGAAACACAGTCATCTTCACATGTGGGCGCTCTCCCTTTTTTCAAAAATATTCTAACAATTATATTCACTTAATAGTAAAAACATTCTACTATTGAGAAGAATTACTCTTCATACCAATAATTCTCAAAATATGTATTTCGGTAACTTGTAAAATAACACCAACATACTGGCAATTTTAATAAATTCCTTTTTTAAAAAAAAAAAATAAAATAAAATAACATTTTACCTCTAAATATTAGACCAAATTACTTACTGGAATAATGTTTTTTGGTTTGTTTCTTTTGCTGTAATCTTTTTTTTTATTCACTTTTTAGTCTCAGAGCCTTTGGCAGGTCATCAAAAAGTTAATTTCAGACCGTGCACACTACACACACACACACACACACACACACACACACACACACACACACACACACACACACACACACACACACACACGCAAGAGTGAGTGCATACTGTCAAACCCTGAAAACAAGAGGGCGTATAGCTGTTTAATGTCAGAACAATCCGGTCCGGTGCTGTAGCTCAGGGTTCATGGTACAGGGAACATGGAATCCCTTTAGCTGGGCTGCTCTGTGCTGACAGGGTATCTGCCCTCACATTCATTTAGACAGTCAGCAGAAGAACACTAAGAGTCAGCTAGCCATCTGGATCAGACTGTGGTGAAGCAGATATTCACTCCGCCACAGAGGGATTCTCTCCCTGAAGACAAAAGAAGATGAGCTCAGCTTTACTTCTTTCAGAAGACCTCGGTGTCAGGTCTGGATTATCTCACCTGCGCAATTTGTATTTCCGCTGCCTTTCCTGCTTTTTTTCCTGTGTCACTTATACTGCAAACTAAACCATACCCTTCAAACACCTTATCCATGTCCCCCGGCATTGCCTTTAGAGTACCTAAGGGCTTAACAGTATGACTGTATCTTTAACATGAGAAATGCCACTGGATGTTGGGGTTCAGTAAAAGGTTAAAAAACCACTTAGTGAAGAGGGCAAATCTAAAAATGTTAGACATTTTCCTGCAAATTCCCTAACATTCAAACACAGGTTAGTGCATACTGCATGTTTGTCTTGGAAATGTATGCAAAATATCATTTGAGCTTATGTTAATGCAGGAATTATACATAAATGTCAGTGTTGATCCTTTTTTATTTAATGACAACTTAACCCTTTAACCCCTGATGCGTCAGCAATGATGTGTTGTGAAAGGATGGTTTAGTTTCAATACTCAGAAAATACATGTACAGTTTTTTTTTACTGTGATTTTACTGAGTTTTGTTCATGGATCTGATATATGAAAATAAACAGGTCTCAAAAAGCAACTGACTAACTGAACCAAATTACAATATTATTCATTAATTTACACTTCATTTTAGTTTAAGTTATTATTTTGTAAATATTTATTAGTTTTTGTAAATTTTGTGCCTTATTTTGTTTTATATTTCTACATTTAATATTGTATTTTATCATTCTGCTTCACTTTTGTGTCTTATTTTGTTCATGTCACTTATTATTTTGTTGGTTTATTATACATTTTCAGCTGTTAATGCCCATTTTGTTACTTATTTTATTAATTTTTGACAGAAACTGTTAGTCTCAGAAGTTAAAGGGTTATGATTTAATATTGTACATAATGTACCATCTTTTAATTAATTTCAGTAATTTTGCAGATTAACCCTCTCATGAGTGACATCCACATTTGTGGACACAAGGTTTAAACTCACTTTCCAAAGGATAATAAAGGCAATATTCTCCAAACCACATGGGGGCAGTCTCTGCTGACTCTAAGCAATACAATGGAAAAAAAAGGATAATCTTAGTTTTTCAATTTGAATTGCTCAGTGATCTCATAAATTTAACCTTGTAAAACCCAGTTATGGGGTTTACTGTCCACATTTGAGGACAAGAGTTTCCTATCTTAAAAAAAAGTTCACCACAAATTAAATTCCACAAAAGGTTGCATCATGATGTTTCCAACACAAGCAATTATTTAATTAAAAATGCCAAAACCTGTACTTTCCAGGGTCTCAAGGGGTAAAATACCACATATATATATATATATATATATATATATATATATATATATATATATATATATATATATATATATATATATATATATATATATATATATATATATATATATATATATATATATATATATATATATATACACATTATTATTTTTTTTCTCTTTAATTCAAAATGCATTTTAACTTTCGCCTAATTTAAATTAAATCAATCTAAAGAAGATCTAAATACTTTTCTCATAATTCATACACAAAAGGGTTAAAGGTTGACCGGTGTTACTGTGCATAAAAGACAATCAATGAAGCAACACTTATATAAAGAAATGAAATGTTAAGAAAGTAAGATGTTAATTCTTTATTTGACAGTGAGGCCACCAGGCGATACAGGGACAAAAGGAAAAGAGAGAGAAAAGAGAATCAAAGGGTGAAAATGGATTTGATCTTTAACCAGTTAAACACGTCGCCTGGTCCATTATCATACCTTGTGATCAATTATTCATGGTGGGACAGCTCTGGGGTCAGGAGTTACCTTTGTAAACATTGGTTTCCCGTGTTGGGTGACCATGGTGCACTGATCACAGTCCAGGGTAATACAGGAGTTGTGGAAGGACTCCTTGGAGTGTTTGAGGATGTAGTGGAGCTCGGTGACCCCTCCCTCGAACACTGTGCTGAAATAGCGGGGGATCAACGTCCGTCCAATTGCTGCAAGGAGACACAAAAGAAGCAACAATTATATGATGGTGGAGTAATGAAAAATACAAGCAAATGTGACATTAAATACTGCCACTGGAGTCACAGGTGTCAGATTCATGTTAATTCAGGGGCCACATACAACCCTGGATAATGGATAATGATAAGCAGTATTTCAAACATAACCAGCAATAAAATATAAAAGTGAACAAAAAGCAAAAAGAAATTCAAAAATTTTAACTGAACATTCCAAAAATATAGAACGCAATAAGTTCTCCAACAAAAAAAAGGGACAAAAATTTCACACAATATACAACTATTTTATTGTGAATCTTTTATGACACTTTGATGCAATGTGATCTCAAGTGAGCCATACCAGAAAAATAATAATATAACCGCTTATAATGACAACTCCAATAGAAAGTTACAAAATAAAAAGTCAAAATAAATTAGTAACAGTATGGTGTTAACTGCTCTGAGGAGCCAAACAAACATTTACAGTTGTTATTCTATTATACAGTATTCATATAATAGATAAAAAATAAATATGTTTATTGTTTTTATTCAACATTTATTTATTAAGTATTATGACGTCCGTGACTTTTTTTTTATTTTCTGAGTATTATGCTATCTATGATTATTGTTATCTGTGACTATTGTTGCTGTTGTCTGTTTTGTGTCTTTTTATGCCACTAACAAAGACAAATTTCCATTTTATGTACATTTTAATGGACAATAAAGCAATAAAGTCTACTTTTACAAACCATCTTTTTGCAAAAAATGTGAATAATCTAAAAAAAAAAACAAAAAAAAAAAAACAAAAACTGATATTTCTAGAGAAAACTGTCAATTAATCAATCAAATAATTAGATTTAATTTACATAACACTAAATCACAACCAAAGTTATCTAATGACACTTTATATATAGACCTGGTCAAAACTAGACTCTAAAATTATGTGTCAGATGATCATTTCTACGCATTTTCACATCAGGCACAAAAAATTGAGTAACAGGCCTTATACTGTGGAGTTTTGGAGTTTGGAACTTAAATGAGTTTGACACCCTGGACTGTTAATATCCTCAGAGTAATTTTTACACTTTAAAAATTAATCCCACAGGCTGGATTGGAACCTTTGGTGGACCGGTTTTGACCTACACATTTGACATCCCTGCACTACATCATTTTAGAACTAAATCCATTGAATATTAGCTGGGCATCACTTGACACATGATGATACTTTTGCTGATAATACGTAAGTTTAAGTAATATGAAACTGCATGAAATTTAGACGACATCAAAATAAGATTAGATTTGATATGTTCAAAACAGATTCTCTGAAACTGTGATGCACAATTATGAACAAGAACCAGATGCAAAGAATTAAATGACTTAAGTGAAACACTCAGTTATGAAACTTGTACACAGGAGGCTTGTTTTAAAAGTTAAAACATGAAGTGTCAGAGGATGGCACATCCCTCAGGCCCCCCAAAAATGTAAAAGTGGTACTTGTTACTGATGTTAGCTTGGTTCCGTTGACTTTGCCTGTTGACAGCAGATGAGTCAAGTAGCTCCTGCAGTAGTTTACTGGGGAATTACTAAATGGTTTCCCAGTTCTAGTCTGGAAACACAATGGCAGTGTTTCCAGTTGTTGCAAATTATCACCGTGTGAAAAACAAACATAGCCCGACCTACAGATAACTATCTTGAATCATATACTCTTTGTGACGGATCAGTCGGAGGAGGAGTGTAATCTTTGCGATTCGGGCAACAAAAAGGTCAACTTATTACGGTAGTTTGAAATAACTCATCATTTTTAAAAGTTAAATAGATATTCGCCAAATATTGACAGTCAGCTAACGTTACGGAGCATAACAGCTTAACTTAATTGTGCGCGGTGCCAACTAAGCTAATTTATAATATAGCATTAAGCTAATATCTGCACGAGCTAATACTAACTCCAGATGAGTTTATAGAAGTATTTCTGGAAAAAAAAAAAAAACATTGACGTGGATGAGCCTAGACAGGTATCATTAACCTTTTACTAAGTTGTAGATTGTCATAAGTTATGTTCACGTTTGTAATTAAACGCGAGTGTAAATAATCTAACGTTAATGTTTTATGTAATCATATAAACAAGTTAGTCAGGGAGGAGCGATGGAAGAAGAGGTGAAAGGTCAAACACAGACTGTCAGACTAGGACCCTAAATGGATGGGGAAAAAAATCAGCAGATTTAATTCACCATACAGACTTTTTTCTCTTACTACTTTGCATAATATAGCTACATGACAATATTTATTTTAAATACAATTAATTGAATGTTACTCTGTCCCTATAGGAATGTTCTGGATACTGCTCACTATCAATGGGCCAGGCCTGGCACAATTTGACCAAAGAGCCTTAGATCTTTTCTACAAAAACCCTAGAAAGATCCAGTGCAAACTTTACCGCCGAGATATTTATTTACATTTGTATTATTATTATAATTTAGTTTAAATTATTTTTTGTTTGTTTTTATTATACCAGTTAGTTGTTAAAAGTCTAATAAATATATAATAACTTCTAGAAATAAAGTGTCATTTGTTTATGCTGCCACGACTCTCCGGCATGCATGCCCGCGCTGCAGAAAAAAATCCTAGAGGAAACACTGAATGGTGACAAACAGCAGGACAGACAATAGGCATGTTTCCATGATCGCAACTTCCGGGCCATTTTACAGGAACTTCACAGTATGCGTGCGTTTGCAATGACCGGGCGGTTCCGACAAGGGGTGCCTTCTGGAACTTTTACATGAACCAATGGAGTAGGTACTCAAGAGTGGCCCAGTAGAGTCGCTGGGCAGAAGTTGTGCAGATTGGTTGTCGCAAATTACATCATCAGAGCTGGATGAAGTATACTACACGATGAAGAAGAATAAATTCTCCCTTTTTCTTTCATCTCTGTGGAATTCTTCTTCTTCTTTTTCGAGAGCAGCTCTTCTGTCAATCTCTGATATCATTACTGTGTAAAGTAACCGCGCAAATGCAACAAACATTCTAACTTCATTCGTGTCCATGTCTAGTCTTGTGGTGATTTCCTCCTCTGCTGTTGCTATATTTGCGACGTTACTATAGCAACTGACGTGATAGGATGACATCATCGCAAGGTTCTTACAGGGTCAAAAGTGTATGGAGACAACGCCTGAGAGGACCAGGCTAACTCATGGACCGGCCAAAAATGTCCCGAAATTTGTGATTGTGGCAACAGGCAAAAATAATAAAAGCTTTTTCAGTTATCTTTAGAACATGATTACAGACATTGACATGGTGAACACTGTATCCCCATGAGGAGAATTAGTCTGAGAAGACTGGTGCTGAACATCGGACAGGAACAGATTAACGTTTGCAAAATGTCTTGCCAAGTATTCGCTGAAGATCAATTACTGTGGATGAACATGTAAATTATCAGTGTAGTGAATATCTAACCTACAATTAACCACAAATGTTTAATATGTAATCAAAACTATATTAATGAGCAGAAAATGCTTCTCTTGAGACATGCAGATTGTGCAACATGACCAGAAGAAGTCATGTGATGCGCAGCTGGAAGAGAATACTAGAGCCTCTGAATTATAATGACTTTTTTTGTGGAGAAGTAACCAATAACAACTTAACAACTGCTACTAGAAAATGAAAAAGCATTTCCTTGGATTCAAAAATAATATATTTTCCCAAGTACAGGTCGATATACCCCCCCCCCCCAAAAAAAGAAGTCATCATGAATGTCTACAAAATTACTTTTGTGTAGCAGATATTGGTATATAGTTGTCAAAAACACTTATTTAAACAGAAATATTCTATAAAAAAAACTGTCTATCATATATAGATTTATATCATAAAAACAGCAGTGTTGCAGGAATGAGGAAACATAAAACTTTTGGATTTATCTTAGGTTTGAGAATCATTAAATCGCCCTGGGTTCGACTCCCACCAGGGGCTTTTCTGTGTGGACTTTACATGTTCTCCCCATGTTTGTGTGGGTTCTCTACAGGTACTCCAGCTTCCTCCCACCATCTGAAGACATGAACTAATAAGTTAATTTGTCAATCTAAAAACTGCCCTCAGGTGAAAATGTGAGAACGTTTTAATAACTGTATAGTTCAGTACTTTGCACTGCTGATCATCAGTTAGAAAAGTATAACATCTAATAATAAGAACAACTACTGTAGCACCAAGTTTTGAGAAGTTTGTCGAGGCTGGATAAAAAAAAAAAAAAAAAAAAAGAACCAGAATCCACAATAGTCTTCTAAAACTGTCTAAATATGTTATTAGGTACTCCAGCCCAGAGGAGGTCAAAGTACTTAAGTAAAAGTACTGTACAGCTACTTGTGTGAAAAAATACTCTGGTAAAAGTATAAATACTGATTCAACTCCTTTACTTAAGTAAAAGTAAAAAAATACAACTTCTCAATTGTAATAAAGTAAAAAAGATTTTTTTTAACCAGGAAAAAAAGAAAAAATTAAATGTAAAAAATCAATAATAATAAAGCCTTTAAAAGTCAGTTATTGTGTAGAAAATGTGTTTTATTGGGTCATGGTACTCAGTTTTGTGGGTATGAACATGAACTTTAGAGACAATTTAAAATTCCTAAATAGGAGGTTAAAAAAACAAACAAACATAATTAGGAGATTAAAAAAAATTTTAAATCGTGAGACAAAAAGTCAAAATTATGTGATACTGTAAAAAGTCAAAATTATGATGATAGTAATTCTCAATTTCTCATGTAATGATTTAAGACTTATTTTTCATACTGTCTGTTTTAAAACATTTGTCTAGTTTTAAAAAGTAATGAGTCTATTCTGAGAATGTAAAGAGTATAAAGTACAGATAATTATACAAAAATGTAGGGAGTAAAAGTAAAAAGTGGTCAGAAAAACAAATACTCAAGTAAAGTACAGATACCTAAAAATGTACTTAAGTACAGTAAAGGAAGTACTTCTACTTAGTTACTTCCACCTCTGCTCCAGCCTCCTCCCATTATCCAGAATTGATCAATCTAAAAATCACCCACAGGTGTAAAAGTGAATACCGTCAGTATTCACTTTTACATTTGCACTTTTTATCTCATAATTTTGACTTTTTATCTCATAATTTTGACTTTTTATGTCATGATTTAGACTTTTTATCTAATAATTTAGACTTTTTATCTAACAATTTTCATTTTTTATCTTATAATTTTCACTTTTTAATCTCATAATTTTCACTTTTTATCTAATAATTTTGACTTCACTTAAGGCACAGTATAATCCAGTGCACCTTATATATAAAGAATCTAAATAATAAACCATTCATTGACAGTGCGCCTTATAGTGACTAAGTATTGTCATCAACGAACCTTTATCCTGTGACAAAAACGAGACCAAACTAGACGTAAATGTGGGTCTTGTGACTATAATTAAATATATAATACAGTTATAGATAAAAAACAGACAAAATGTGGCTTAAGAAATAAAAAAAAACATTCCTAAAATGTCTCTTAGTTTTTGTTGATTTTAATTATTTTAGCCATGTTCTTATTTATTTATTTTTATTTATTTATTGTTGCTCTCTCTCATGAGGAAGTCATCAAATTGTGTCCCCACCAACGTCAACATCATGATTACTCCTATGCTTACGATGAACTGGTGACTCGTCCAGGGTGTACCCCACCTTCTCCCATAGGTACAGTAGCTGGGAAAGGCTCCAACACCCTCCGACCCCACCCCCACCCCTCGCTACCCTAGTGAGGATAAAGTGGGTTCAGAAAATGAATGAACGAGTCATTACATCTCTCGAATGTATTCATGTTCCTTCACATTCTCCACTTCTCTACCTTCATTATCAGAGTATGGCCACTGTATTGGCACTCAACAATAAGAGTAGAACAACAAACCCACACAGTATTTTACTTGTGCCTTGTTTTAATAAGAGAACTGTGAATGAAAGCACAGCTAAATATAGACTTATTGAGCAGCAGCCTTTCTGCTGATCGTTGTTTAATTTATAAATCAAGATTCTCAATGCAACAGGCACTTTACAGATTTACAGATACTATTGGATTGTCCTGCAGCTTATCGACGCAGAACAGGAGCCTTAAGCAAGGAAGAAATACCAAAACTCTTAATTCTTAGATTACATCACATTTTTCCTCTAAACCAGTGTTAACTAAATTTTCCAGCACAGGCAAATATATTTAATTCTTTCTGAAAAAAAAAACAAACAAAAAATAACTCTTGAAACAACTGATAATATCATAAATTTGGGTCACTCCATCCAAGATATGACTCTTCATACACTCACGCAGTACATTTACATGCACTTACAAATTCGAATTATTGTTTTACTCCAATTAAGGACTTAACTGCACTTTCCCAGAAGTCCAAGTTTACATCTCAGCAAGAGAAATTTGAATTATTATTCCACTCCAAGACACTAGGTGGTGCCACACACCCTTTTGCATTAGCATGTTTCCAGTTGGTGTCGTACATGAAAAGAACAATAACTAAACAAAAGCGCCAGATGTGAAGCCGACGTAGTAGAAGAAGGAAAACAACACCCAGACAATAGATATGGATGACAATTATGCAGCAGCTCAGTCTATTTCATTCATACTGTTCACTATGATTTATTACACTATCATACATGTTGTTCCTGAAGGGGGCGTGTCCAGGCTAGTCGTAATGAAGCACAGTTTGGGTGGTGCTTAGATGCACAGAAACATTCAATTACAATCACATTATCTGACTTATCTACTCCAACTCCTCAAACTCCAGTTCGATTCAATTATACTCTGATTAACTCTTTGTTGTTCAGCTCAACCGTTTGGTAGAGGTAACTTTGAACCCTGATATCTAATCTAAATTTATGTCCTTTGACACCAAACTTCTTGGACAGTCCCCCTTTTCTAAGAAGCATGTAATGCACAAAAACACCACTGGGTGGCACTGGCAATGATATATTCAGCTCATGCTATTATACCACCAAGGAAGAAGATCGTAACCATGACTACACCTCTGGTATGATCTTTTCTTTTGGACACAAAATTGCAGGCAAATTAAAAAAAAAAAATTCATGTTATTATATTTTACAGAGTCTATTTTACCTAAACTCTGGTATTCATGTATTTTTTTTTTTGATAACTCAACCAAACTGTAGAGATGATAGTAAAGGGTCATGAAATGCTAATGCTAATCACTAACGATACAAACACAAAGAGTTAATACATCTAATTTGAACCAAGTCACAAATTATTGGTAAGATTGGCGAAGGAGTAATGTTTAAGTTTTAATACTTTAGTTAAATTTAGGGTCAGTTAAAAACAAAGAAAAAAAAATCTATGTTTTATGTTATAATAATCCCCATGAGGTGGAAAAAGCCAAAAAAAAAATGTTGTTATTGTGATTTTTGTAGTTTGACCAACAAAGGGTTAAGGTGTTTACATGGCTTTAAAATTTTTGATTTTAAATCGGACTAAGGCAATAATTCACATTTCTCTAAGTGCACGTAAACCTACTGACTTTTGAATATCCTTCAAATGAGTCAACGTTCACAGAAAAGAAAGAGAAGAAAACTATTCTCACTTATTTTCAGAGTAATATGATTCCATGACTGAGTTTAGCATTAAACTGAATTATTAAGACGGACAAGTTCTGCAGTGCAAACTTTCTGGAGAAGCCTAAAGAGACGATGAACAGGCTGCATGATGAAAATGGGAGGAGGAGTCAGGGAGGGAGAAAGTGTCTTCAGTGTTTTATAGCCCTCAGGCTTCGTCTGGTTTCTATCTCCTCTGTGTTAGCTGGCTTCAAGGAGAAGAATGGATGATACAGGGAGAGAGGCTTACATTTCCCATTACATTATGGATGCACTGTGATGGCATGCAAGATACAGACTCCTTCATACGCACTACATTTTATATTATCCTCATTTTATGAATTTTCCTTGGCGCCTAATTAAGGATTGTGAAAAATGTACAGTTTGTGATGTTTATTGGGCGTTAGTTAGCTAAATAATAAGTACAATACATTTCACATAAATGTCCTCATCCAAATTTTTTTTTTATAACCAGCTATAAAGAAAAAAAAAAAGAATACTCCACATCACCGAGACTTCAGCTTCACAGCTTACTGCCTCCTTTGTCTTGAAGCTTCTCTACCTGTGCAACATCAGTGAAAAGCCCACTTCAGCTTTCTCACTAAGAACTTGAAATCCCGCTACACTGCTTGTATCCACCAGACTAGAAAGCAGAAAGTCTGGCTCTTTCTATATTAATGGGCCTTCTATTATTGTTGAATGCCACTTGAGATGCTTTAAGTAAACAGCTTTGCCATTAAAGTTCACGTAAGACACTAATAAATATGTGCTCTGACACCTCAGCCAAGAAAACAACAAATACATGGGAAAAAAAATCTGAAAAATAAGCAGTATTTTCACCTCTGAAAGACTAAGGTCATGTAAGACGAAGATGCTAAAAATGTGCACATTGCTAGGAAAGGTACAGAGAATACCACTATGACCCCCCAAAACATATGTTACCTTTATATTTTAGATATTTACATGGTTTACGTTAAAAAGTTGTAATAGAATTGGACTACAGTGGATTATTACACAGGCTGGATAAATGATAAAAATAGCAAAACATGGCAGCTACGTGCTAATGTAGATCCGACACTTTCGAAGCTGTTTTTCACAATAAAAGCTTCACACAAAAACGTCATCCCTCAACGTAATACTATAAGATAATGCAATATAACAAGTCATACAGTGAATTAAATCACACTCAGTCATATGTATGTTAAATATTGAGCTTTTTTAAAAATGGAATTATGCATTTTAAAACATAACCCTGTGGTCTACGTGGACAGTAAATACTCTACTTGGGTCTGAATTCTTTTAGAATTCAACCCCACAGGTCCGTCTTCAACCCTATTTCTGAGTAATGACACCAGAAAGGTAATTTCGAGCACTGGTCCTTGAAATGCAAATGAGCCACTTCACACTTCACCCCCCCCAGGCTGTTGACCATGAACTCTGTCCCGTTCAGCCACTTGTGTTTGTTAATTCAACCAACAACTGAATATTTTAGGTAATAAGCTTGAAATTTGGACATATTTTCAGTTTTACTCCCATCACTACTGTTGACAAATGATTATGTCATACTCGAAGAAGTGTTCATCAGAAGTCTTGATGTTATATGCGTTATAAATTAAACAGGAATTCAAATGGGTTGTAGAAATCCACCTGATTTTTTTTTTTTCAAGAATTAATATACTGTAAATATAGCTTTGCAGAACCTGGAAAAGTCAAACTATTAGGGTCCAAGTACATAAATAAATTAACAAAAGACTAATAAAAGTGGATTTGGCCAAATAAGTAAGTAAAAAAAAAAAAGTTGCATTTAACATTAATGTCATGAATGCGGTATGACTCAAACACAATACTATAAATTAAATGTTACAGTGAGTGAACAGATTCCCTCTGAATTCACAAATTTTCTAGTGGAATATTTACTAATCCATTGTATACATGTACCCAGATTACTGAGGACCCCTCACATCCACTTCACAGTAACTTTATGCTGCTCCCATATAGGTAGGCGTTATAAGGTGCCCCAGGCCCACAAAAACACATACAAAAAAGCATTTGTTCCAAAAGCAGTTGCCATTTTAAATAGCTGATAATAAGGGCCCTGTTGTCTGTCTGTCCGTCCATCCATCCGTCCATCCATCTATCTAAACCACCATTTATGTGGAATAACACACCATCATATATATTAAAAACATGAACTAACCAACACTAATGTCATTTGTTATCTGATTAAAATATGTAAGATTTAGAACATTTAATGTCTGAAGCGGATACTTTAAAAAAAAAACCAACAAAAAAAAATAACAAAAAACTGTCGAGCAGAGTCATTATAAGAGGTATTTACGTGGAATATAGACCTTTTCCCTCAGACACAGCTTTAATATGTAGATGAGGCGTTCTGCACAGCACCAACACAGAACAGCTGCGTCAAACAGCTTTCACTCGGGACAAAAATTGCAGCCTCTTTAGGTAACTGCAGATCTCAATATTGCAGTGTGTGTTACTTGTTGAGCAGCTGTGCAAGCCCAATCTGCACAGAGCCATACCTACTCCAACATCACATCCTAGCAACACCATCCTTCTTAAAGAGCCTTTTCCAGCCTTTACTTTCCAAGCTATAGGGTTTATGCTGAACACAGGCGCTTATTTTCAAAGTAGTGCGCACACACAACTAAACCCTCACTGGAAATACAACTAAACATCCACTTCCACCAGAGCTTGACTTGCTCAAGGGCACCTCAAGTAGTAGTTACTGGAGGGGAAATTACCACTCATTCACGGACACAGACTGGGAAGTGAACCGGCAGCTATTCAGCAGGTCATTATTATTTAAGGGTCACTCCATAATTTCTCATGGGACTATAAGAGACCTTGGCACAAACTAATACGTGCATATGTGCAGTGAAGTTCACTGAAGTGGGAATGAAGTGAAAGCACATGTTACTGATGCAGCCAGTGGTCGTTTTCAGTAAAACACATGTACAGTTACGGAAAAAATTATTAGACCATCAAAAGTCATCAAAAACAATGATTATGAAATAAAATACAATCTTGAAAATTATATATATTTTTACCAATTGGTTAATAAAATACTGTTTTATTTATTTTTTTAAGAACACTAGGACATGATGATAGCAAGGCTGGGTAAACAGCATTGATCAGGGATTTTCACATCTATCCTTATCGCCTGAAGTTGAAATCAATAGCAGTTGGTAATACAGTCACAACAAAAAATATTAGACCATCAAAAGTAATAAAAAAAAAACAACGGTTATGCCAGTGGTTCACAAAGTGGGGTTCGCGACCCCTGTGGGGGTTGCAGGGGGGGGGGGGGGGGGGGGGTTCCAAGGGACTGTTTACATAACACTGAAAACAACAGGCACTGGTATGTTTTGAATGTTTTATTATGATGCTCTTTTGTGGATAATGTTCTACTGTGAATAAAAAAAAACAACTTTAATATATGTCTGATTATTATTATTATTATTATGGTTATTGTGTGAGTACACTACACACTGCTTAATTGGGGGTGGGTGGGGTGGTGTCAATGTCAGGGTGTCTTGAAAATATTCTGAACTCCAAAGGGGGGTCCCCAGTCCAAAAGTTTTGGAACCACTAGATTTTGCAATCAAGTACTAACTCCTGTGTGTATAATGTGACTAAAACAGACGTAAAAGCCTAAAAGCACCATTTTTGTCAGGACAATGATGATGTAAGAACTGAAGTGATTTTGGTTATTATCAAGAAAACATGGAAAATTGATAAAAATCAGCTCTGAAATTACACTCGTATTTTTGTTATCATCATATTTCTCCAAACAAATGTACCTTTAGTTGTGTCAGGCGTTAAAATGAACAAGAAATTTAAGAAAAAAAAAGAAAGAGTGGTTGAATATTTTTTTCCACAATTGTATAATCACTTGCCGTCACGTAACTTCACATCTATTTATTCAAACACAGTATCACAAATGCATATCTAAAAGATGTCCGAAGTATCCCTGCAGGCAGCTTCACTTTAAAACACTTTAAATCGCTTTGCTCACAGTTCCCACTCAGGACAAAACAAGATGATATATATCATGCCACTGTGAAAAATCTATCATTTCATACTATGAACTATGGTCTATTTCTTTATAGAAAAAAAATGATACTTTCCTTGTTGTCAACAAAACAAGGATATAAGCACGAAATCAGCATCAAGGCACTGAATGAGGCACAAAACAGGGTTATTCTGAACCCTTAACCTTTACATTTTATACATTTTCTTTCTTATTGCATGTTAAAATGGAATTCTGCAACATGGGATAATATATATATATATATATATATATATATATATAAAACAACGTAATATGGGAAAACATATAATATAACCTGCACTTCATAACTAGAGAAATAAGCATGAACAACATCTGCTTTTGTGTTTTTTTTCGCCCAGTTGCGTTGATAAATGTATGTCCATTTTGGCTCAATCTCACAATCTCAACCCAGATGACATTACAGTTGAATTTTCAGAAAATGTTAAATATTATGTATCATTATCTGCATATTAAATAACTTGTATTGCAGTGTGAAATCTCCATCATATTATAAAACCCTAGAACATCACCTCAAACATCATGATTATACTTCCTTCCCGCCTTCCTTCTTTAATATAATCGAGGTTTTCTTAAACTGACATCACAGCTTATAGCGCAAGGCTGCCCTTCTTTCTGCGATAGCCTCCAAATGAGATCCCATATAGCCACAAATTAAATCTGTTAAAAAAAAAAAAGTGACAATGTTTACACCAATTCCTTTTGCAAAACTGAATTAAACATACATTAGTCAAAATTATCAAATAGAAAATAAAAGAGAACAAAATGCCACATTAAAGTTAAACAGAATATCAGAGACACAAACGACTATTGATTTTTTTTTTCTTAAATTAGTGCTATTAAAGGCTGTTTAATGGACACTTTCTTTAAAAAAAAAAAAGCAGCATAAAACACTGGGGATCCACACTGTTTATCTTTGTTTGCTTTTCAGTGCTGTTGGTTCAACTGGGAATCAACTCTCTAATCCTGACAAGTGTGAGTGACCTGGTCTACCCACTGAGCTATGCAGGACTGTTAAATAACAGCAAAAAACAAAACAATCATAAAATCCTGACTTTAGGATTATAAAGGCGAGCATGTTGGGATTTCCTTTAGCCTCTCGTTCCTCGCCTAGTGGAACAAGTTTCTCTGTTCCTCTGCATTTTCCCGCCCGTCAAATCTCCATCATTAGAACAGTGCAGGAAAAAAAAAAAAAAAACGGGACAGCCACATTATCCAGCAGCACATGGCCTCTGATTTCAACCAGAAATAATCCATCTTAGAGTCAACACTCTGCTGGCTAGAATTATGCTCTTTCTCCCCTTCCCCCAGGGTGGGTGGGTGGGTGGTCAGGAAGAGGTGAGTGTATGGAGTGGAAGAAGAGGATGAGGGGTGTTGCGAGTGCGCTGGGGCAGGGCGGGGGTGGGTGGTGGGTGGGTGGATGGGTAGGGGGGGTGAATGAGGCCTGGAAATAAAACTTCATTTAGTAGTGAAATGTCCCCAAAGATGGTGGCTCGAGAGGCTCTTGAGGTCAAACTGAGATGATTTCAGAGAGAGAGAGAGAGAGAGAGAAAGAAAGGATGAGGTTGGGTGAGGGTGAGGGTGTATGTGTTGGAAGTGTTTGTGGGGTGGGGGGTTTGAGGGGTTGTTGGGGTGAGGTTGTACCCGTGACTGGCATGTTTTTCAAATTCGATAAAGTCAGGCATGACTAAATAACACATAAAATGTTTGGCATCGTGAGCAGTGGCTGAGGGAAGGGGAGGCTGTGGGGGGGGGGGGTGTCCGCTCGGCGTGGATGGCTGTGTAAATGATGCTCTCTCGCTCTATCTCACTTTCTTTCTCTCTCTCTCTCTCTCTCTCTCTCTCTGTATCTCGCTCCCTCCCTCACTGGGTCTACACCACGGTTGAAAAACAAAGTACGTCTAGGAGTGGAGCTGACTGCTAATGCGGAGGAGCTCTGAGGAGATGAGGGGGTTGGAAGGAGGAGGAAGTATGTTGGGGGGTGGTGGGGTGGTGGGGTGGTGAAGAGGGATTGGGACAGAAAAAAAAAATGAGTGAGATGAAAGAGAGAGAAACAGAGAGAAAGAAGAAACTAGGAGGGAAGATGAAAAATAAGGGCTTGTCAATGAGGGAAAGATACACTGAAGGGTAATAGGACAGAGACAGAGGGATGGTGGCGGAGATGGGGGTGGTGGGGGTGGGGGTGGGGGTGGTGTTGGTGGTGGGAGGGGTGCTCAGGTGGTAATGCAGACCAGGTCAAGAGTTTTGGTTGCATCTTCTCGACCAAAACTGTCCAAATAAAACCCAGTGTGCATAGCCCTGGTTTGACAGAGTGATAGATCAGCATGTAATGGTCGCCATGCTAGCAGGTCCTGGATCATTTCAGGTGCAGTGTTCTCATGTTTCTACTCAGACACTCTCAAGGATGAGGTTCTCATATTTTTCGAAGCTCCTCTACGCTTACATTTTATGCAAACAGTGTAGGCTTTAAAGGATTAGTTAGTGTTTTTTTCTTTTTTTTTCTTTTAAGTGGGGTTGAATGAGGTAGTCAGTGTATTAGACTAAGCTCTACAGTAGGGCTGTGTATGGGCAATAATCTGCTGATACAGGGGGCTCCTCTTCACTACACTTAACATACATGCAACATATGTTTGTTTGTTTTCTTACAGTCTAAATAAGCAGAAAACAATTAGTCGAGATCGATTTTAATAGTCTTATTTAGTGGCCAATGATGTACAAAAACACAAAAAAGAACCACAAGCTGCCCCTAGTCTTTAAAATATTAATTTAAAATTGACAACACAGTATCACTAAATATACATTGTAGTGTGAGTGTGACACACTGTGAGTGTTCGGATATTTTCTTACATCCTTGTAAAGACACCTCTAATTTAGTAAAGCTACAGCACCAATGGTAATATGCATTTTAGCCTGAAAAAAAAATCTATATCAATTTATTTGATATAGATTTTATTTTATTTATCTATATCAATGTCTGGGGAGAGGGAAGTCTAGGCCTCCCTGCTTAGACTGCTACCCCCGTGACCCGGCCCCGGATGAAGCGGTTGATAATGGATGGATATATCAATTTAATAATATGCTATATTTATCCCATAAAGACACCCGTGACCAAAAGCATCAACTGATCTAAAATATTTAAGAACTTTAAAGCCACTAATCCTATCGATGCATGTACATAATTGGTGTAAAATGCAGTTTGTCATCTTTTCATGGTCAACAGATATGACCCATTTGGACATTCAGAGGCACTGTGGTTTCCATGGAGACACTGTTATCTTCTACAACAGTAAAACCCATGGAGTTGGATCAATGACAGTGGATTGAGATGCTTAAATTATGTTCTGGAAAAAGATATATTTGACTGAAAAAGTCTGGTTTTGGTTTAAAATCTCAGCTTGGTGAGTACATGGTCAATAAATAAGTAAAGGAAGATATTTGATTTTCTTCAGAATTTTATGATAAATGGTGTTAAATCACTTAAGAAAGGTTAAATAGAGAAAGAAATTTTGTTAGGAATTAGTGTTTTTATGGGTTAGGATATTTGATTGCTTTACCTTGCCCTATCTGACGAGAACACAATTGAATATCACTCTATTTGCAGTCACCACAGTCCTTTAACAAAAAGAGCTCTTTCACTCTGCAGAATGCACAGATTGAGGCAGCAGTAGATGTTTTACAAGGTGAAATTTCTGGGTTTTTGTCAAAGGAGTATGGGCTCTTTCAAGAGAATTATACAAAAACTATGGTCACCCAAAGTAAAAGGCCATCAAAGTGCAAGTAAAGCAGAAAAAATATTCTAAATTGATCATAGATATTAATTTTTTTAGCTGATTAAAATCTGTTTTGCTGCAGTTTTACATTATTTAGCTTCCATTCCAGTACTTCTGCCTCCCCAAATATTTGCCTAAAATGTAAACACAGAGGAAGAGAGCATAGAAAATATTTGCTTCAGCCAAGAGACTACCCAAAGAGAAACACTACTGTGCTTGAAATGATCCAAGACTTGCTTGCATGTTGGCTATTGGATGCTTTAGGGGCTATGGATAAGTACCTCCAACTACCTTGCATTAAAAAATAAAAAAATAAATAAACATCTGAACAAACCTTTCAGTGTTAGTTGGAGGGTAATTTAAGAGGACATTTTGCAATATTTAAGCTTTTTATATGTCACAGCTTATTGTGCTTAAATGCCCTTTTAGTATTTACTGGCCATCTGTGCCGCACAAAAGAAAAGACAACAGGACGCACAAAGGAAGAAAAAAAAAAGAAAGAAAGAAAAAAGAAAAACAGCCAACGACAACACAACAGAATGCAGCACGAAAGGGAGTCAGTGTAGAAGATGGACCATGTTTGGACACAAGGAAGAGCTCCACACTGACAAAGAACAAAATTATTAACACCATCATTCACAGCGGTTCCCAAAAAAAAAAAAAAAACCAGGAGTGTTGTAAGCCCCACAGTGAAAATACAAACTTCAGACAAATAACTGCAGAACTGGGAAAGAAAAAAAAAAAAAAAAAACTTGTACAGACTCCAGATGAGATGAAATATTTGTTGGGGATCTTTTCCATGTCTCCTTCTTCTTCACCTCACTCCACTTCTTTTCCCCCCTTTCGTCTCTTAGTCTTGTTCTTCTTTACATGTTTTCTTTCTCCTGCACCATGCTGATTGGCCTGTCTTCAGACGCGGGGCACTCCAGAGATACAGATTAGCTGGCACTTGTTTGGGCGAACACGACAAGCAGCATATGCCTCTCAAGTAATGTGTACCCAAACATGCAATTTACAAATAATTAACGTGGTGTTAATTAGTCACATTAATTCATGCCACTTTGTTGGGATTGTTTCCCCCCGTCGGTCCCCAGGACTCCTGCCAGCAACGTCAGCCAGCGAGACGGTGAGAGTGATTTTTCTGCTCTGAAGCGAAAGCAGGGCGTCAGAAGAAAGAAGGGCGTCTGGCTCGCGCACACACACACTCACACACACGTTGACACAAACACATGGACACACACTCGTACAGGCGCAAACGCATATTCAAGCAGACAATCGACTATTTATGCAAAGTGATAATCATTTTCTGCTCCTTATAGGCACATGTGACACCCACACATTGAACGACCAACAAGATGTTCAGGTGTGTTTGTCAATGTAGGAAATGGAAAATGCAAAACTGACCAATATATTATTAAGACTACAGGCTGATCAGTATACAAAGTACTGGGGAAGGTGGTGTTCATACTCTTTAACATATAAGTCATTGTCTATGTGAATCATCAGTCCATTTTGCAGTAATGTACGACCTACGTGTTGTCGTCCCTGTCAACCTGCCTGTTCATTTCTTTTCTTTCTTCCTTCCATGTGTTTTTTTTTGTCTCCTCATTTACATTTTATTGTTGAAAACTTAAATAAAAACTAAGTATAAAAACAAATGTTCCTATATTGATGTTAAGGATGTTATGTTTCGATACAAACACTCCGCTTTGCCTTATTTTTACAAAGTTTTTTTTGGACAAATCTCATGCCATGCTTTTCATGTGCTCCCTCATGTTAAATATGGTCTGGTGAAACCTAGAAACAGCAGAGTTTCCGAGTGTGCTGACCATGAACCACAACAAACCACTGTATTCTGTCTACTGTCCTGAAATAAAGGCAAGAATATAGAGGGGAAAAAAAACACAGAATAAAGAGTCATGGTTCAGATTACTGTCCCACATGGTCGAAAAATTTGACTCGGACTTCAACTTATGCTGCATCTATAAAAAAAAAGATGCAAAATAAAACACAACAAGACAGTAACAGTCTAATTACTATGTCAAAATCAAATCTAAAAGATGAACAATGAGGATTTTGTCTCTGGAACTAATCAGAGAATAGAGTAAAAAAAAAATAGAGTAAGTTTATTTACAATCCATAGCTGCAACAGCACTTTCTACAGGTACTAGTTTGTGTTTTATTATACTGTTTTGTGCTTACTACACACATGTACCCATCTGACAGCATAAGCACATAGCAGTATTTTCACGTGTGCACTTTTTGTATAGTTTTTCCATTCGTTTTGTGAGTGATTCACAGTGTGGGTTTGTCCACACACTTACATGTACTCTGTATGTATGGCTGTATGCCAAGCTGTCCGTGTGATGGTACAGGTGCCGTACTGTATGTGTGTGCGCACATTGACATGCAGTAGTTGAAGTGTGCACAGGAGAGCAGCAGAGCTATATGTTACAAGACGCTGCTGAATATTTGTTGTCCACTGCCACCCAGACACACACATGCTCAGAGACACAGCTTATACCTGTACAGTAATGATGCACCTTGGGAGTACAAAATGCAGCTAAGGTAAACAATATAGACACCTACAAGCATGAGCGGAATAAAAGCGTGTAAACATGTAGACATGCACCTTGAAATGTAAGTGAACAACTCTTCCAATCCTCCAGAGAAAACAGACATTATTATTTAATGGATTAAAAAGTAGGTAAGTCATGAACAACCACCACCCCCCAAAAAAAAAAACCAAGGAGAAAAAAAAGGATTTCAGCATTGTATTTAAATGCACTTGGATATAGTGTGAAGAAGAAACGCATCAGTACTTTGTGTATTTATTTACAGATACCTGACTTGTCTAAGAAACCTGACTTGTCTAAGAATTACCTTTGGTGGATCAGCCATCGATGGTGGTTAACATTAGACTCCTCAGTTCAAAAAACTGGCTTTATGAGAATAAAAAAAAGATTAATGATCCCACCTTTATTTTTAGAGTTTGTTTTGTTATTGCACTTTACACATACACACACACACACATATATATATATATATATATATATATATATATATATATATATATATATATATATATATATATATATATATATATATATATATATATATATATACTGTATATATATATATATATATATATTTATTTATTTTTTTGTCTATATATGTTCAGCCCTGCAATGAACTGGTGTCTCATACAGGGTGTACCCCGCCTTCGCCCATTGTAGCTGGATTAGGCCCCCAGTGACCCCGCAACCCTAGTGAGGATAAAGCGGGTTCAGATGACGAGACTATATATATATATATATATATATATATATATATATATATATATATATATATCATATATGCATATATATGGTGCAATTTATCAAAAAACCAGAGGGGGGGTATTTTTTTCCCTCTTTAATTTCCTTTACAGCAGTGCGCTGCCATCAACCCTGGGTCGGCCAGGACGTGGTCAGGGGGCGAAGGTGGCTCACAGCTCCAGCTTTACAGCACCCTACACCCCAACTTTGCCATTTCACAGTGAGGGGAGTACATGGCATGCACAATTCACTGCCAGAAGACAAGGGGCACTCTCACAAACTCTTTAGGATTTTCCACCTACGACATCAGACCCTTTCGTTGTTGAATAAACTTGTCTCACAGATGCTTCCACTTCCTCACGTACTCGACCGAACCCATATTCATACCAGCCGTCCTCAACAATGAGCCCATGTTCACAAAACAAGACAGAAAAGTAGGGAAGCAGATGTGCGTGTAGAGTGGCTGTAGAATGGACCAATCAGAGACCTCTTTTCTGGCTTTGCCCGTGTCTTGGTCTGTGGAGGGTTACATTTTTTGGGAGATGTGTGGGGCATGTCCTGCACGACTTGGCTTCGGAGAATACTGTAAATCCAGCCTAACGGTGATGTCCAAAACCAGAGGGAGGGAGGGATGACCCCCCCACCATCCCCCCTGGCAAATTGCACCCAGTATATTATATCATATCTTAAGTATATATATACATATATAAAGAGTGAAATGACAGAAAACAATGTTTAATTGGTTGGGCTTAGTGTGTAGTCTAGCACAATATTCCAAGAAATATATAATTTTTGTACACTAAACTACTCCCATCTTCAATGCAGTCTACAGCTGAATAATTCCCAAATGCCCCCCCCACCCTCCAAATTACTGTAATTATACCATCCCTTAAATATCCACCATTGGTCAACCTTTAATAGCAACCACTGAGCAAGGCACATAATTTCCACTTGTTGTAAGACACTCGATTGAAAACTGCTGTAATATTTCACCGAAAAGTCTCTGAATGAGGACAAGTGCAGCAGTTCTTCAGTAAAAATAGTAACAGAATTTCACAGAGGCACTCACAAAGTGTGGGTCCTGATTTTTTGCAAAGTTTAAAGAACATAAAAAAACTGGAAATGTGGCCGTCTGACACAGGAACACAATAAGAGACGTAAGTAAGAGTGTCACTAAACATCCTAAATGTGGCAGGAAACATAAGGGCAGAGCGACTGTAAAAGAAGTCAGTACCTGGAAGTCATTATTTAAAGTTCATCATCGGCAAAAATGTATAAAATTTGGTGAGTTGAAGGGTAATCACTTTGAGTCACAGATTAAAGCTACTTCTGTCCTAAAAGTAATGTCATTTGTGTCTCATTTCGTGCTATCAATCACTTTTGCCAGAAAAGATGTCACCTTGTTTCTCTGAATGGCATAATCTGCATCTGAAACAAAACTAGTCCCACCCAGACCACTCAGATGTGTCAGCGCCGTTCGTCCAAACCTGCCCGGCTAGTTGATGATTAAACTGCATGCTGGTGGTGTACGGCTCAGAGAAATTAAAAAGCGGGGGGGGGGAAATAAGAGGCGAGAAAGTCGGGAGATACTCAGTGGGCGATTATGCAGCAAATGCAGCTCTCCGCAGTGCAGAAGAGAAAAGGATGGAAATGAGAAGGGGGAGAGCAAGGAGAAATTGTGGATGATCCATAATGTCTGCATCCTGCGAATATTCATCAGACAATCGCTGGCTGGATGGCCACAGTGGTCCAATAGAGCTCAATGGGAAGAAAAAGGCACTTACAATTCCTCAGTGGAAAAAAACAAGGGACTAATGTTAAAGTTAGTAGCTGAGTTTTTTTTGTCCTTTACAACAAGTGTGGAAATTATTACTAAAATAAAAAGTATGCAGGACACAAGAATGTGATTTTTTTTTTTTGTAGTTTTTATGGATTTTTTTTTTTTTTTTTTTTAGGGCTGTCAAATTATTCAAATTTTGAATCAGATCAATTAATTTCAATTAATCATGATCAAAACACTGTTGGTTGACTGTTCTGTCTCTGTTAACTTTTTTTTTTTTTTTTTGGGGGGGGGGGACTTAAATTTCCCACAAAAATACACAAAGAAAGAAGAAATGCAGGGAGAAAAAAAAAAATACAAAACATGTTTAAATCTACTAAAATTCACCAAAAAATAAACTAACACAAAAAAGCTAAAAAAAAAAATCCAAAACATTCAAAAACTCTTCTAAAATATAGAAAAAACACAAAACAATTTATAAAATATCTAAAACGTGCAAAAATATGTAAATGCAATTAACATGTTTATTTAAAAGTTTAAAAAAAACCCTGAAACAACTGTTCCATTTAATTGTATTAAAAAATTTAATCAGATTAATCATGATGATGGATTAATGTGCGTTAACTTTCGCAGCCTTAATTATTTTGCAACTAAATCAATTTAGTCAGGTACTTTAAACACCAGAATAATTCATCATTCACATTGTTCTTTTAGGTCTTATTCTGGAAAAAAAGGAAGGAGAAAAAAACAACATAATGTTCATAGGAAACTATAGAGATTGTAAATGATTAGTCAAACAATGTTCCCATTTACCTAGAGCTCTGGACAATTTAGTTAAATATGAAATAAATAAATAAATAAAAGTGGTGGACTTGTGTGAACCACATTCTTGAAAAGGTCAACAATGAGACACTCATGCATAATCTAAAAACATGTTCATTTAAACGTCTCTTCTGGTTAAATAAATACATTAAAAAAAACCTTTTATTTTGTAGCGTCTTTTAAGCCACCTGAGGTCACCTTGCAGACAATAAAAAAAAAGCATAAAATAACATCAAACATAATTAAAACAAAACATCAACTGAAAAACTATTGTGGTGTACAGTCTGAAACACCTGAAAAATATCAGAAAATCCCACTGGTCTGAAATGCAACATTGGCAATGTGGCTGAAATTGGAAAATGTAGATGAAAAATTAGTTTTGCATGACTTCTACCAAATTAAATATCTTCATATCTGGAACAATAGTGTGTATGTTATATGATTTTCCACTTTATTTATCTATACACAACACTTATAATGCACCAGGGGTGTCCAAATCCAGTCCTCGAGGGCCGGTGCCCCACATTTCCTTCTTCCACATGATTCAGTTTAACCCTTTAACTCCTGAAACTTTAGCAGTTCCACAGTAAAAAGAATTAAAATAACCAACAAAATCAACAAAAATGGCCAAAGTCACCAATAAAATGAACAAAAATTCATAATAAAGTAACATGAAGACAGTAAGACACAAATGGAGCAAAATTAAAAGTAAAATTTAGAGAAAAAAAACAATGAGCAAAAACTATGTGTCTTACTTTGTTCATGTTACGTATTATTTTGTCAGTTTATTATTCATTTTTGTTCATTTTATTGATGAATTTGGCCTTTTTTTTATCATTTCGTTGCTTATTTTAATTCTTTTTACTGTGGAACTGCTAAACTTTCAGGAGTTAAAGGGTTAAACTGAATCATGTGGAAGAGGGAAATATCTAAAACAGGGGTCTCAAACTGCATATTTTAGATATTTACCTCTTTCACATGATTCAGATTAACTCTTTAACTCCTGAGACTTTAGACATATAGAAAAATTAGCAAAAAAAAAAAAGAAGGAATTATTAGATAATTCCTTCTTCCATTACACCTTAAAGTCATTACATTATTAACAGGTTCTGTAGAGAATGATGAGCTGATTATTAACTCTTAAGTGTCACAACTGATGTATTCTGAATGAATGGTTTAGTTTAAATATTCCTAAAAATTCATTTGTTTTCCTTTTTTTTATTGTGTTTTTACTGACTCAAAATGCAACAAATTAAAAAAAAAAAAGTCAAAATTAAAAGTCCTGGGACCAAATTTCAATAATAGTTCTCTTTTTTTGGTAAATGTTTCCATGTTATTCGTACTATTGGTTAATTTTGTTGACATTTTTTATATTTTGTTTTTATTTAATTATTTTTCCTTGAATTTTGCTCCATTTTTGTCTTACTTTGTTCATGTTACAAATTATTTTGTTGGTTTATTCTTCATTTTTGTTCATTTTATTGAGGACTGACTATGGCTGGGGTTTTTTTTTGCTAATTTTGTTACTCAGTGTAATTTATTTATTTATTTTTTTAAATGTGGAACTGCTAAAGTCTCAGGAGTTAAAGGGTTAAACTGAATCATGGGAAAGAGAGAAATATCTAAAACATGCAGGACACCGGCCCTCGAGGACCAGAGTTTGGATTTGAACACCCCTGCAATACACCTAATGAAGAACAGCACTGGGAGTGAATACTGTACATACATCAATTTTCTGTCTAAACTCTGTTTGCCTTTAACAATTTGTGGACAAAATTACAAATACAGTTACTTTAATAATGAACAGTAGAAGTCGAAGTTAAGCCTAAAAAGTTCTCATCAGCTCAAACAGGTTATGAGGTGACCTCCAGTCAGACCCCAGTGTAAGACGCAGACCCTGACTGGATGCAACCTCATAACCTATACATGAACTTAAACCCCTGTAAACTGATCACATGATCTGAAAAATGGACTCAGACTGATAATATAAGTAAGGTAGTATTGATCGAGTGTATGTATGTACAAACTGGAGATGGTTAGATGTGGAGTTTTGGGCAGTAATCAATAACTAAGGATAAAAATACTATTACAATCGATTATTAGTCGTCAGTGTGAGCCAGTGTTGATGATGAGTGAGAGGAGAGACGCATGGATGAAAACCAAGCTGACGTATTGATCTCTGAGCGTAATCGATAAACGAGGATGGCCTCCACTACTTGGCAAACAAATGTCTGTCTTCATTGATTCATATCTCTATCTAAATATCCATCAGGAGGCACCGTTACAGGATCAACGGGGAGGTGTATTAGATCATTGGCAAACTGATTAAGTCAACTCAACTCAACTGTTTGTCGAGCCTCTGACAAACAGGATTGTTGTAAAGGGCTTAACGGAGGACATAAGCAGAGATGCAAACAAAACACTGAAGTGACAACAGGGATACATGGTTTTTAAAAGGGTGGCTAAGGATTTATGTGCTTAGTTTACATGACCATCGCTCTTCTAACAAATACAGACTATAAGTGCACAGTGAAAAGACTCGGTATTAAACGACATTTAAGAAGTTTCAGTTAAAAGAGTTTTTTTTTTTTATGGAATTATGCACTTTAAAACATTTCCCCATGGTCTACATAAATGGTAAATGCTCTGCTTGGATCTGAATTCTCCATTCATTCATCCACAGGTTCATCTTTAACCCTATTTATGAGTAATGACACCAGAAAGGTGGTGTTTAAATGCAGATGAGACTGTGCTGTGCTGTCCTGTTCAACCAACAACTGAACATTTTTACAGTTAATCCACTCAAAGTTTGGACATATATATATATATATATATATATATATATATATATATATATATATATATATATATATATATATATATATATATATATATATATATATATATATATATTTTTTTTTTTTTTAGAAAGTATCCGCTTCAGACATTAAATGTGCTAAATCTTCCATATGTTAATAAGATGAATCAGAAAACACATGACAAAAGTGCTAGTTAGCTTGTGTTTTTAATATATATGATGGTGTGTTAGTCCATATATGTGACCCTCCAGCACAAACCCGTGGTTCAGTATCACAGCAGTATTTCTAGCTATAGCCTCAAATACGTTATATGGGTCAAAATTATGGAATTTGAAGTTTATGCATGAAATAAATGTCTCCTGAACACTCGTAACTATGTTGTTTTTGTGAAATTGCTTCAAATCATGCCTTTTAGGAAGAACAACAACTGACTCTGACAGTAATTAAGTCTAAAACAAAGACAAAAAAGGAAAAAAAAAAAGTATATATACTATTGACATCACTTAACAATACATCTGATATTATATTATGTGCAATTAATATATATGTATTTATACTGTTATTCTTATTTATCTTATGTCCACATAGTTTTATTCCTTCTGTATAGATTTTTTTCAATCCGGT